>CAMZMU010000043.1:437979-758826 GCA_947311845.1 Poa pratensis | reverse complement strand
TGCCTTGATGCGACATGGCTGTTAATTTATTTTCCCCACGCGGTCAATCCCGTTTGACCGTTAAGTGGATGAGTTTAATACGAGTGGACCTCACGGTGCCTGCACTGAGCGACCCCTGCATCTGTTCGAGCATCTCTGCCACGCGCCGGCGTCGCTTGGAGCTCACTCTCCTGTTCCTGTCATCTCGGTCTCCGGCCTGGAGGAAATCAATCCTGGCGAGGCGTAGATGGAGCGGGCGAGTCGAGCGGTGGACGCGAGAGAGAAGTGGCAGGCTCTAGTCCGGAAGTCTTGTGAATTTTGTTAGCTGCCTGAAACTATTTCAGGCATGAATTTTGTTAGCTGCCAGCGCTGGGAAACGTATGGGGGAGTACTTTTGAGAACTGACCATCTAATCACTTTGTCGAACACTTGGAGGCGTGCTCTGGACATACCGATGTTGCCATTCGCACGTTCCGGGTAAGTTGAAACCTTGTCAACAAGAGGGAACATATAGCTCACTTTGCATTATTCTTGTGTTCCTTGTTATTGATAATTGTGCGAGGTAACATAAGCTACCTTTGGCGAACTATCGAACACCTTTGGGTGCGCGCTCTGGACACGACTGATTGTGGCATTTGCAAATGGCAATGCTCTGTTGATTTTTTTCTTAGTTGAATCCTTGTCAACTAGGTAGAGGCTTATTAAAAGATGTCATCTATAGACAATGATTTACTTCTTATTTACCAAGTGGTAAATAAAGTGCCATTTGTCACTCTTACCAAGTGGTAGATTTGTAACTATTAGATCCTAATGGTGGTAGATTTGTCGTAAACATTGCATAGCCTAGTGGCAAAGGGTAGATGACTCCCTTTGCCCACCCAAGATCAAGTCCCCAAGCTCGCAATTTTAGGTGTTGCACATATATTCCCTGTCAGTAGTTTCGTGGGTCCGGCAACTGACTATTATAGATTAAATCTATAATCTATAATAGTGAGTTGTCCTTTCCATAAAGATACTGCACTGGGACAATTTTTGATTTTTTAAATAATCTGAAAATTATTTATTTTCTTTTGATTTTTTGAATTCAACTTTGAACCAAAATTCAAATTTACATGTTATTTGTGCTAGACTTGGATGTTGTAATGATTTCATTATTATGCACTTGTTTGATCTAACTTGGACAATTGTTTGAATTAATCTTCATATTATTTATTTTCAAATTTGAACCAAATTTCAAATTTCACCTTGTCACTCTAGTGTTGCTATTGTTCTAGTGGTGGTAGATTTGTAACTATTACCTTCCTAATGGTGGTAGATTTGTCGCAAACATAGGCATAGCCTAGTGGCAAAGGGTTGATGTCTCTCTTTGCCCACCAAGTTCGAGTCCCATTGCTCTCAAGTTAGGTGTTGCACATTATTCCCGGTCCAGTAGCTTCGTGGGTCGGGCAACTTATTATTATAGATTAATCTATAATAATGAGTTGTCCCCATCCATTAAGATGGTGCACGGGACAATTTTTTTGATATTTTTTAAATAATATGAAAATTATTTATTTTCTTTTGATTTTTTGAATTCTACTTTGAACCAAAATTCAAATTTACATTTATTTGTACTAGGCTTGGATGTTGCAATGATTTCATACTATTATGTAGTTGTTTGATCTAACTGGTCATCGAACCGAGCCTTTTGCTAAGTCTTGACCAAAAGTGTTTCAAATGAGCTCTAAAGTTAGGGTAAACGGCTCCATTGCTAAGCAAGATTTTTTTCGACCTTGTCTAAATCAGCTAAATAACTTGGAGTTGTTAGTACATGACAAACTAAGAACAAAAGCCGTCGGCAACAATAGATAACAGACGGCTCCATTTGACGGCGTTGGCAGAGTTGCCGATGGGCAAGCCGTCGGCATATGTTGCCAGTGGCATGTTTTCGTGCGTCTCCATACGCTTTGTTGCCTGGTTTGCCGACAGCAAAAACCGTCGGCATAGTTGCATACCAGAAACAAAAAAATGTCTTACAAAATACCAGCTGTTTACAGACAAGATTCCAAACCATGGTGGCTCTAGGTTAATAGTGCCAGAAACAATGCTTGTACGTCACACGTCAGTTGGGAACCCCAAGAGGAAGGTATGATGAGTGCAGCAGTAAGTTTTCCCTCAGTATGAAACCAAGGTTTAATCGACCAGTAGGAAAACGAGGTTTGCTTCGAAGGTGTTGGTGAAGGAGTGTAGTGCGGCGCAACACCAGGGATTCCGGTGCCAACGTGGAACCTGCACAACACAATCAAATTACTTTGCCCCAACTTAACAGTGAGGTTGTCAATCTCACCGGCTTGCTGAAAACAAAGGGTTAAACGTATCGAATGGAAATGATGTTTGTTTGCATAAAACAGTAGAGAACAATGATTGCAGTAGATTGTATTTCAGATGTAAAAGAATGGACCGGGGTCCACAGTTCACTAGTGGTGTCTCTCCAATAAGATAACTAACATGCTGGGTAAACAAATTACAGCTGGGCAATTGACAATTGATAAGTGCATATAACATGCATGTGTGAGCTGTGGTGTCTACTATGAGATTCATTTGGGCATTACGACAAAGTACATAGACCGCTATCCAGCATGCATCTATGCCTAAATAGTCCACTTTCCGGTTAACATCCGTACCCCTTCCAGTATTAAGTTGCAAGCAACAGACAATTGCATTAAGTAATGTGCGTAATGTAAACAATACATTCATCCTTGAATAAAGCATTGCTGTTTTACCCCTAGTGGCAACAACACATCTACAACCTTAGAACTTGCTGTCACTATCCCAGGTTAAATAGAGGTTGAACCCAACTATCATGCATAAATACCCCCTCTTGGAGTTACAAGTATTCACGTGGCCAAGGCTTCAACAAGTAACGGAGAGCATGCAAGATCACAAATGACATAGACATGATAATATAATATTCAGCTCCACATAGGTATCAATATAAGTCAGATCCCAGCAAACACAACATGTAGCATTACAATAAGATGATCTTGATCATGATAGGCAGCTCACAAGATCTAAACATGATGGCACAAGTGGAGAAGACAACCATCTAGCTACTGCTATGGACCCATAGTCCAAGGATGAACTACTCACGCATCACTCCGGAGGCGGGCATGGCGATGTAGAGCCCTCCGGTGATGATTCCCCTCTCCGGCAGGGTGCCGGGAAGAGCTTCAGAACCCCCCGAGTTAGGGTTGACGACGGCGGCGGCAGCGAATATGTTCTGGATGAAAGGCTCGGTGTTTTAGGGTTTTCGCGTCTCGGGGAATAAATAGGCGAAGGGGCGATGTCGGCGGACCCCCGAGGGGCCCAAACCACCAGGCGCGGCTGGGCCCACTGCCGCGCCACCTGGTGGTTTGGCCACCTCGTGGCTCTTCGTCTCTCCTTCGGACTCCGTGTACGTGCTGGAAAAATAGGGACTGGCCTTTTGTTTCGTGCAATTCCGAGAATATTTCCAGAAGTAACTTTCTGAAACCAAAAACAGCAGAAAACAGGGAACTGGCACTGTGGCATCTTGTTAATAGGTTAGTCCCAGAAAATGCATAAAAGTGATACGAAGTGTATATAAAACATGTAGCAAATGGTATAATATAAGCATGGAACAGCAGAAATTATGGATACGTTGGAGACGTATCAAGCATCCCCAAGCTTAGTTCTACTCGTCCTCGAGTAGGTAAAACGATAACAACAAATAATTTCTGAGGAGACATGCTTTCACACAATCTTGATCAATATATTGCAAGGCTCATGTCATGAATGAAGTGACTCAAAGCAATGATCTATAGTTTGCTAACAAATAGATAAAGAGTAAACAATGAATCATATAAGCAAAAACTTTTCATGAATAGTACTTTCAAGACAAGCATCAAAAAGTTTTGCATAAGAGGTAACTCATAAAGCAATAGATTCAAAGTAAAAGGCATTGAAGCAACACAAAGGATGATTAAGTTTCAGCATTGCTTTCAACTTGTAACATGTATATCTCATGGATAGTTGTCAACATAAAGCAATATAACAAGTGCAATAAGTAAATATGTAAGAATCAATGCACACAAAGTTGACACAAGTGTTTGCTTCTAAGATAGAAAGGAGTAGGTAAACTGACTCAACATAAAGTAAAAGATAGGCCCTTCGCAGAGGGAAGCAGGGATTAAATCATGTGCTAGAGCTTTTTAAGTTTTCGAAAGCATATAGAGAGCACAAAATAAGTATTTGAGAGGTGTTTGTTGTTGTCAACGAATGGTAGTGGGCACTCTAACCCCCTTGTCAACCAGACTTTCAAAGAGCGGCTCCCATGAAGGACGTTATTCTACCAGCAAGGTAGATCATCCCTCTTCTCTTTTGTTTACACATGTATTTTAGTTTCTTTATAGATGACACTCCTCCCAACCTTTTGCTTACACAAGCCATGGCTAACCGAATCCTCGGGTGCCTTCCAACATTCACATACCATGGAGGAGTGTCTATTGCAAAATTAAGTTGCTTACTGATAAATCAGGGCAAAACATGTGAAGAGAATTATTAATGAAAGTTGTAATTAATTGGGGCTGGGCACCCCGTTGCCAGCTCTTTTTGCAAATTATTGGATAAGCGGATGTATATGCCACTAGTCCAGGTGAAAGTCTGTCAGAAGTAAATGACAAGATTGAAAGATAAAACACCACATACTTCCTCATGAGCTATAAAACATTGACACAAATAAGGAGTAATAAAGTTTTGAATAGTTTAAAGGTAGCACATGAAATATTTACTTGGAATGGCAGGAAATACCACATAGTAGGTAGGTATGGTGGACACAAATGGCATGGGTTTTGGCTCAAGTTTTGGATGCACGAGAAGCATTCCCTCTCAGTACAGAGTTTAGGCTAGCAAGGTTGTTTGAAGCAAACACAAGTATAAACCGGTACAGCAAGAATCACATAAAAACATATTGCAAGTATTATAAGACTCTACACTGTCTTCCTTGTTGCTCAAACATTTTACCAGAAAATATCTAGACCTTAGAGAGAACAAATATGCATCCCAAGTCTCAACAAGCTCTACGGTAGTTCTCCACTACTAGGCTTTAACTACATGATGCAAGAGCTTAAACATGATCTACTTGAGAGCTCAAAACAATTGCAAAGCATCAAATCAAAACAAGACAATGATCTACAAGAATGCATATGTCTTTTCCAATACCAACTACTACATGTAGCATTTTCTTTCTTCCAAACAAACACCAATAATTTATTTAAACATAAACTCTCCAAATGATAATATAATGCAGCAAGAGAGTATTTATAAACAAGTGCTAACAGCTCGAAGAGATGCATGAAAAACAGGAGCTAAAAGCACTGCAGTAGCTAGTTAAGAATACTCAACAAATATAAGTGAAGAACATGAGTATTCACATGAAAAAGCGGAGCGTGTCTCTCTCCCACACAAGGATTGCTAGGATCCGAATTTATTCAAACAAAAAAAAAAAAAAACACACAGACGCTCCAAGTAAAGCGCATAAGATGTGAAAGAATTAAAATATAGTTTCACTAGAGATGACCTGATAAGTTTGTTGATGAAGAAGGGGATGCCTTGGGCATCCCCAAGCTTAGACGCTTGAGTCTCTCTGAATATGGTTGGGATGAACCACGGGGGCATCCCCAAGCTTAGGCTTTTCACTCTTCTTGATCACATAATATCACCCTTCTCGCTTGATCCTTGAAAACTTCCTTCACACCAAACTCAAGACAGTTCTCATTAGAGGGTTAGTGCATAATCAAAAATTCTCATATTCTGTAATGATACAATCAATCCCAAAGCTTCTGGACATTAGCTACAGCCACCAATGCTTTGTGGAGCAAAGAAATCCACACAAACACAGTAAAAGAGCGAATGCAAAACAAAAGGCAGAATCTGTCAAAAACAGAACAGTCTGGAATGACGAATTTTTTCGAGGCACTTAAGTTGCTCAGATGGATCTGGCCTAAAATAATGAAAGTTGCGTACATATCTCAGGAATATGCGTGATTTTTCTCAGAATTTTTTGAATTTTCTACAGGGAGATAAGCTCAAATCCGTGACAGCTAAAAATCTGTCACTGCGCAGAAATCCAAATCTTGCATCAACTTTCAATATAGAACTTTACTTGGCACAACATTGCGATAAAATAAAGATACAAAGGAGTTGCTACAGAAGTAACAAAACTCCTTGACTCAAAGAAAACAAAAATAACAGCAAATAAAAACGATGGGTTGTCTCCCATAAGCGCTTTTCTTTAACGCCTTTCAGCTAGGCGCAGAAAGTGAAAATCAAGTGTTGTCAAGAGAAGAAGCATCAACATCATAACTTGCTCTAACAATAGAGTCAAAAGGTAACTTCATTCTCTTCCTAGGGAAGTGTTCCATACCTTTCTTGAGAGGAAATTGGTACCTTATATTACCTTCTTTCATATCAATGATGGCACCAACAGTTCGAAGAAAAGGTCTTCCCAAAACAATAGGACAAGATGCATTGCATTCAATATCCATAACAATAAAATCAACGGGGACAAGGTTATTTTTACTGTAATAAAAACATCATTAACTCGCCCCAAAGGTTTCTTCATAGCATTATCAGCGAGAAAAACATCCAAATAACAATGTTCCAAAGGTGGCAAATCAAGAATATCATAAAGCTTCTTGGGCAAAACGAAACACTTGCACCAAGATCACACAAGGCATTGCAATAAAATCATTCACCTTTACCTTAATGATGGGTTCCCAACCATCTTCTAATTTCCTAGGAATAGAAGCTTTAAGTTTCAACTTCTCCTCCCTAGCTTGCAAAAGAGCATTTGTAATATGCTTTGTAAAAGCCAAATTAATAGTGCTAGCATTGGGACTTCTAGCTAATTTTTGCAAGAACATAATAACTTCAGAGATGTTACAATCATCAAAATCAAAATCATTATTGTCAATGGTGGTGGAACCATTGTCTCCAATAGTTTGAAAAATTTCAGCACTTTTATCAGAAAAAGTTTCAGCAGTTTTAGGCAATTTCAAACGCTTTGCAGAAGTAGTAGAGACATTACAACACCAATAACATTACCATCAATAGTAGGAGGTTTACTAGCATGTGAAACATTAGCATTACTAGTGGTGGTGATAGTACAAACTCTAACTATACTATTCTCTTTTTCAAGTTCTTCCTCTTTTTCCCACCTAGCATGCAATTCAGCCAACATCCTAATATTATTATCAATTCGAACTTGGATGGCATTTGCTGTAGCAAATGACTTAATATCTTTAACTTCATTAGGCATAACTTTCAGTTTTAGAATTTCAACATCATGAGCAAGACTATCAACTTTAGAGACAAGATCATCAATTTTTTCAAACTTTTCCTCAACAGTTTTATTGAAAGCTTTTTGTGTGCTAATAAATTCTTTAAGCATAGCTTCAAGATCAGAGGACACACTTCTATTGTTGCTGTAGGAATTACCATAAGAATTGCCATAACCATTTGAAGGATAAGGCTTATAATTGTTGCTACCAAAATTATTCCTATAAGCATTGTTGTTGAAGTTGTTGTTTTTAATGAAGTTTACATCAACATGCTCTTCTTGAGCAACCAATGAAGCTAAAGGAACATTATTAGGATCAACATGAGATCTACCATTCACAAGCATAGACATAATAGCATCAATCTTATCACTCAAAGAGGAGGTTTCTTCAACAGAATTTACCTTCTTACCTTGAGGAGCTCTTTCGGTGTGCCATTCGGAATAGTTGATCATCATATCATCAAGTAGCTTTGTTGCTGCACCTAAAGTGATGGACATAAAGGTTCCTCCAGAGGCTGAATCCAATAAGTTCCTTGAGGAAAAATTTAATCCTGCATAAAAGGTTTGGATGATCATCCAAGTAGTCAGTCCATGAGTGGGACAATTCTTCACCAAAGATTTCATTCTTTCCCAAGCTTGAGCAACATGTTCATTATCAAGTTGTTTAAAATTCATAATGCTACTTCTCAAGGATATAATCTTAGCAGGAGGATAATATTTCCCTATGAAAGCATCTTTGCATTTTGTCCAAGAATTAATACTATTTCTAGGCAAAGAAAGCAACCATTCTTTAGCTCTTCCTCTCAAGGAGAAAGGAAAAAGTTTCAGTTTTATAATATCCCCATCCATATCCTTATACTTTTGCATTTCACAAAGTTCAACAAAGTTATTAAGATGGGCAGCAGCATCATCAGTACTAACACCAGAAAATTGCTCTTTCATAACAAGATTTAATAGAGCAGGTTTAATTTCATAAAATTCTGCTGTAGAAGCAGGTGGAGCAATAGGAGTGCATATGAAATCATTGTTGTTTGTGCTAGTGAAGTCACACAACTTAGTGTTCTCAGGAGTACTCATTTTGAAAAACAAAATCAAACTGAATTAAACAAGTAACTAATTTTTTTGTGTTTTTGATAAAAGAGCAAACAAGACTAAATAAAAATAAACTAAGCAAGACAAATAACAAAGTAAAGAGATTGGGTGTGAGAGACTCCCCTTGCAGAAGCAATTCGTTTTCCCCGGCAACGGCGCCAGAAAACGTGTTGGTGGCTCTAGGTTAATAGTGCCAGAAACAATGCTTGTACGTCACACGTCAGTTGGGAACCCCAAGAGGAAGGTATGATGAGTGCAGCAGTAAGTTTTCCCTCAGTATGAAACCAAGGTTTAATCGACCAGTAGGAAAACGAGGTTTGCTTCGAAGGTGTTGGTGAAGGAGTGTAGTGCGGCGCAACACCAGGGATTCCGGTGCCAACGTGGAACCTGCACAACACAATCAAATTACTTTGCCCCAACTTAACAGTGAGGTTGTCAATCTCACCGGCTTGCTGAAAACAAAGGGTTAAACGTATCGAATGGAAAATGATGTTTGTTTGCATAAAACAGTAGAGAACAATGATTGCAGTAGATTGTATTTCAGATGTAAAAGAATGGACCGGGGTCCACAGTTCACTAGTGGTGTCTCTCCAATAAGATAACTAACATGCTGGGTAAACAAATTACAGCTGGGCAATTGACAATTGATAAGTGCATATAACATGCATGTGTGAGCTGTGGTGTCTACTATGAGATTCATTTGGGCATTACGACAAAGTACATAGACCGCTATCCAGCATGCATCTATGCCTAAATAGTCCACTTTCCGGTTAACATCCGTACCCCTTCCAGTATTAAGTTGCAAGCAACAGACAATTGCATTAAGTAATGTGCGTAATGTAAACAATACATTCATCCTTGAATAAAGCATTGCTGTTTTACCCCTAGTGGCAACAACACATCTACAACCTTAGAACTTGCTGTCACTATCCCAGGTTAAATAGAGGTTGAACCCAACTATCATGCATAAATACCCCCTCTTGGAGTTACAAGTATTCACGTGGCCAAGGCTTCAACAAGTAACGGAGAGCATGCAAGATCACAAATGACATAGACATGATAATATAATATTCAGCTCCACATAGGTATCAATATAAGTCAGATCCCAGCAAACACAACATGTAGCATTACAATAAGATGATCTTGATCATGATAGGCAGCTCACAAGATCTAAACATGATGGCACAAGTGGAGAAGACAACCATCTAGCTACTGCTATGGACCCATAGTCCAAGGATGAACTACTCACGCATCACTCCGGAGGCGGGCATGGCGATGTAGAGCCCTCCGGTGATGATTCCCCTCTCCGGCAGGGTGCCGGGAAGAGCTTCAGAACCCCCCGAGTTAGGGTTGACGACGGCGGCGGCAGCGAATATGTTCTGGATGAAAGGCTCGGTGTTTTAGGGTTTTCGCGTCTCGGGGAATAAATAGGCGAAGGGGCGATGTCGGCGGACCCCCGAGGGGCCCAAACCCCAGGCGCGGCTGGGCCCACTGCCGCGCCACCTGGTGGTTTGGCCACCTCGTGGCTCTTCGTCTCTCCTTCGGACTCCGTGTACGTGCTGGAAAAATAGGGACTGGCCTTTTGTTTCGTGCAATTCCGAGAATATTTCCAGAAGTAACTTTCTGAAACCAAAAACAGCAGAAAACAGGGAACTGGCACTGTGGCATCTTGTTAATAGGTTAGTCCCAGAAAATGCATAAAAGTGATACGAAGTGTATATAAAACATGTAGCAAATGGTATAATATAAGCATGGAACAGCAGAAATTATGGATACGTTGGAGACGTATCAACCATCAATTTGCAAACAAAGACAATACAAATCTTGCACAGTCCAAAACACTACAACCGGCAAGAATGCATTTTTTAGTTACATTAAGCACTAAGCACTTCACTTGCACAGTCCAAACCGTCCAATGATGCATTAAGCACTTCACTTGCACAGTCCAAACCATACGGAATCTTCAGAATTTTAGGTTACAATACAACTCACAACATGTATGCGGACAATCAGTTGGAACTATGCACGAGAAGGGTAAGAGAGGTTGAACCTAGAGAGGGACGAGCCGCACCGTCATGGAGTTGTGCCTCCATGGCCCATGTCGACATCTCCTCGATCAACATGCAGATGCAAACCTTGTTCCAGGGGTCCTGGCGCTGCTCAGATTGTCGTCGCTGGTGAACTTGTAGACGAGCTGCTGCATCTTGCTTCCACTGAAGAAAAAAAATCGGTTGAATTTAGATCTGCTATAAATCAGTGTTGTACTACAGCATAGAACTCTTGAAATAACTCTAAAGAAAGTATCAATGAACCTTTAGAATGAGGACATGGGAAAGTTAGCTATCCTACTTGTACAAAAAAAAAACAGAACATGTTTCATTGACAAAATACTTGAAATGCCAAACCCAATCAGATATAATAATTAACTTGTAAGATGACTAACTGTATATGATACCAAAATGACGTGAGTTCTCTCAGCTTGTCACTTCTAACAAATGAGGGAGAAGGTATCCTTTCTTCTACTCTGTTCTAAATATTCAGTGTGACTAGTACCGTCATGTTGGTAGAATTCACAAAGTCCTAGCTCATTCGTGCATTCACTAGACACTAGTCTGTCTGATTTTCTACCGAACCATCAAAGGCAGAAAACTGCATCGAGAACTACAAGCGACAAATTGCAGTCAGCTGAGTATATACGCATCAACTAGCAGGAGCCTGCAGCAAACTGCTACGGGCTGAGGGATGCAGCAACATCGATCTAGTAATTCAGGGGCAAAATAACTATCGCTATATTGAAAAATAAAATCAATCCGGAATTCAGACTCTGAAGCACACATGCATAGCGAAGAACACCAGATCAAGAGAAGGGACGGAGGTCATCTCACCTCACACAGAGTGGCTCCAGGCAGTGAGGTGTTGTGGTCGTACAAAGAGATAGCGAGGACGAACAGATCCTGGGGACGTGATGAGTAGATAAGGCACAGCTCTTTGTTCCGGCGGCCGGAGGATGAAACGGCGATGGCAGATCTCGAGCCGAGTTGGGGACGGGCGCGGAGACGGGCTTGGTGGCGGTCTGCGTGTGGCTCCGTGAGGGCCGTCGTCGACGTATCCGCTTCGCTTCCTTGCCTGGCCTTGAGATCCAGCGAGTCCACGGCCTACCGGCTGTCGGGCGAAGGCGACGACCCCAACCTGCAACGCGAGGTGAACAACGGCCTCCGAGGCTCGCCTTGTGACCGGAGACAAGTCGCCGCTGTGCATCGGCGCCACCGCAAACCCTAGGTCGGCCACGCGCGCCGCGGTCCGGCCAGATCGACGGAGCGGCGCGCGTGGAAGCACGCACGCACGCGCCGGCGATCCAGCCAGCCTCAACGCCGTAGCGGCGCCTCTCTGTCCGGCGAGTGGAGGCGGCGGTAGATCGAGCGCGAGCGAGTGGCGGCGCTCGGGAGAATGAGGGGATAGGATCGGAGGGAGCGATGTGTCTTGTGTGGTGTGTGGCTGGTGTGCATGTGGGGATTAGCCGATTAGGTCAAGGGGTAGGTGGGATTGGGTGGTGTTGGGCTGGGTTGCGAAGGATGCCCCAAAACTTTTTTTTTTGTTCTTTTCATTTTTCAATTACAAAGCATTTTCATAAATAATGTTTCATAAAGAAGATAGTTTTAGAAATATGGTTTTTCAAATTATGGGATGCAAACGATTACTATGCCATGATAATGATATGGTAGATAATGTTGCCTAAGCGAGCTTTCCCTCCACCTCTTTTCAAAAAGACAAAATGCAGGTGATTCAGCTGGAAGCGGGTCAAATTTGAACTGCAGCTGCTTCGTAGTTTGCTTGTTATTTTTGTTAAAAATCATTTTTAGGTTCACAATTAGTCATTTAATCAGAGATACCCTAATAGTTTGGCAAGATTCAACCCGTAGCTAAGACGGTCGTGTCGTCAATTTTGATCATATTTTGAAATCGGTATAAAGAATTAAAAAAAAATCAAATAAATGGAAATCCTTCGCAGTGTGTCATTATATGTGACCTAGTATGGAGGGAAACTAAAAAACTTGGAATACGAAAATTATTTTGACAAAGTGTTCTCAGAAATGAGCTATCATGGATGAAGATTCATGACTTTCAGGACAAATGACGAATGTTATGGCCTCAAACATGACATAGTTTGTTCAAATGATCTCATATTGTGCAAAAGTGTGCGTATTAGAATGACGAACAATGTTGCCGAAGAAAGTTTTCATTTGTTTAGCACGAAAAAAATTTTTTTATTTTTCGAGTGCCAAAAATGGGTTTTTTGCGAAGGAATTACAAATATTTGTTTCAAAATTGGACCCCATCATTTATTAAAAATATTAGACCACATTTGATGCACAAATAACCAAATGGACGTCTGTCAAAAGCTTTCCCTCCACCTCTTTTCAAAAAGACAAAATGCAGATGATTCAGCTGGAAACGGGTCAAATTTGAACTGCAGCTGCTTCGTAGTTTGCTTATTATTTTTGTTAAAAATCATTTTTAGGTTCACAATTAGTCATTTAATCAGAGATACCCTAATAGTTTGGCAAGATTCAACCCGTAGCTAAGACGGTCGTGTCGTCAATTTTGATCGCATTTTGAAATCGGCATAAAGAATTAAAAAAAAATCAAATAAATGGAAATCCTTCGCAGTGTGTCATTATATGTGACCTAGTATTGAGGGAAACTTAAAAACTTGGAATACGGAAATTATTTTGACAAAGTGTTCTCAGAAATAAGTTATCATCTATGAAGATTCATGACTTTCAGGACAAATGACGAATGTTATGGTCTCAAACATGACATAGTTTGTTCAAATGATCTCATATTGTGCAAAAGTGTGCGTATTAGAATGGCAAACAATTTTGCCGAAGAAAGTTTTCATTTGTTTCGCAAGTAAAAATAAATTTTTATTTTTCGAGTGCCAAAAATGGGTTTTTTTGCAAAGGAACTACAAAATATTTGTTTCAAAATTGGACCCCATCATTTATTAAAAATATTAGACCACATTTGATGCACAAATAACCAAATGGTCGCCTGTCAAAAGCTTTCCTCCACCTCTTTTCAAAAAGACAAAATGCAGGTGATTCAGGTGTAAACAGGTCAAATTTGAACTGCAGCTGCTTCGTAGTTGGCTTGTTATTTTTGTTAAAAATCATTTTTAGGTTCACAATTAGTTATTTAATCAGAGATACCCTAATAGTTTGGCAATATTCAACCCGTAGCTAAGACGGTCGTGTCGTCAATTTTGATCGCATTTTGAAATCGGCATAAAGAATTCAAAAAACATCAAATAAATGGAAATCCTTCGCAGTGTGTCATTATATGTGACCTAGTATGGAGGGAAACTAAAAAACTTGGAATACGGAAATTATTTTGACAAAGTGTTCTCAGAAATGAGCTATCATGTATGAAGATTTATGACTTTCAGGACAAATGACGAATGTTATGGCCTCAAACATGACATAGTTTGTTCAAATGATCTCATACTGTGGAAAAGTGTGCGTATTAGAATGGCGAATAATGTTGTCGAAGAAAGTTTTCATTTGTTTCGCACGAAAAAATAATTTTTCATTTTTCGAGTGCCAAAAACGGGATTTTTTGCAAAGGAACTACAAAATATTTGTTTCAAAATTGGACCCCATCATTTATTAAAAATATTAGACCACATTGTACAAAGTAATCATTTTTCATTATCGGAGTGCCAAAAATGGTTTTTGTTTTTTGAAGAACCAATTGAACCATTGTTGCAAACTTTGACCGCACCATTTTTAGAAAATATTAGACCACATTTATTTACAAATAACTTGCGTGTCACAGGTGTAAGTCTTCGTTAATAACGTGCAGCAATCACAGGTGGAATGGCTAACAGCGCTTCACTCTGCGCAGAAACTTTAGGTGAAGGGTTAGAATCCCACGCTTCTCAATTATATTTTCTAGACTAAATGCCGACGGCTCTGGCATGGTCGTCATCGGCATACTGCTAACGTCCGTTACATGAATTCCACGCGGAGGCTAATATACCGACGGGCTCTATATGTCGACGGCCAACAGAAGAAAACCGTCGGCAACAACAGTGTATGCCGACGGCTCCTTATATGCCGACGGCTTTGTCAAGGCGCTCGGCATACAGCCTATATTCCGACGGCCCCGATAATAGGCCGTCGGCATATAGAAAGCCGTCGGAAACAACAGATTTTCCCGTATTGATGTCCTTGTGTGAACGATGGCACTAACCACCGGCGAGCTGCTAAGAGGCGACCGACCTTGTCTTTTCTAGATGACTGTTGATCTACTCCGGGCCCATCGTTTGAGTTTCAAAAAAAATATATATAATATGAATACTCAGCTACAAAGTTTACCCTGCGGATAATTTGCAGTAGGAACCAAACAAACTCGCCTAGATTTTGCGCATGATTTCCGCCACCAAAAATACTACTCCCTCCGTATCAAAATATAAGACTTTCTAACTATTCCACACACAATTTGTATAGGAACCCGTAGCACATGAAGACAAAAAAAGTTACCACAGTTCGGAAAACTGAATATAGTTTCCACTAACATTTGTTTGATCGAAACAATAGACATGGTCAACTGACTGATTATTCCAAGACATTTATGATTCTTTTATAATAAAAAGGTCCATAGCCCCACTTTCATATTGAACAAAATCTTGTTCTTCTTCTTTCCTCTTGCGCTTTTGGACACCAGATTTATATTTTTTCATGATGACTCTGAAGACGCGAGGACCAAACCCTGCGAAAATTGATCAAGATTGGAGTATTTAAAAAGACGCACGCACCTAGGGCGGAGAAGAGAGGACGTAGTGCACACACCTAGTTGGATTCAATTCGCGAAATCGGTTTGCCGATCGGCCAAGAACGGGGCGACTCGACAACGGCGAGAGGATGAACCGGTGATCGACTGAACGGCGAGGAGCGTCGGCGGCGAGAAGATGAACAGGCGACACATCGGCCTCACGTCCAGGTTCGGGAATTGCCTACAGCTACTAGCCCTGATCGGCTGCTCGATATCGTGTCTTTTTTTTAATACGTCGTGCCGTCGCTGGGACAGATCGATCGATCTATCGTGCAGACATACACGTGCTGCTGGGGGCCTTAAGAGCAGTCACAGTGTCGCCAAAGCTAAATTTGCCACATAAGTATGGATGGCATCATTGCCAAGTGTACAATGTTGCCACTGCCAATTTTACTGACATGTAGGCCCAACTCTGACACAAATTGAATAAAATACTCTCCCTTATGTTGGGCTCATGTGCTAGCCAAATCACTAGATGTGAGAGAGAGTGTATTTTTTATTCCATTAGAAAATTTGGCATGGGCTCTTCTAGTTGCCCCGGCTCCATTTTTTTTTTTTGCTTTGGCATTCCAATTTGGCACATCAGAATGGAAAGAGGTAGTGCCAAAAGCCAAATTCCAATTTGGCACACACTATGGCTGCTCTAAGGCCCTGGTAAGCGGCCGGCCCGTTGCCAATTTCCCTGACGGAGGGGCAGTAGCTGCAGTGCACTTGGGGGGCAAATCCTATAGGGGAGCTCCTTTGCTCCGCTCGTTAGCGGCGCTAACGAGACGGGACGCCTGAAGGTTTCGTTCGTGGGCCGGCCCATTGGCGCACGCGCAGGTTCGTTCGTTGTTCCTTCCTTTACTGCTTTACTGCTTTTAACTCGTTCGTTCCTTCCTTTACTGCTTCTAACTCGTTTCGTTGTTTCATTCTGGCTGGACGTCGTACGTATGCGCTTCTTACTCGCTGGACGTCGCTCGCTGGACGTTGCTGCTTTCACGCTGCTTCCTATATGTATCCACTATCAGAAATGAATTTTGAAAATGGTTGCCAATTTTGAAAATAGTTTCAAAATAATTTACACACGAAATATGTGTGCGTTCACGATTAGGTTCTATTCCCGTGATCAGTTTCGAGTTTCGTGGAATGTACCTTCTTAATTTTGGACCGAAGTTTTCAATATTTTTAGATGAATTTTGTTAAATTTGTCACACTCAGTCGACGGTTTCAAAATTCCTTTCACGGGTTTATGAAAGTCGCCGTTTTCCACAACTTTCGTATTATAACTTTTTCGTTTGAACAGAGATATGAATAGATCTTGTACGTATGTATGCATTTAGCCTCTTCTTGTTGAGTACCATTTTGATTTCAATTCCCGTTTTCCATTTTCAAAAAATGAACCAAAAGTTTGGAATCATTTTCAAAATGGAACCATTTTAAAATTTGGAACCATTTTCAAAATAAACAATTTTCAAATTTGGAACCATTTTAAATTTGGAACCATTTTAAATTCGGAACCATTTTTAAATTTGGAACTATTTTCAAAATTGGAACCAATTTTAATTTGGAACCATTTTAAATTCGGAACCATTTTTAGATTTGGAACCATTTATAAGTTTGGAACCATTTTAAAAAACAAACCATTTTGAAAAATGAAAAAACTTCAAATTTGGAAACATTTTAAATTTGGAACCAATTTCAAAATGGAACCATTTTTAAATTTGGAACCATTTACAAAAATGAACGATTTTCCAATTTAGAACCGTTTTTAAATTTGGAACCATTTTTTAATTTGGAACCATTTTCAAAATGGAACCATTTTTAAATTTGGAACCATTTTAAAAATGGAACCATTTTTAAGTTTGGAACCATTTTCAAAAAGGATCCATTTTAAAAATGGAAAAAAATTTAAATTCCGAACCATTTTCAAATTTGGAACCATTTTAAATTTGGAACCATTTTCAAAATGGAACCATTTTCAAAAATGAACAATTTTCTAATATGGAAACCGTTTTTAAATTTGGAAGAATTTTTTAATTTGGAACCATTTTCAAAATGGAACCATTTTTAAATTTGGAACCATTTTCAAAATGGAACCATTTTCAAAAGGGAACCATTTTCAAAAATGAACAATATTCAAATTTGGAACCATTTTTAATTTGGAACCATTTTAAATTCGGAACCATTTTTAATTTGGAACCATTTTTAAATTCCGAACCATTTTCAAAATGGAACAATTTTCAAATTTGGAACCATTTTCAAAATGGAACCATTTTCAAAAATGAGCAATTTTCTAATATGGAACCGTTTTTAAATTTGGAAGCATTTTTAAATTTGGAACCATTTTCAAAATGGAACCATTTTTAAATTTGGAACCATTTTCAAAATGGAACCATTTTCAAAAATGAACAATCTTAAATTTGGAACCATTTTTAATTTGGAACCATTTTAAATTCGGAACCATTTTTAATTTGGAACCATTTTCAAATTTCGAACCATTTTCAAAATGGAACCATTTCCAAATTCCGAACCATTTTCAAAATGGAACCATTTTCAAATTTGGAACCATTTTAAATTTGGAACCATTTTCAAAATGGAAACATTTTAAAAAATGAACAATTTTCTAATATGGAACCGTTTTTAAATTTGGAAGCATTTTTAAATTTGGAACAATTTTCAAAATGGAACCATTTTTAAATTTGGAACCATTTTCAAAATGGAACCATTTTCAAAAGGGAACCATTTTCAAAAATGAACAATATTCAAATTTGGAACCATTTTTAATTTGGAACCATTTTAAATTCGGAACCATTTTTAATTTGGAACCATTTTTAAATTCCGAACCATTTTCAAAATGGAACCATTTTCAAATTTGGAACCATTTTAAATTCGGAACCATTTTCAAAATGGAACCATTTTAAATTTGGAACCATTTTCAAAATGGAACCATTTTGAAATTTGGAGCCATTTTCAAAATGGAACCATTTTCAAAAGGGAACCATTTTCAAAAATGAACAATATTCAAATTTGGAACCATTTTTAATTTGGAACCATTTTAAATTCGGAACCATTTTTAATTTGGAACCATTTTTAAATTCCAAACCATTTTCAAAATGGAACCATTTTCAAATTTGGAACCATTTTCAAATTTGGAACCATTTTAAATTCGGAACCATTTTTAAAATTGTATCATTTAAAAAATGGAACCATTTTTAAATTTGGAACCATTTTTAATTTCGGAACCATTTTCAAAATTGGAACCATTTTAAAATTCGGAACCATTTTCAAAATGGAACCATTTTAAAAATGGAACCATTTTAAAAATGAACAAGTTTTAAAATTTGGAACCATTTTCAAAATGGAACCATTTTTTAATTTGGAACTTTTTTTCAAAAATGAACAATTTTCAAATTTGGAACCATTTTAAATTCGGAACCATTTTTAATTTGGAACCATTTTTTAATTCCAAACCATTTTCAAAATGGAACCATTTTCAAATTTGGAAACATTTTTAATTTGGAACCATTTTAAATTCAGAACCTTTTTTAAAATTGTATCATTTAAAAAATGGAACCATTTTTAAATTTGGAACCATTTTTAATTTCGGAACCATTTTCAAAATTGGAACCATTTTCAATTTTGGAACCATTTTCAAAATTGGAACCATTTTAAAAAACGACAAATAATAAAGAAATATAAAACAAAAACAAAACATAAAAGAAAAAGAAAACGAAAAGAAAAACGAAAGCAGTTTTATATTTGGAACCATTTTAAATTCAGAACCATTTTTAAATTTGGAACCATTTTAAAGCTTGGTGATTCAATCTATCTTGGAAGAAAGGGAGCAGCAACTATGCGATTTTGTAAAATATGTGACTGGCAAAAGATACACTGAGAGAGACCTTATGTTATACCCAGTACAATTTCCATACTGAAATAAAGCAACAACACGACATAACTGACAACTAACTATTCATTGATCATCATTACTCGATCAAAGTTTGACACAGAAGAAGAAATAGTAGTCAGCCAACACTTATGGAAACTCCCATCTTTTACCAGGCTTACACATTTTACAAGGGTTAAAGCACATTAAAAACCAGAAACAACGACAAGCAGATCACCACTTCATAATTGCATAACACAATTCAGATTTGTATCAGCAACCAAATCATATGATCCAACATAGTAGTCATCCAATCAATTCACATTACCCATAGGTGACAGCATGATCAGGTCTCAACCCATAGTCCGATTTAATATTAGGCAACAGAACAACACTGCAACCAGTGAAGTACTCATTACACCTCCATAGCCTACGGGAAAAACGAAACCAGTGTTCAAGAAACTTGATTCAAAAGCACTACAGTAAGAAGGCAGCAACATTTTACTCCTGAAGACAGGAAAAACAACCGCTCAGCGCAGCCTCCTGGCCTCACGCTCAGACTCGAGCAGGGTGAGGATGTCGCCCTCACGGACAGGGCCCTTGCGTTCCTCATGATGAGACGGTTCTGGTCATCCAAGAACTTCACTCTGACCTGGGTCACCTGACCCCTGGAGCCGGTGCGGCCCATCACCTTGACCACCACAGCAAGCTTGACCTGGGTGTCCATGCTGCACAAACAGAAGGCACTGGATTAGGCAAAGCAGGAGCACCGCCATAAGTAGCTAGAGTATAGTTCAATTGCTCTATTGCAGGCACAAATTTGGTGTTCACAATTAATTCTAAACACACAGGCGAGTACCCAAACGTACAAGCATGCAGGTCAAAATAAAAGTTAAATAAGTGCCTAGATACAACAATTTCAGTGGTGTGTACATTTCGTAGCCTGTCAGAAACATGCAATTAACAGTTCCATGCTTTGCATGTGAGAAGGTACATCTTATCAGGTCAAAACAGGCAAGCTTTCTGGGAAATCAAGCAAACGACATCAAAGTAAATATCATGTATTCATGTCTGCTGTCCAATGCCAATATAGCTAAGATTAAACTATTTTCTAGACACAAAAAACCCCAATTCCTCCTATATAAATCCTCAACGACACGAACAAGCAACTGAAATACAACGGAAATAGATTTTCGCCAGTTTAGAAGGTACAAACGCGGGGCCTATTCGAGATCTAAACACCAGCTACTCATATCCGCATAGACCCAGCAATACAAGTTGAAACTAGGAGAGAGATCTCCCTTCAAACGAAACTAGGTAACGGAATCATCAATTACAACAACCAATCACGCGCACGGATCGATATCTAGGCCTGAGTCCGGCGAGGTACAGGGGAAGGGGAAGGAGAGGACAAGAACCTTTCTTGGGCGGAGGCGGAGGCGGCGCGAGGAGGGCTTGGGGGAGGCGGCGCGACGAGGGAGGCGGAGGCTTCTGAAACCCTAACGCTCGGCCGCCGCCGCCGCGGGCGGTCCCCTCCCGAACGGAGATGGGTTCGGGCGCGGGCACGACGAGGGATAAGGCGGGGACGGAAGTGGAGCTCGCCGGAAGTGGAAGGCCGCGGCGGTCGGAGGGACGAGGTGGGGTTGGGCGTCGGGTTTGGGTTCGCGGGGAGGTAGAGCACGGCGGCCATGGAACCAGCCGGTGGCTGCCGGGAGCTCCTTTGAGAAGAGAAGGCAGAAGAAGGAAGCAGTGGGCCGGCCCAATAAAACGCTTCTCCAGGGATTCTTCAGGCGGCGCTGAATGTATGGGGCGCTAACGGGCGGCATATAGGAATCACCATCCTATAGGTCGCGTACCGCGACGTTAGCGTCGCGTCGCGTGCCCCCGACTGACTAATGGGCTTGGCCCAGTTAGCTTCCGTCCGAAGGGATAACACGTTCGGCAGGTCTTTTCTTCCCCAATTTCATTCCGACGATCTGCTTCAGCTCGGCGGCGGCGCTCTGCTTCTGCTCCCTCCCCGATTCGTCGAGCTAGATCCGTTGCCGTCCTTCTTCTTCGACTGTGAGAGGCGGCGATCTGTTTTCTTCTCGGGGGGCGAGGGCACTGCTTTGTTCTTCCTCCCTGATTCGTGGAGCTAGATTCGGTAACTTCACGTTGTCGTTCTTCTTCTTCGCCGCCACTGATGGCGGCCCAAGGTTCGCGGCTCTCTCCCGTATCCATGTCCATCCTGGGGATCTCGTTTTTCTGTTTTTAGATGATCAAATCGCTTCGCTGCTAGGTTTTCCCGTACTGTGTTCGTTTTGTGCCGTGGTCTAGATTTTTGTAGTTCTAATCATTATCGCTAGCACTACTACTGCTAGATGCGGCAACTCAGCCTAGAAACACTCTGATAGGTTCTACCCAAGCCATGAGATCAGTGCAAAAGCAACCGAGACAGTGGAGAGCCCGGTCGGTTTGCCCTTTGTGCAACCGTGAAATGGTTTGTATTTCTTGAAAATAACTATTCCATACATTGATTTTGGTATATGATGCCAGCTGATTAACTTATGAATGTCACGGCCTTGATTATTCTGTTGGCTCAAGTTGCAAGAATGTTGTATTGTATTGTACTGTATTGTTTTGTTTGTCTCACTTATGATGATTTATCCGTACTGTATACACAAACTTTTCTGACCACCTTGTAAGTGTTTCTAATCTTACCTTTCCATCACTACAGCTTATTATTTTCGTCATTTTTCATATTTTTTTTGTGTGAAAAACAGATGAATTTTACTATAGTAGAGAACAACCACTGGACTCATGCTTGTGTCAACTCATTGTATAGCACTCTCAACAGTTTTTTGACTCATAAGTCAAACCAAAGAGAGAGAGAGAGAGAGAGAGAGAGAGAGAGAGAAACTCTTCAAAACTTGGTACCTTTGTTAAAAACTTGACCCCTTTTTAGTTTCTGTTGTTTTTGTCAAACTAAGGTCGTTTTGTAATTCATATATAGGAACACTTAGTGTCCTTTTTTTAGTCCAAGAACATGAGCACTGTTTTCAACCAGTGGGGTATACAATGCAAGGACTTTGAGAACTTTAAGAAGTATAACGCACCAGATTATCCTCAGCAACAAAATGGATTAGTTTTCTCATTAAAAACAAATTAATTATCATGTTAGTTTCCAACCAACAAATGTGTTTTCTGTTAGATTGACAATCTGGTTCTTTTTTACAAATACATATGATTGCGGGTTCTATGTGATGCTATACATGAATAATTGAAATGGCATGAATTTGAAAGACTTCAGCCATGTAATGTGTTCTTCTTATTTTTTTCATCATGTTTCACAGCCCATTTTTTCAATGTATTTTATCGATGAGTCATAACCTCTTTTTGGGTGCAGATAATTATCCTGAAGTGCAGAATGGTAATGGCATTCAAGATTTTTCATTCATCTCACAACATGGTTGAAGCGACGAAGTTCGATGCTCTAAAGTAGAAGAAGAGGATGTAGGTCCTACTACCTGTGATGGCTACTTTTGTTTTATATAAATGTAGAAGTATACTTTCTTTGGTTGGCAAAACTAGTTTGCCGAGATGCTTTTTCTGTGACATCTCACTGATGTACACTGTTATACTGAGTACATTTTCTGGGTTTGACATTGTGACAAATCAAACATAGACAAAACTAATATGTGCATGTAAGTCATTTTGGTACCTTTTTTCGGGGAGTAGCTCCTACTGAACTCTTCTATTCAGTTTTTTTTAGATGATTCATGTTTTTTAACCTGCATTTTTTGGTTTTTGAGTACGTATAGCTATTTTCGCGACATCTAAACTTCCCCTGATTCACCACCCATGTTTCCTTTTTACACACACTCACTTTCCCGAAGAATACTTGCCCAGTCCCCTTCCCCTAGTTTTTTTACCGTGCATGTTCGCGGGAATTTTGTCGGGGCCTTTTCTCTTTTTTCTAGACTAGACTTTCTGTCACCCCTACGCACAGTCGTACTAGACTAGACGTCAAATTTGCTGCATCTAGTATTTACGCCCATTTATCCTCTATTGCGACAATAGGCCTTCACCAAATTAGTTTTGGATCATTTTCCCATTTTTTGGTTCATCTTCACATCTTTTTTGTTTAACCTTTAACTTCGGTTCACCCTCATTTATGGTTCAATTTTTATTTTATTTACTTCACTAGCATAAAACAGTTTAATATTTAATTTGGTTAACCCGGTTTTTTATGGTTCAAATTTAATTTTGGATCCACGTTTTTGTTCTGGTTCATTTTCACTTATGGTTCATTTTTGGATCCACATTTTAAAAAAATGGTTCCAAATTTGAAAATGGTTTTAATTTAAAAATGTTCCATTTTAAAAAATGGTTCCGAAATTTAAAAATTGATCCAAATTTGAAAATGGTTCTAAATTAAAAAAATGGTTCCAACCTTGAAAATGGTTCCAAATTAAAAATGGTTCCAAATTTGGAAATGATTACAAATTTTGAAAATGGTTCCAAATTTAAAAATGGTTCCAAATTTGAAAATGGTTCCAAATTAAATAATGGTTCCATTTTCAAAAATAACTCCAAATCATTTTGAAAATGGTTCCAAATTACTGATATTGGTTCCATTTTCAAAAATATTTACGAAATTAAAAAATGGTTCCAAATTTGAATTTGTTCTGAAATTCAAAATAGTCCAAAATTAAAAACTGTTCCGAAATTTTTAAAATGGTTCCAAAATTCAATTGGTTCCAAAATAAAAACTGGTTCCAAATTTGAAAATGTTCCAAATTAAAAAATGGTTCCAAATTTGGAAATGGTTACAAATTTTGAAAATGGTTCCAAATTTGAAAATGGTTCTAATTTAAAAATGGTTCCAACTTTGGAAATGGTTACAATTTTTGAAAATGGTTCCAAATTAAAAAATGGATCCAAATTCAACATCGGTTCCAAATTAAATAATGGTTCCATTTTCAAAAATAGTTCCAAATTTGAATATGGTTCCAAATTTCGAAAACGGTTCCAAATTTGAATATGGTTCCAAATTTTGAAAATGGTTCCAAATTAAAAAATTGTTTCATTTTCATAAATGGTACCGAAAATAAAAAATGGTTCCAAATTCGAAAATGGTTCCAAATTAAAAACATGGTTCCAAAATAAAAAAATTGTTCCAAATTTGAAAATGGTTCCAAATTTAAAAATGGTTCCAAATTTGGGAATGATTCCAAATTTTGAAAATGGTTCCAAATTAAAAAATGGTTCCAACTTTGGAAATGGTTCCAAATTAAAAATTGGTTCCAAATTTAGAAATGTTTTCCATTTTAAAAAATGGTTCCGAAATTTAAAAATTGATCCAAAATTGAAAATGGTTCCAAATTAAAGAATGGTTCCAAATTTCGAAAATTGTTCCAAGTTCGAAAATGGTTCCAAATTTGGAGATGGTTCCAAATTTCGAAAATGGTTCCAAATTCGAAAATGGTTCCAAATTTGGAGATGGTTCCAAATTTTGAAAATGGTTCCAACTTTGGAAATGGTTCCAAATTAAAAATGGTTCCAAATTTGGAAATGGTTCTAATTTAAAAAATGGTTCCACTTTAAAAGATGGTTCCAAAATTTAAAAAATTATCCAAATTTGAAAATGGTTCCAAATTAAAGAATGGTTCCAAATTTGAATATGGTTCCAAATTTCGAAAAGAGAATGTATAAGAAAACGTACAATCAAATCAAATCACAGGTACTAGGCGAGCAGCCAATCAAAACCATGTGATGGATAAGAAAAAGGACAGAAGATATGGAGCAACTGGTGCAGCTAAATTGCCATTAGCATTACACACATATGTAGCTTTTTTTACCTGTGAATGTATATGTACTCATTACTGTTAGGATTCATTCAAGAAGAATGTATTTATTCTGATTTACAAGCAAAATTTGGCATGAATACAACGAAGTCCAACAGCAACGAAATATCACTACAAGTGTACAATAGAAATATGTTACTAAGTTTAGCATCTGGATAATGTAGGGAGAGATATCTCGTGGAGCCCTGGAACATTATATTTGAAGTAAATGGAGGAAATAATCTTTCCATCCACAACGAAAAGGGAGAACAGCTGCAATTGGTAACTTGGTATGTACGGTGAAACTTTAGTCAGTTGTGTCAACCGGTAACTATTTATTAGTGGCATGTTACCTATATGACAGGTTGTTCATTGAACAATGAAATATGGATCTGACCTTAGTGGTAGCATTGCACAGCTGATGTCAATTTATAGGTGATCACCATTCTCTTTTCTTCCATACTACTATGAAAATGGAACAGGATTTACTTCTAATGACAACAGTAGGCATTGTGTGAACTTAAAACTAATTGGTACTTCGTAGGTACAAGCATATGCCAAGTGTAATCATGTCAGCAACCAATAGAAAGTAGTAGACAAAAACTAAGCTAACAAATGGATATAAGTACAAAAGAGCGATGGCTTAAATACCTGGACATAGGTCAATATTGCTGCAACATCATCATATACTATTCCGGTGAAACATCCTTGAGAGAAACTGAACATTTGGTGTAGGGTCAGCATCAACGGACCTATTAAGTGTAACATAATCAGTGTAAGCAAAATTCATATCATTGCAAACTACTATCTGAGATATACTAATCCGTAAGAAATCTTGTAATGTAGGATGATTATCTATATCACATGTAGCTAACCAGAAGCAAAGATGAAACGCTAAAAAATACATTGCAATGTGCAAAAGATTTAATCCATTAAACCCCCCAAAATAATTGCAACTGTGTTAGAACACCAAAATCGATCTGCAGCCATGAAAATAAGAAAACTGAAGACTTAGTTAGCTGAACCTTTCTTGAGTAGCACGAAGCCACAAACAATTTGACCTAGACTAGTAGTCTTTTACTGCTCAGCCAGAAACTAGTATTCTCATTCTCTGTGCTTTAAAATAAAAATGTGACTCACACAAAAGGATCTCTTGCTTCACCTTCAGTCCAGCAAACATATAAAGACTTTGTAATGTCCTATAATGTTAAGAAAAGATGGAAGCCGGAGATTCTTTTCAAACAAATGTTTCTTGACACCTGAGATGAGATGACAATGCCATATTATATACAATAAATTGCAGCCTCCAAAGAACTAAACAGAAGGGTTGGCATGATAGTGACAAAAAAGAAATATGCCTATCAGTTCTCAAGCAACAGGCTCAACCCTTGGTAACATCACGGAATAATTAAGAAACATCAGCATTTTCCAAGTCTAACTAAATTAGACTATTATCAACAGCATGTCTAGCTGACCACTGATTATTAACTGAGTAATTATACCCATGAGCTAAATTTTTGTGTACAATACCAAGAAGAGGCATAATTTAAATAGCTTAAATTTGATTGCAAGTTAAGGATCTAAATCCTCACGGCTTTTCAGATACTAAATGGAAACAAAAAGAAATTTCAATATTGTAAACATGAAAATGGTAGGGAACGGAGCACACCTGACTCCTGCCTAGTTAGCAAGATTTACCTAAGCACAAGGTCGATTATAATACTCTACCTAGTAGCCCAAATTTGCAGCTCTCCAAAACAGTATTTACTTGTAGCAAAACATCATAAAGGAAAAAATACTATGGTGAACGAAGAGGGCACTGGGGGCAAGGGGCGGGTGATGGGAGGACTCACTGTCTACCTGCCTTCGTGTTATGAAGCAGGAAGCCGGCTTCCCACCTCTGTGTAGGCAGTGATGGAGTGGGGCCGACGTCCTGTAGCAGGGGAGGCAGCCACACTATCCAGGATCTGAGGGCGGCGGCGCGTTTCTTGGGAGGCGGCGCCCCAGTCCGGGGAGCGTCCCGTCCCTAGCTCCTGGTCGAAGCCGTGGTAGGAGAGGTGGAGGAGGGGATGGAGTACTTAGGTGTCTGCCGTGGCCGGTTTGAGATGTGGAGGCGGCCGCCGTACCATGGGCAGCGGCGCTAGGGTTAGGGCTACGGGCGGCATAGAGGAGGCCCGGAGGAGAGGGGGAGGCCGGTGGAAGGGAGATGGGCGAGGAAGCGGATGGAGATGGCGAGGCGTTGGCGCCGCTATGCGGTGGCTGTGGGCGGCGGCGGGATTGGGGGAAGTGAGCTTCGCGTTGGGAGGGTCGGATTTGGGAATTGGGGCGGGAGGGGATGAGGCCTTGGCACTGCAGCGAAATCTTTTCCAATATCCCGCCGCTTTCGCTCCGAAATTTTCCAATCGCGCGCCTAGTACGGAAGTGTGCTCGCCGTCTGCCACGTGGGAGCCTACGCCGACACTTCTTCTGTCTCCGTGAATATCTGCCGACAGTTCAACTATTGTTACATACATGCCGACAGATTATTCGTAGCTAAATCTATGCCGACAGATGGTTAGTTGCTATACATACGTCTCTGCTGACAGATAATGTGTCGGCATAGCTCTAAAAATACGCCGACAGTTGTTTTGTGGGTACAAGTACACCTTTCCCTACAGAAGTGTGTTGGCAAGTTCCTACCGTGGTGTAGTGTGAATAGGAGACATGACGCAGTCAGGTAGGCACGTAAAGCATTTGGCATGTTGACCTGTGATCTTTCCCGTGCCTTCCTGGTCTCAGATCCGGCTCATAAGGCAAATCCTATACATCGCCCGATGGCGATACGTTTTGCCAGCGTCGTCTGAAGGATTGTTTTACAGTGTCAGTCCCATTTTAGTTAGTAGATTCATTTTCCTTCTTTGTTTTCTTTTCTGTTGTGTTTCTTTTCTTTACTGTTTATTTCGTTCTTCTTTTTATTTTCAAAAAAAGTTTCATATTTTTCTGGAACAAGTTTTAGATTTCGAATTTTTTTCAGATTTTGAAAAAATATTCGAACAATGTTTCGTATTTTGAAAAAATATTTGAAAAATGTTCTGATTTTCGAAACAGATATTAAAAATTGTTCAGATTTGAAAGATGTTCGCATATGAAAATTGTTATGATTTAAAAAAATTCTAGATTTAAAAATTGTTCTGATTTTGAAATAATATCGATTTTTTTTCACATTTTCAAAAACATTTCAGATTTGGAAAAACATTGAACTTAAAATTTTGTTCGAATTTGGAGAAAGTTCAAATTTAAAAAACGTTCAGATTCTGAAAAAAAGTTCAGTTGTGGAATTTGATCAGATTTTCAAAATGTGCAGATAAAAAAAACAAATTTAAGTACCGCTAAAGAGAGAAAAACGAACTGCGATTTTTTGTTGGGCCAGCCCACGAAGCAATGCCAGCTTCGCGCTTCCACCAGGATCGCGGAACGTTCGCGGCTCCGGTTTGTTTCATGTTCTGCCAGCCCAATTAGGGGAAGTTCTGACTCAGTTGGAGGTAAAAAAAAAAACGAAATCCAAGAACGCCAGCATAATACACATGAAAATCCCTCTCGACGGTAAGTTCCAAACTGAGCACTGATCTACGTTGACTCTGATTGTAGACGGGGGACATGATGCAGGCATGAGGTGGATGCCAGACTAGCAAAAAAGGAAATAGAGCTAAGCATGTTTTCCACTTGGCAGTGGCAGATTTGTTGTAAATAGAAGCTGCTCCGCGAAAATCTCCAAAAGTGGTGCTCTGAATTTTTACACCAAGTTGGCTTAGCTTTCCGGATCTAGATTCTCGGCGGTGCAGTTACTTGTCGCTTCGATCGATCTATAGTAAGGAAATATAGAACTTAAACCTAGCATGTGAGGAACTACGAGTAGACTTGCAATTGTGTATATGTACAACGCAAGTTTCCTTAGATGCTTCATCACGCACGTTATTTTAATTAAGTTGTGTCATATTTCAGTTTAATCTGCGTGACAGTGGACAAGACATGCCGGTGGAATGGTTTGCTCCGCCATGAAAATTAACCTTGTTTGAGAAATTTTGTGTGTAGCTGTTACAAACGATGCTGGTTGTGTGCATCATTTTGATGTAGAGATCGGGATCCGCAACCCTTTTAGAAAAACAACTGCTGCGAACAATTTGTATGTTTTCATACAGATTCTATATTTTGATGTCTAATTATTTGTCCGCCCTCATGCGGTCATGCCTCAACCTTTTTTCCTAAACTTTTGCAAGTCGTTTTTCAATGTTTAGAACTGGCGTGTCACCAACCACAGGTTGCGGCATTATACTACTCAGTGTCACCAAACACGTGACCCACGATGTGGAAGACTCCAAGAATGCTGTCAGCAACTGGTATTTTGCTTAATTAGTTATTTAGACCGCTGTGTAGGATCGGTGTGACCTCTCCGGCCGGTCAGCATTATCAGTTAACCCATTGATTGGTTGACGTTATTTTATGACGAGTTTTGGGTCGTCAAAGTTTGGCAGCTACTTAGGTATATATGGACTTAAATATTGAGTATACAGTATGGTTACTTGATTAATAACAAATGTGACGAACGGTGAGCAGCTAATTAAAGGTAGCCAATTACAGCATGGCGAACGTACATACTCTCTCCGTTCCTAAATATAAGATGTTTTAGGTGTTGCACATTTTGTCTAGATACATACTACAATGAATGATCATATACATGAAATGTGTCTAGATATATTTGTATACATGTGTATGTGGAAAAACCCTAAAACATCTTATATTTCGGAACGGATTGAGTATGTTCGAAAGACGAATTCATCATGGTTACTGGACTTACAGCATTGGACGATAATTTTGGCGAACATGGTCAAAGAAGAAGGGTGCGGAGCATGAATTAGATGGTAGACGATCCGTCATGAATAACGTGAGCGTTCACTCGAATCCCTACCTAAATATCTAATTCGTCCTCTCTCGGTGTAAGATCACAAGAGTGAGAGGTTCCTGATACCCACTCTCCATTCGTAGGTGCACGCCGACGCTCGGGATGGAGTTGGCAAGAATGCAAGCGGGTTTGGTATGATCGCTTCGTACTTACATCATCTCTTCGATATTCGGCTAGCGAGATGTTCTTAGCTGGTAGAGAGAAGATGACAACGAATGATTCAATAGCAAGTATATGTCCACTCTGATCGAACTCCAATAATTATAATTAATACATATCGACATCCACATGTATGTTTCGCTTCCCGTGGGTTGTTGTTTGAAGCTTGGCTTTATGTGTAATTTGTAAATATCGCAAAGTGGCCAATAGTGTGAATTTGCCTCACCAGCATACGTGTGACAAATTTTTCTTGAAGGTTTTGCGTGTGTGTGCGCCTGCATGTGTTAGAGATTAATTTAGCAACTTCACGTAGGTGAGTTTGTTTCTGTACTACATGACTCTAAATCTTTAGATGAACGGCTAACTGGATAATGAGATATTAAGAAACCGCTCCATATTTATATGAGTCTGTGATTGCAAAGCATTTTACTAAACATTATGCTGCACAACAACAGCAAGCACGCATACACATTACACGATGACTCAGACGAAGTATAAAACACTTGGAATTAACTAGACTTATTTGGCGTCTTCATCTTCTTCAGCTAGCTACACCTCATCCGGTTCTTTTTCTGTTCCTCCCCAGCCAAACGCTCGAGATACTGACGCGCACGATAACACCTATCAATGCATCTGGTATATTTTTCAGGGTCTGCTGCAAATCTCTGGCAATACTCGTAGCAGTCGTATCCCTCTGCTGCCGCCGCCAGCTCCTGTTGCTCCCCGGCGAGATGCAGTACCTGCTCCAAGGCACCACGAGTTCTAGCGCTATCTTCGTAGGTCGGCTTTGCCAAATACTATTTCAATCCGCATGAAATTACAATATAAACTTGTTTGATACGAGTGTACTTACCTCACATGGCGCCTCATGATGTTTAGTGGGAGTTGAGACTACGGCGACGTCCTGGTGTTGCCTTTGTCCAGTCTCCACTCCCATGGCTCCTCTTCCTTCTTCTCGCGGGCCGCCAGACAAACGCTTCAGATGAATACACCTAGCCGTGCATGAAAAATAAATTTTGGGGTTGGATCTATATTTCTGGCACTTGTCCCAGCAGTCATCTCCCTCCACCGCCGCCACTAGAAGAAGCCCCACCAGCAGGATACACCACACACCGCCATTGTTACGCTTTGAAGAACTAATACTCATAGCCGCCATGGCTGCTTGTACTACTACCTTACTAGTACTGATGCAATCTTTATATAGGCTCGTAAGAGCACATGCACATTCGATCAACTTGATTATTGAGGACCCACTATGACGGTCTTTCTCTGACTAGAAAATAAATAATCCAGCCAAGGCCACTATAAATACTCCATAGTCCATACAAGTACCAAGAAAACTAAGCCAACTTATTAAATAGCATGACTAACGACGTGGAAAAGCTCTAGTGTTCCGTTCTAATTAAACTTGTTGTATGTGGTGCATATATCTATTTATATGGTTGCATGCAACCTTCGCATTAACGAGCACCATTGTACGAGGTAAAATTCTAATCGTTTCTTCTTGGACAGAGAAGTGGCCTTGTATTTTTTATACTGGCATTATATTAAAAAACTGAGGGAATAAATAAATAAAGCATGTAAGTTCAAATGGAGCAGCTAGAGGTCTATAAATCTATATCCACTCGCTTCGATCAAGTGGAACAGCTAGTGGCAATTTTATAAATTTACACTATATTGTTATACAGTTTGCAGCATCAACCATTTGCGGGTTTGCCAAAAATATTTGGAGTCCTTGGGTTCCACTTCGATGCAAGATAGCATGTTGGTTATTCGTAAGAGGGAGAGCGTGCACCGCCGACGGACTTGCAAAGTGAGGTCTTCCTGTTGTTTTATTGTGTTCCGAATCCTACAATAGATGGAGTCCTATCGGAATAAGGCATATCTACAACTCTGTTTCGTGTCCGCCAAGAAAGAGAGTTATTTGCCCCCATATATAGTTAGAGGTAGCCATAGAATAGATTGAGAGAGAGTTCCACCATATTGATAGCACGTAGAGGGTTTGTCCTCTCGTGTATTGTAATACTCCTCCCGATTATAGTGATACGTCTTCGTGCGTTCCGTGGTTTTTTCCCGTAAGGGTTTTCCACGTAAAAATTTGTATTCTTTTTCTTTATTTGATCTACTTTTGTTGCACGATTTTAAAACAAGTTATATTAGAGCCAAAGGTTTCAACTTCGATCCGCTGCCCCAGGAGACTTTCCGCTGCGCTCCCGGGGCAGGACGGTGCAGCGTCGATTTGATCAACAAGCCGCAGGCCGGATTGCAGCGTCATGCAGCGTTCTTTGTCCGACTCGGCGAGATAGGAACAATCGGAAGCAGTGGCGGCGGTTCGTGGCGACACTAGCACAAAGCGGTGTGCAGGTCGCGTTGCAACACGAGGGCTGGCTCGATCGCAGAGTCGTGGTGGCGTGGTCCAGGAGGAGCTGTGCGTATTGACCTTTGAAGTTCCAGATCGATCCAAGGCATCAAGTCCCGTGGAGATATGTGTTGCTGCGCCGCTACTACTTACTTGAAGACAATCGATACTTTATTCTCACGCGTGAAGGCAAGATCAGTTCTTTCAGATCTCTAATTGCTACATCCACCCAATTCAGCTACCAGGTGCTATCAATCCAATTCTTTGCTCCGTGTATAAATAATTTCTTTCGGGAAATTTTCTGTTGCTTGGCTTGTACTACTTGTGCATGGATTTATCTGCTCATGGTATGAAGTATGATCTTCCGTCGTTGGACCGTGACACAAGGTTTTCTTATGGCAAGTCAAGATGCGAGCATTATTGGCGTAAACCGTTTATGAGGATGCACTGGTTAGTTTTTGTTCAAGGTGGAGTTTATTGGATTTTAGCCTTTTCGGGGAGATATTATATTGCTGCAATTACATGAACACGATTCAGTTATCGAAAAAAAATATGGAGGAGGTTGATGACGTGAAACACACGTTCGTTGGGAGACCCCAAGAGGAAGGTATGATGTAGTCAGCAGCAAGTTTTCCCTCAAAAAGAAACCAAGGTTATCGAACCAGTAGGAGCAGCAACTCTTTAGAAGGTTGTCAACGGCGCCAGAAAAATAGCTGTCGCAGGGAGTCTGGAATGTTGACGTGGAATCTGCGCACAACACAATCAAACTACTTTGTCCCAACGAAACAATGAGGTTGTCAATCTCACTGGCTTGCTGAAAACAAAGGATTAAACGTATGGTGTGGAAAATGAGTATTAAATTGCAGAGAATGAAAAAGGAACAGTTTGCAGTTTGTGGTTGTTTAATCAGTGTAAAAGAATGGACCGGGGTCCACAGTTCACTAGTGGTGTCTCTCCATAAAAGATAACTAACATGTTGGGTGAACAAATTACAGCTGGGCAATTGACGAATAGTGAGCACATGACAATGCATATACATGACATGTTGACTACTATGATATTTAATTGGGCATTACAACATAATACATAGACCGTTATCCAACAGCATCTATGACTAATAATCCACCGCCGGGTTGTCATCCGAGTCCCCCATTGGTATTAAGTTGCAAGCAACGGATAATTGTATTAAGTAAAGTGCGTAATGTAAACAAACACATATGCCCGTGGACATAGCATCGTTAGGTTATCCCTAGTGGCAACAGCACATCCACAAGCTTAGAACTTTCTGTCACTGTCCCAGGTTAAACGGAGACATGAACCCACTATCTAGCTTAAATACTCTCTCTTGGAGTTACAAGCATCTACTTGGCCAAAACATCTACGAGTAACGGAAAGCATGCAAGATCTTAAATAACATATGAGATAGATTGATAATCAACTTGACATAATATTCAATATTCATCGGATCCCAGCAAATACAACATGTAGCATTACAATAATATGATCTTGATTATGAAGGGCAGCTCACAAGATCTAAACATGATGGCACAAAGTGGAGAGACAACCATCTAGCTACTGCTATGAACCCGTAGTCCAAGGATGAACTACTCACGCATCACTCCGGAGGCAGGCATGGCGATGTAGAAGCCTCCGGTGACGATTCCCATCTCCGACAGGGTGCCGGGAAGAGGTTCTGAACCCTCCCGAGCTAGGGTTGACGACGGCGGCGTCTCTGGATCTTTTCGTGGATATTTCCTCAAGTACTTAGGGTTTTCGCGTCGGGGGGAATAAGTAGGCGAAAGGGCGGCGGCTGCGGACCCCCGAGGGGCCCACACCACCCTAGGGCGCGGCAGAGGGGGGGCCACGCCCTAGGTGCGTGTGGCCTCCTGGTGGCCCTCCTCTGCTGCTCCTTCGCTCCGTCAGGCGTGTTCTGGAAAAATAGGGACCCCCGTGTAGTTTCGTCCAATTCCGAGAATATTTCCAGACTAGCTTTTCTGGAATACAAAAACAGCAGAAAACAGGAACTGGCACTTCGGCATCATGTTAATAGGTTAGTCCCAAAAAATGTATAAAAGTGATACAAAGTAGATGCAAAACATGTAGCAATTGGTATAAAACAAGCATGGAACATCAAAAATTATAGATACGTTTGAGACGTATCAGAGGTGATTTTATTAAGCCTGTTGGTAGCCAGTATATACTCTTTGCTCTCCAGAGAATTTTGCTGTTATGCATGTGAAGGTTTTGTTCAGGATGAGGATCAGTTGAGGTGCAATGAGATTTGTTATCTGCTAGATAGTACAACATTTAGTATTGTTAAGCTTCCAGTACAATTCTGTTGTCTTTGCTTTTTCAAGAGGGGTCTATTGTAGAGTTGATGCTCCGTTGCATGTTGAGAAGGTTCTTTCATCCGACAGTTGTTCTATAGGGACAGATTTTGACCATGTCATGGATTTTTTTAATTACCGTCGACAGTTTTTGGTGTACGTAATGCCATCCATACCAGATGCTCTTGCATGAGTATTGTTTGCCGAGGTTTGTGCTTTTAGATTTTGTAGCACGTTCAGATTCCATGAGATGAGTTCTTCACAAAGTTATGTGGACCAAGATGTTGCACTATTGAGCTATGCGCTCGTTCAGGCACCACAGGAGATTTGATTGATGATTGGGCAGTTTCAGTTTTGGAGGTAAGTGACATAGACTCAGATTTTTTATTGGGTTTATGGGAGACCCAAGTTTTGTTTGTCTGCTTTTTTGACAGCTGTGTTGTTTTCTGGACGACCTCCCGTTAATTTGCTCAATATGACTTCATGAGAAATTTATTAATCCTATGGACGTTTGAAGGCACAAGGTTTACTTGGGCTGACTTTAATTAAGGATTTGATTCTATCTATGACTTTAATTTACACCGGCCACCACACAAACCATTAGCACATGATGGTGATCGCCTGCGGTAACTCTTCAGACTACTTTGAGAAGTAAGTTCAACGCAACTGGCATCCTAACTATTTGAAGATTTGGCAGGAAAGAAATGGGCGCACCTTTTAGAATTTCTTATAACCTTTGCAGCAACTTATCAGAGAATTCATGAAATAAGCAGAAATTTAAAGCATGGCTAGCAGGGGTTGTCTGTCTTTATCAGGAGACTAGGTTTTATGGAGGTTGTAGTTTAACAGGAATTCTTTACGGTCGTTCTGCTTATGGCATGTTTCTTTCTTTCATTTTGTCTTGTTAGCTTGTGGTTTGTTGTATGACTGGCCTTTTCTTTTTACCATTCCTCTTTCTTAATATATCACATGCGGTTCTCCTGCATGGTTAGAAAAAGTCTATTACTACTGAAATTATAAATAAACTACTGGGACCTATGTTTAAACATATTATAGCAGTCGTAACAAATCAAAGCTTAGCAAGCAAAAGTTGCAACATCAACGGTGCGGATGCAGGACAGGTAACCATACTAAGAAGAAACAAAGTTCAATGATAATATGCGGTAACCGAGGCGTGAAGGACATCAATAATCACAAAGAGTTAACATGTTTCACTTATGGAGCCCATTTCTCCTATGGGAAAAAATGACCAATCCGGTTAGAAACCGGCATTGACCTATCAATGGAAAGTAGCTCGCAAAGGTTGGTGAGACGTCTGAGACATTCCCTTTGTATCATTATTTGATAGAATCTTTATTTTACAGATTCAATTCATTTTTTTCAACTTTCTAGAATTATGTGGTTTTACAGTTATTCGGGAAGCCATGGATCCAGAATCTCCTTCGGTAAAGAATGCAATTTTTTAAATTTCCTCTCGTAAGGAAAAATAAGAAAAAAATACTGAAAAAGTTTACCGTCAAGTGTAAGACCTGAGACAAAGAAAGGGTCCCTGAGGACCCAGAAGGGGACCTTGGGCACCCATGGCGTGACTGGCTCCCTTTACTGTGTCACATTGTAATACATGAGGTTGTAGTCTGGGAGAAATAACCGTATGCCGACCACATATATATACTGCATCGTGTGAGAATGCACCTGGGGTGCAGCAGGCCGGCAGCGTAGTCTGAACTCCTACTACACATCATGATAGCTTCTTTCGTGTTGCATTGTAGAGTTTCTTCTAATTGAATTGTCTCCTTAAAAATGCCTCTTTTGACACATTCGACTGAACTCCAAAGGTATCTGATTGAATTGCTGAATAAGTCATTGTTGCGGTAGGATTTTGTTCATGACAGGATGTTAGCCAGAAACTACTGCCAATTCACTTGGTTGCACAACTAGATTCATATTTTACAGGGCGTTTGTACCCAAGTATATGAATTATGAGTTGTGAATTTGCATCTATCGCGTATAATACCTATGCATTTTAAACTGTCGGCCCACAAGCTCCAACACAACTGAGCTTCCAGGCCAAGATAACAGTGAAAATACATCGCCAACAAACAAATTAAATAATAGGGATCAAGAATCTGCCACAACATCAACATCAAACACTCCACTTGCTCAGGAACAAAGTCAAGTCGCGAGCCTGGCCAACGTCAGAGTGCAGCCGTGAGTTCTTTAGTAAGCTTCACGAATCACGTTTTTCAGCACCGGCACGCAGTTTCAATATTTTTTTGCCTTTGATTTTTCTGCAATATTTCTAAGGAATTCAGCATGTTCCACAAACCTATATACCACATTTGCAGGATCATAAGAAACTTGGAAGTTAACGATTAAAACATACATCATTCCTAATCTTCCAAAGTGTCCAACACACTATTGCACTGGGAAATATTTGGTCCATGCTCGAGCCAAGTCCATAGCGCCATCAGGAGGCCTAACCAACGCAAAAGCACATAGCACAACTTGATATGCAAGTTTAGCATTCTTCTTAACTAGTTATCGTAAGTATATATTTGGCTATAAACTGAGAACATCAGAGCATGCATGGGAACACACGGCTAACAATAAGCCCTGTTTGTGCTAGCTTTGTTGTGGCATACGACTTCCTTTTAGTTTGTTGAGTATGAGCCATGCATAGGGAAGGTATATATTCACATCGACTTGCCACGTGCTTAAGTGGACAAGAAACAATCAATCCTCAATGAGGATCTTATTGAGTCAGATCACAAGCAAGCTTTCAAGTTACTATATATATATATTACTATACTTTATAAACTAGCTAACTTAGGTACATACAGGACAAAGTATTGTATATCCGGTTGGTTAAAAAAAATTAAATATTTGTTTCTGTTGTGTTTTGTGTCAAATATTGTGTACGTGTTGGGTTAGGTTTGGACTTGGAGTTGTAGTAGGTGTGGTAGGTACGAGTAGTGTTCGAGTCGAACTCTTGTAACCTGGCTCCTCTCATATAATGAGGGGAGCACCACACGTGTAACCCTATGACGACTTGATAGCAACAGGCACGCAGGGGGAGCCGGCGGCTTGTGCCGGCGCCTCGGGCGGCCAGGGTTGCGGTATCAGTGGGGAGGAGCGCCCGTAGTCATGCCCCGCAGATGTAGGCGAGTTCGCCGAACTGCGTTACCAAATCTCGGTGTCGTCACTGCGGATTGCATGATTTTCGGTAGATCAATTTAGCGCGTACGACGGTAACAATTGGTATCAGAGCAAGGTTGAAGGCTACAGAGATTATTGATCTAGAGGAAAAGGATCGGAGGAGATCATCGGTGCTGTGTCGGCGAGATCGTCGAGGAGAGCAGCGGAGGCGATGATCGTGTCCGGTCAAGGTAGCGATTGGAAAGCACTGAGCGCTGAGGCGGATCAATGTCGATCCGATTCCGATCGAAAACAGGCTACAGGGCGGCAGTCATGTTTCGTTGCTACAGGCAGATGGTTTGTAGCGGGGCGACGCACGTACAGCGGAACGGTAGTGGGCAGGCGCGTGGCGGCGGCAGCGTCGGTATGTGTCCGCGGTGCAGGGCGTTTGCGTGAAGAAGCAGATAGATCGATCAATCGATCGATCGGTATCAGCGGACAGGCGCGCAGGAGGCCTAGCATGGCAGGGCTGTCCGGCTGTGGAGCAAGGCTAAAGCCAGGTGGGGCCCATAGGGTTCGTGTGGCTGTATGCCGCAGAGCCCAGGAGGCGCTGCACCAAGGGCAGGGGCCAGGCGCTCGGTACAGGCATGCAATGGATCGGAGGAGATCATCGGTGCTGTGTCGGCGAGATCGTCGAGGAGAGCAGCGGAGGCGATGATCGTGTCCGGTCAAGGTAGCGATTGGAAAGCACTGAGCGCTGAGGCGGATCAATGTCGATCCGATTCCGATCGAAAACAGGCTACAGGGGCGGCAGTCATGTTTCGTTGCTACAGGCAGATGGTTTGTAGCGGGGCGACGCACGTACAGCGGAACGGTAGTGGGCAGGCGCGTGGCGGCGGCAGCGTCGGTATGTGTCCGCGGTGCAGGGCGTTTGCGTGAAGAAGCAGATAGATCGATCAATCGATCGATCGGTATCAGCGGACAGGCGCGCAGGAGGCCTAGCATGGCAGGGCTGTCCGGCTGTGGAGCAAGGCTAAAGCCAGGTGGGGCCCATAGGGTTCGTGTGGCTGTATGCCGCAGAGCCCAGGAGGCGCTGCACCAAGGGCAGGGGCCAGGCGCTCGGTACAGGCATGCAATGGATCGGAAGTGGCGTGAGATTTGTTTTCATAATTGATAAGCTATGTAGTTAGGAGGCCATGTGATGCATGTCTAGTATAGTTCTTTGTTGGTCACGTTGCCATCATTGAAAGCACCAGAGCATGACAAATTCGTGTGAATTTTTTTTCCAGGTACTTATCTTTCTCCTGCACATTGATGTGATGACTTTGAAGTGTTTTGGACCAATGTTTGTGTGAAGGGGAGCAGCAACGTTGTGCTTATGGATGTGATTAGCATCAATCTTTTGGACGTTGTATTTTTTATCTATTGGCCAAAAGCATTAGCTATATATTATAAGTAGGCCAAAACATTAGATATGCAAACAGGGGATGATTTTGTACATGTGATCAAGATATATATTGATATATATATGGATATGTGTACTTGTACTTGTGAAACATGTGTTGTCCTGGTATTATTGTGCATTGTTGTCATGTGATGAGATATTTGGATGTGATGTGAAATGTTGGTACATAATATGCTTGATTGTGAATTGAATGCATTCTTGTACTGGTAGTATTATGCTTGATTAGAGTAAAGCAACATTAACTTGTCCTGGTATGTTGGTCACCGACATGCTATCTGTCGGCGTAGGGGGGTGAACAACAGCAACACTTAATCTGTCGGCATAGGTATGCTGGTCACCGACATGCTATCTGTCGGCGTAGGTGTGCCAAACGGCGACATAAAGTCTGTCGGCATGTTAATTATGTGTCGGCGAAACTTTCGCCGACTGCTTTTGCCCCGACTCTTTATCTTCTGTCGGCGTATCACTTTCCAACCCATTATCTGTCGGCGTAGGGGGCCTTTGCCGACAGATGCTTCTGTCGGCAAGTGTCTACCGTGGTGTAGTGTCAGCTAAAAAAAGCCGGCTGGAGCTTTTCAGGTCCTAGTGGCAGCGATGTAGGTCTTTCTTCTCTTCTTCCGGCGAGTGTCTCAACGATACTGGTGCTTGTAAATGGTTGATAGTTTCAGTGTGTCCACGGATCCCAAGGGTTTTGTTGCTATTTTCTTTTTACTGTCTACTTTCTGCAAAGTTTTGAGGACAATTGTCTAATGTAGTTTCTTGAAGTCTCGAGTTGTATAATCTCTTTTCACATTATTGAAATAAAATGTCAATGAAGAATCAAAAAACGCTCACGCCTTAGTCGCACAATTAATTAAGAGAAAATTCAAGATGCATATGCTACCACTCTATGCAGATCTATACATTAGCAAGTACCAGTGATCTATCATCTATCCTGGTGCCCGAAGCTCCATACACCTTTGTGTCTTTCATGTGTTGACCAATCGAGAATTTGGCCTCATATCGACATGAAGTTCATTAATTCTCAGATCAAAACTCCGATAGTTGGCACGACAGATAAGAGCTCTATGCGTCATTTTTAGCATCCTCGATAGGAATCCTCCACTGTTACAACGGGCATCCGCACTGCCACCTCCATATATTTAACAATAATCAATGATTGCATTTATATTTCAATCAATTCTCAAAGATTTGACAAAATTGCATCAATCAGTAGCAAACATTTCATATTTTAGGTGACATTCCTACGAAATTGCATCGCTCCTATAGTTGCATATATTTTGGTATGACGAAAGTGGATTAGCTGAATCAAATTCAGTAATCAAATTTAACTTCAAACATGAAACACTTGAATACATATTTCAGGAATTACTTTTACAAAATGCTATCTCCACTGATTAGGGTACTAGGATGAAAGTAGCAGAAATTGAGCATGTGAAGGTTCTGTCCACCACTGCTTGTTGATTCAAGCTTCCTAATGGCCTGTAGAAGTGGATCGGCGCCTGAACTAACTGGATCGGTCTGAGAAGCAACTAATTTGATCGAGTTCAATAATCAAATTTAACATCGATATGGACCATTTGAATACACATTTCATGAATAAAACGCGCATGGCGCAAGGAGTAATTCAATAATCAAATTACGTCACGTACTCACGTTCATCGCTTGCGTCACCTAGCTAGGAGTACTGGAGTAGTCACGAAAAACAAATGAATCATTAACTAGTTTGCTGCACCGCATGGCGCCAGCTCGCACGGCAGCTTGGTTCGTCCGGCGGCCCCGCCGCCGCCGGCATTGGCGCGGCGGAACCGGGCGCCCTCGATGAGCACGCGCTGGGCGGAGCTGAGGAGCGCGCCGTTGAGGTGGTCGATGACGCTGGCGGTGCCGCGGTGGTCGGGTACAGGAAGGGACTGCCCGGCGCGTTGTAGTATGCGTTGAGCAGTGCCGCCGTGGCCTCCCGGAGCAGCGTCCGGTACGCGTCGCCGCGGCCGTCGAGGGCGTCGCGCAGCGTCATGTCCGGGCCGTACCGCTGGGCCGCCAGCGGGCCGAACGCCATGGCCACCGTCGTGTTGGGGGTCACCACCTTCCAGTGGCACCGGTGCTCCGGCAAGGCCCACGTGTCGTACACGCAGGCAGAGCCGGCGGAAGCCGGCGGTGTCGTTGAGGGTGATGGCGGCGTGGGGAGCGGCTGATGCTCCGGTTTGGTGGGACGTTCTTGTGGCACCGTTGGCGGGCGGCGCCAGATGGGAGGGATGATCCGTGGCCGGCGGCGCCAGAACGGGGGCAGGGGCGGCGCCGGGGAGGACACCGGGGCCGGCGTCACCGACAGAGGCGGCGCCGGTGGCGAGGACGACGGCGCGTTCGCGGCCACGGCGGCTGGAGCGGGTGGCGCGCCGTGCGGCGGGACGACGGCGCCACTGGTGGCGGGGCAGAAGTCCATGGGCTGGTCGGGCTGGGAGAGGAGCGGCTTCACGGTGTAGAGCGCGAGTCCCAGCATGCGGAAGGAGAGCGTGAGCTCGCGCGGCTCGGCGGCGCCGGAGTCGGAGCAGTGTCCGGTGGCGTGGACGACGCGCGCGGTGCAGCGGTTCATGTCCGGGGAGCCCTCCATGCGGACGGAGAAGCCGCCGAACCAGTTGGTGCTGCACTCCCGCACCGTCATCGGGGTGTCGCCGCCGCCGCACTGGATCGCCACCCGCGCGCCTGGTTGCATCCATCCGCCATGCATGCGCGTTGCATGCATGCATGGGAACTTGGGTTAGGTGGGCAGCTATAGACGCGTGATGAGGAGTAGGAGGAGAGTGGTTCACGTAATGCGTTACCGTAGAGCGGGTAGTCGAAGAGGCCGCGGGCGCCGTCCTTGCACTGGTCGCAGAACACCATTCCGGCGACCACCGTGCTGCTGCTCCCCGCCGCCTCCGCCACCGGCGACACGACCAGCAGCAGGAGCACGGCCACCGCCGCCATGCTCGCGGCGCCACCCATCATACTTAGCTCACGTGCCGATTAGTAGTAGCTCGCGGCTCTGCAGCTGCAGCGGAATGCGCCGTGCCGGCGGCGATGCGATTTATATGATCTGAGCTGCCACATACGTAGTGTATACGTGCAGCTTTGTGTGATCGGTGCGGATTGGAGTTTTATATGAGGTGCAAATGGGCTTTGCGTGTTCACCGGCTAAAGACCTAGCTTATCGCTAGCTACTCAATTGTTTGGTCAACTACATGTATATTCTCGACCTGCCATGGACTTGGATCGATGATCACTCCAATCTTCATGCACGTACATCAGAGCAAAAGGTTGTGAACTAATCAGTACTCGGCCTTCACTCTTAGACCGTTCCTAATTATTTTGTCTCGTTCTCTTGCTGGTTATTTTCAAAAAATATTGTTTTCGTTCAAACTTACACTTTGGCTTGGCTTGAGATGTGCCAACTTTAATCAATAGGTAAATACAAGTACATACCGTCTTATATTATTGTGATATTTTTTATATTTGGGTTTTTTATTGCGGCGTTTCGGAAATGTGTGAAAAAATTGTAAATGATATATGTAAGCATTCTTGAAACAATAAAATGTTCGGTACATGTATGAAATGTTTCTCAAATTGATTGAAAAAAGGTGTAAAATAACTGATTTTTTACAGTCTCAAGGGAATGTTTCTATAATTAATTGAAATATGACTGGAATAATAGAAATTTGTGTGAATCCAGATGAAATATATTTGTAAGTTTTTTGAAACAAAGGAATATCGATAAAAGTATTTAAAAAATTAATAAAACTAAACAGTTTTTGAAATGTCACCTAATATGAAAAATTTCTGAAAAAATTGAAGTATGGTTAAAATAAGTAAAAAAAAAGGTGTTGACTTTGGAGAATCTTTCTATAGTTGATTAAAATATGACCACATAATTTAAATTTGTGTGAATATTTATGAAATATATTTTTGAACCTTTTAACGAAGAAATGTCACAGAGAATATTGATTTTTTTAAATAACTTTTTTAAAATGCCATCTAATATGAAATGTTTCTAATATTGATTGAAATAAGAGCAAAATAATTATTATTTTGTAAAATCTTCTAAATTACAAGTAAACAATTATCGGTAAGTTGGGCACCAGACATGAGACTGTAACCAAGGGACGTTACATACATTACCTCGGCTATGAACATTTCGCTTGACATTGAAACTTTATCAACTCTGACTACATTTCGCTTGGCGGTGGCGGTTGGCCGGTCCCCGTGGGGCGAGTGCGTGGTTTGCGACTCATCGTTGCGCGAAAGCCTTGTCTTGGCAGCCGGCCGGGATCGACGGTGGCGACGCCCTTTGGCGCCGCGTCCTTCTTGAAGTTGTCGTCGTGGCAGTGCTCTTCCTCCTCCGCCCGGGCTTCTGCGGGGAAACCCCAGATCCCACGTGGCGTTGGGTGAGGGCGGCGTTCTTGCGTCGCTTGCCTCTTGGGGCCTCGCCTTGGATGTAACGCCAGCCGGAGGGACAAGTAGAGAGAGTTGGTGGTTGGCGGCGGCGAGCTGCTGGCAGCCTCGGCTACGGCAGACAGGCGGACGCGACTTCGGATTTGGTGATCTCCGGGTGAAAACCTTGCACCGGCCTCGGCTGATGCCGGCGATGGCGGCGCTCTCGGTCGTCGCTCCCCTTCCGTGTCGGTGTCTGGTCTGGTCGGCGTTGGGCAGCCCTGATCCAAATCCACTCTCAAGTCCATGATCTTATAGGTGCAATCCTCATTCAAAGTCTTATTACTGAAGAAGTTTGCGTACTCTTCTGTACGGAATCCTATGCTCAATTTCAATTCCTTGCAAGAAATCAAACAATTGATTCTCTCTTCAAACTTGATTCATCATTACACAGAACATAAAATATTTAGCAATGATTCAACATTACTGAAGAAACTAAAAGTCAAACGATGCTGTAATTTAAAAAATCAACAGTACTAATACATGGAATTCATAAATGCATAATGACATCCCATCTATACCTCTTATAAAGCAAAAACCCACTAAATTCATTTATGATTTTTCTATCTTCACATGCAACATAGCCACATCATCAAGTAATGACAGCCGTATGATGCTCAGATCCATCCGTCCGTTAACATATTGCCTTGGTCGTGACATACCCAAACAATCACGTACAGCCTCCATGCATGCACCAAAAGGACCGCAACCAGTAATAATAAAAGCTGAGAAAAGGAAACATCGCTCCTGTTCATCTTCTGCAAGCTTCAGCCAGACGGATTGTATTCTCTCTCCATTTTACTTAGTAACTGAAGCACCAAGAATTTCCTCCAACGTTTGGAATCACTCCACGCTTTAATCAATCAGGCAGCTTTGCCTTCCCCTTCCACTTTAATTTCCCTACATTTGAGCAGCAGCGCATAAACGCAACATCTCCCTGCCGGCCAGACGGCGACCTCATAGTCATACAGTTCCTCCACACATATTGAAACGAGTGGTACACAGTAGTAATCGGCGAGCACGAGAATGGGCACTCCAAACATGGATGGGGCAGGACAACCACGGCCTCCACATGACCACATCAGCTGAACTGCCGTGAAGAGTTATTTGCACCGGTGGTCACACAACTCGTCGTCGATGTGCACTTAAGTCACACATCTGGATAACTGAATTTTTTGGTCACACAACTCGTCATCTGGTGCACTTAAGTCACTGGCCCCACCTGTCAGTCCGTTTTCCGTTGAAGTTGATGCTGACTGGACACGTAATTTTGCAAAAACCCCCCTGTACTTTTGAACATTTGCAAAAACCCCCCTGTATTTTTGGACATTTCAAAAATTCAGGGGTTTTTTGCAAAAATACAGGGGGGTTTTTGCAAATGTTCAAAAATACAGGGGGGTTTTTGCAAAATTACGACTGGACACGTAATTTTGCAAAAACCCCCCTGTATTTTTGGACATTTGCAAAAAAAAACCCTGTATTTTTGGACATTTCAAAAATTCAGGGGTTTTTTGCAAAAATACAGGGGGGTTTTTGCAAATGTTCAAAAGTACAGGGGGGTTTTTTGCAAAATTACGTGTCCAGTCAGCATCAACTTCAACGGAAAACGGACTGACAGGTGGGGCCAGTGACTTAAGTGCACCAGATGACGAGTTGTGTGACCAAAAAATTCAGTTATCCAGATGTGTGACTTAAGTGCACATCGACGACGAGTTGTGTGACCGCTGGTGCTATTAACTCTGCCGTGAAAGTCCGTCGCACGCTTCTGCGCATCCACATGGACGCTCTTTCCAGCGCCTAGAGAGAATCATCTTGGTACCGATCTTCTCCGCCCTATTTCAGCCACAGCCGTTACTGCATTCAGAAGAGTCGGTGGCCGGCTTCACTGAGAGCCATGGGAGTGGATGTATAGTTTTGTAATCGGGCGCATGCTATTTGTTTGATAAAATGTCTAAATGCTCGAGCACCATTCAGGATAGTTTTCTTCATGCAATTGTGTAATGGAGTTCTTCACTTCCGCCTCATCTTTCTCGCTGCCATAACAAGTAAGCGTTACTCAAAATCAGTTCCTCAATCTTGACAGATGTACACGTATGAATTTTTGTTTGCCTTTGTCATTGTTGTTGATCCATCATTTTAGTTTTTCGATGCACACTTAATTGCATGTCTCTCTTGCAGGGATAATGTTTGACGAAGCAGCATCACCCAAATGAATGTTCTACAAGAGTGCAAGAGTCACATGTCTGGTTCGTGTTCCTAGCTTAACAGTGTTTGCTGCATAGGGCCCAAGGTTTTCAGATGTTTTAGGTACACTGAACATTCTAAAGTTTTTTCCGTTTATTTGATAATTTCCAACAACCTATGTAATGAAACTATTAGTATTAGCGGTTCATCATTGTCCTTTCTTTTATTCTTTTCTCACTTATATCTGCTAAAACTCTCCTGTCCTACACTGCAGATTTAAAAAATTATCAACATACATACCAACTGAAACTACGATGCTGATTTAAAGGCCATAAAGTTTAACTTTAACATTCAAGTACTCACTTTCTAGGATGTATGTAGGATTGTATCCAAATTAATATATTATAAAATCTAAAGATTCATATATTCATATAATATTGTAGATATATGGGTAAACTTATTTTTACGAGTTCCTGCCGCAACGCGCGGGGTATCCATCTAGTTAAAAACTAATGACCATACCATTGCTATCATTCTTAATTACCTTCGACCTTCACCATATCAATCGTTGCTAATCGGTTGTTGGTACCCAACCAAAGATTGCAACATGGGGAGCCTTGGTCGGCTGGACCTGGTCGTAGCTGCCGAGAAGCCGCGGCAGGCGGGGAGGTGGACAATGTCAACGCCGATGTCGGAGTAGAGGCACGCGAGGACGACAGGCGGTGGGCGACACAACCTGATCTATGATAGTAGGTGATCTATGTGGCGAGCGAGGCGCACCGCCTGCCAGAGTAGGAGGCCTCCAACGCGGCAGCGATAGACGTCTTTGTGCTCGGCGGGCTCGGCAACGCACGTCGATGGCAGCCTATGTCTCTGGGTCATGGCGATTGGTGCAGGGAGGTCAGCAGCAGCGGGAGAAGAAGGCCCATGCTTGGCGACCGGGTAGGACGATATAGCTTCATCATCTCTTGGCTCGACGGCGATGCCAGGGAATTGAGCTTTGGCTGTATTGACCGCGCGGGTGGGCTGAGAGTAATCTATCTGTCTGTGTGCTGGTTAGTGTAGAGCAGAGCAGAGGCGTGTTTTTCCTGGCGAAATTAGCAACACTGGGGTGGGGTGGCAGCAGACATCACATGGATGATGGTGATGTATGTGATTGTCGAACGAACCAAAGGGGTTAATCTGTTTGCCTATAAAGCTTGTCCTCAAGTCTCCCCACCAACCCCACTTCACTTCACTCGCCCCAACCTTTTCAACCCGCTAGGTCCTCGTGCCTTCTTCCACATCAATCAACGACGCCTTCTACCGAGGGGATGTTCGCCGACCTCGCCGGGTTCGGCTTCCCGGCCTACCCGGGGTACTTGCCGGCCTTTGACTGCTCCTCCTCCTCCTCCTCCTCCTCGGCCGCGACGCCGCAGCTTCCTCTGCTGCCTACCGCCGCACCCGACGACGCCATCTACGCTCAGCTGGTGAGCATATCTCATCTTTGTTTTCCCGTCTTAGATGGATCGATACATCGCTACTTAGTCACATGTTTTGTCTTCTTCTTCCGGCCGACGGACGGATTAAGATGTCGCTTTCCCTTTCTTTTCCTTCGATATCGATAGCAGCATAGAGCTTAGTCGGCCAGGGCCGATAATATAATTAATTAATCATAATAATGCAACCATGCATGGTGTAGTAGTGCTTCTCGTCGGCATCAATCACACGCACGCACACAAGCTGCAGTGACATTTCTATATCCAACTACTTATGTTGTATCGATCACATCGAATTCGCCAACCACTGACTGACCCTCGTTATTGGCCTTGAATCTTCACATCTTTCAAAGTCACACAAAGGGCCAGCCAGGTCACTCACAGAAATTAGTTTCTCTTTGCTGCCCTGCCAAGCTAGGGATGGAATTAGGTGGAGTCTTGATGTAAAAAAAAACAGGGACACGTGGGGCAGCCGTCCTTGATCTCGGAGTACGACCTGGGAGAAGAAGGGGACCTGTTCAAGGCTCCGGAGCCCATCATCGAGGAACTACCGCTGCCTGGCCTCGACCCGGTCGCGATCTTGATGATGTCTGGCGGCGAGAACGACGCCAACAATGTGGGTATGATCGAGGTGCTATACGAGTGCGAGAAGGAGCTCATGGAGAAGTCGGCGATCGAGGAGACGATATCCGACCTGCTGGACGTCGAGTTCTCTATGCTGCAGGTCGAGGAGGAGGTCCCTGCCGGAGAGCTGCACAGGAGCGTCAGGTCCGGGTGCCTCAACTCGACGGACTGGATGAACAGGACGTCGTCGGTGAGGGTGTGGCCCAACTTCCTCGATTTCCAAGGGCTCGACTTGGAGGCGGCGTTCGGCCTGAGGACAGCTTACAACGAAGGAGACATCCAGGTATGAATATGATATGATCACCCTTTTCTTTCTAACTGTCTTGCGATACACTTACACAACACTGCACGGATATGGAATTAATATTGTCGTGTCTCAAATAAAGAGCGTAGCTTTTTTTTCTTCGATAAATGGCACTTTATTAAACTCAGAAATTCGCATCAACGTGATACAAGCAACTAGAGTTCATGCCTGGCTTCTGCATTTTTAGGATGCACACAGCCGAATAACAAAAACAAAATAAAAAAGTTGGCACAAAACAAGTACATGAAAGACTCGTAAAAACGTCTAAGGCGGTGAAGGGCCGATCCATAGACTACGCTGCCACACATGTCGAATAAAAATATTCTCGCCACCTTCTCCAACCATGTACAGACATCCGTAAATAGCTCTCTGTTGTCCAAACAGAGTAGAGATGACCACAGACAGAGCAAATAAGTACACAAATTCTTACCATTAAAAAACCAAATCATTTCTACACAACCATAGCAACCATATTACGGCAACCGCTCCAACCTTAATGAGAATTCTATAAGTGTGATTTATCACACGCAACCAGTAGCCAAAAATATTTGCAATGGAAAAACATGTGGAAAAACATGGCGGGTACAGGTAACTGACCATATAGAAGAGACGAACTTGCAATGGAAAAACATGTGCTTGATGGTCTTTGTCACGATGACAAAAGCAACACTATAAGCTTCCATGTCAGTTACGCTTTGTAAGGTTATCCTTAATAAGGATTACACCTTTGCGAAGGTACCACGTGATTTTTTTTAGAGGCACCTTCATTTTCCATTTTTTTTATTATCAACTGACATTTCTGAATGAAAGTGCTCTGTACATGGAATGCACTTTTGGGATCGATTACGTAGTGACGTGCGTCTAAGCTAGCTGGATCACGATTTGCTATATCATAATTAATCGTCGCACTCAGCTCAACTCACGCCACCTTTGCTAATTAGTACTAGTGGAGTGGAGTGTGTAGCAGTGGCTACCACGTAATAGCCCCTCCTTCTTCCACTAGATCACAAATAAGCTCTAGATATTACTTCGATAACAGATGGATGCTTAGGCCGGGATGCCATTTTTTGAGAAAATATATATTTTTAATGAATATCATTATGAAATACTCCATCAGTTTCTTTTTATAATGTGTATTAAATTTTCAATAGTCAATATTGCCTACGTTTCACGGAGTATATAGGAAAAACTATATGCATCCACGGTACTCCCTCCATTCCAAAATAATTGAAGTTCTAGGTTTCTTCATCGCCATCAGACCAGCCCAAAAGTGCAAGTCCTCCGGTTTACAATGCACGTGGGATAATGCATTTGAGCCTATATACTTTCTTCCAAGGAGGTTTTGCCAAAACCCATCCGTAGTAAGAAGCTTAAAAAGCCATTTACCATGAAGGGCTGTGTTTTTAACCTGAAGATTTCGGATACCAAGACCACCCTGGTCTTTTGGATAGCAAACGACTTACCATCTAGCCAGTCGGTATTTCTTTTTCTCACTATCGCCTTGCCAAAAGAATCTTGATCAGAAGTAATCCAATCTTTGAAGTATCCCTTTTGGTAGCTGGAAGAATGATATCATATATAGTATCATATTACATAGTACTGAATTAATGAGAACCAATCTTCCGTCAAAAGATAGTAACTTTCCTTTTCAACTAATTAACCTCTTCTCACGGCGCTCATCGATGCATTTCCATTCAGCATTTGTTAGTCTTCGAAAGTGGATCGGAGTACCCAAATACCTAATTGGAAACAGGCCCTGCTCACATCCGAATAATTCGGCATACTGAGCGGCCGCGTCTTGCGCTTCCCCAAAACAGAACAATTCACTCTTATGAAAATTAATTTTGAGACCAGAGAGCTGCTCGAACACCGACAGTATTAACTTCAGGTTCTTAGCATTTTCGAGGTCATGATCCATAAAAAGTATCGTGTCATTGGCGTATTGAAGGATAGATAGCCCACCATCCACTAGATGTGGAACTACCCCATCAATTTGGCCATTTAACTTTGCGTTCAATCATGACAGCCAACATATCTGTCACTATGTTGAACAACATGCGTGATAATGGGTCACCTTGTCTTAGCCCTTTTTCGTTTGGAAGTAATGACCAACGTCGTCATTGACTTTAATGGTCACACTACGTCTAGTGACAAAATTATGGATCCAAGCACGCCATACTTCAGAAAAACCTTTCATTCTTAAGGTCTGATGAAGAAAGGACCATTTGACCTGTCATACACCTTTTCAAAGTAAATTTTAAATATCACCCCATTCATCTTTTTCTGGTGTAGTTCGTGGACCGTCTCGTGAAGGATCACCACCCCGTCATGGATGTTTCTCCCTTGAATAAAGGTCATCTGTGTCGGTCGATCTACATGGTCTGCCACCAAATTCAACCTAATAGTTGCGGTCTTTATGAAAATTTTGAAGCTCACATTAAGGAGGCAAATCAGGGATCCATTCTGCGTCATTAATCTTAGGCAGCAAAATTATCTCACCAAAATTGAGCATAAACAATTCTAGCTGTCCGGCATTAATATAGGCAAACATAGAAGGTCCAGCTTGATGACATCCTAGAAGTTTTGATAGAACTCAGCGGGGAAGCCATCTGGACCTGGGGCCTTGTTGTGCTCCATTTGGAAGACTGCTTTCCTTACTTCATCCTCCGTGAAAGGTGCAGTAAGAAAGTCATTCTCCTCATCGGATACCTAGGGGATGCCATCTGTGTGGGACTCATCAAGAGTGAAGTTTCCTTCCTCTGGTGCCCCAAACAAACATTTGTAATATTTTGTGATATAGGAATTTAACTACTCATGGCCCTCGATCGTGCCCTCATCTTGGTGGAGAGTATAAATAAGTTTCTTCCTATGCCAACCATTGTCCACATTATGGAAGTATCTTATATTACTATCTCCCTCAAGAATGAATTGGGCTTTGGACTGCTAGTACCATTTCAGCTCCCCTCATGCAGAAGGCGTGCAATCCGTGCGTTCCGTTGGCTTTTACTCTCAATCTCCTTCTCAGTCAAAGGACGTATTTCCGCAATCTCTTTGAGCTTATCCATGATTGATGAAAGCCTCATTTTTTCCTTTTTAAGGATGCTCGTGGTATGTAGCGCCCATCCTCGAAGGTATTTCCGTAGAGCGTGGATTGTATTGTTCCACCTTTGGATGGGCGTTCGACCAGCACCCGGTCTAGCCTACACTTCTTTTACCATATCACAAAAGCCATCACGGTGCAACCATCCACACTTGAACTTGAATTGCTGTTTACCATGTGTCCTTAGTGCTCCTGAGGTAAGAAGAAGGGCGGCATGATCCGATAGAGCCTCAATACGTTCTAGAGCATGTACAGTCACCAGGGATATTTTGCTTCCCATTCGGTATCCATCAGTACTCGATCCACTTTTTCGTATGTTGGCACGAGATGATTATTGGCCCAAGTAAACTGTTGCCCTGTAATTGAGACCTCTCTAAGATCCAAACTATCAACAACAACGTTGAATAAGAAAGGCCAATGTGTATCAAAACAACCGTTACTCTTTTTGTGCTGGAATCTTAGCATATGAAAATCCCCACCTATAAGAATAGGAAATGAATTATCCTTAGTAATATTAACCAGTTCATGCAGGAAAGCAGTTTTATGCTCCTCCTGAGCGGCACCATACACGGCAACTAAAATCCATGTAAAATTGTCAGCCTTATTTCGAAGATGGAATTGTATATGAAACTCTCCATCCGAAAAGGCCAACACATCCATGGAGTTTGTTTTAACATCAAGTAAGATGCCACCAGATCTGCCGCGTGAAGGGAGACAGTGCCAGGTGAAATCATGACCACCAGATAGGCGGTTCAAGACATGCACTCGGAAATCACATCTACTTGCCTCTGAAATCGCAACAAAATCCAAATCATGGCCCCGGACACAATCGGCAATATGTAAATGTTTAGCCAAGTCACCAAGACCTCTGCTATTCATAAACATGCCATTGATCAGGAAACATTTGGAGATCTTCGCCTTTTTAGGCAACTTTTGACTCTTTTTTGAAGAGGTTGACTTAGATTTCCTGCTAGATGCTTTTAGATCATAAAGGGATCCAAGCCTAGCCTCATCTAGTCCCACCTCTGAGACCTCACCAACGAGATGAGGAAGGAGCTGACCATCATATGTTGCATCCGCTTCCTCATCATCTAGTTGTGCGGTCGATGGTTTACTTGAAAACTTGGGAGAAACCTTAAGACGGTCAATCTCCACATGTTTAAGAGCATTAGACGAAACATGGATTTCATTTTTCATTATTCCCCAACCTAACACATATACTATGCAAGGATGAAGCAATACGTGTATTAGTTAAAGGAATGGATGATATGGACGGAGATGTACTTGTCGACGTGTCAAGATTGTGTGTAGCTTGGCGGCGCATCGCCTTCACCATGGAGTCCTCATCCGTGGCCACCGAGCCATCAGGAGCCACCTTGTGCGTCTACTACGATGAGTGGTAGTCGGAGTCGAAGGAGTAGTCGGTGAAGGAGATCCAAAGGGTGAAACCACCGGCGGGGGTGTAGGCGGCGTCGAGGCCACCCCTACCGTAGTAGCCACTGTCGGTGGCGAAGCCTCCATCGAAGTGCGCAGCGGAAAAAGCGAGCTCTGGGCCTGCTGCATCTCGGCCCCAGCCAGGCACTCCGATGCGAGGGAGGCCTCCTCGGCTGGGCCGGCCCCTGATTCGGCGCCCTGGCATCCTGGGCGAAGCTGGCCTGCTGGCTCGGCCCGATGACAGTGGCCTGCAGGCCTTGGGTACCACTAGGAAAAGGGTACCCTTTCAAAAGGGAACTCCATCGTGCTGGGAACGCCACGTGTTGTGTTTGTACACGTAGAGAAAACGAACTTGGCTACTGCCTTCTGCTACGCGAACCCAGCAGCCTACGGAGCACGTACGTCCAGCCCTCACTCGTACATCGCGAGCTAGCTAGCTAGCTTCAAAATAGGATCGATTGATCGATCCATCATTCTGCTAGCTAGGAAGTCATCTCGTACGTACGTAGCCCCGCGTCAGGACGGACGGACAGCCGTACAGGAGCTGGTTGGACGGATGTACAGAAGTTGCTTCTTGAAAAAAATTGAGATGTACAAAATTACATGAAAAACGGTGCAAATTATACACAGGACACGACTGCATGCGTCTTGTCTATATTCGTAGTACAAAAAATTGATGTACATCTATGTTACATATTGTACAACTATATAGACATAGTTTGTACAACTAATAGGTGGTACAACCATATAACCACATGTTGTACAACTAGATAGACACAGTTTGTACAGACACATGTTGTACAACTAAACAGACACGTATTGTACAACTAGACAGCCACATGTTGTACAGACACAGATTGTACAACTACATAACACATGTTGTACAACTAGACAGACACAGTTATATAGACACAGATTGTACAACTAGACAGACATGTTGTACAGACACATGTTGTACAACTATACAGGCACATGTTGTATAACTACGCGGACACATTTTGTACAGACACAGGTTGTACAACTAAACAGACACAGGTTGTACAACTATGCATAACTGCGAGAAGCTCAAAAATGAGATCTAGTTTTGAAGATCTCGACGCGAGAATCTCAAAAATGAAAACGATTCGTAATTTGGATAAACGGTTCTCGAGATATTCCATTTCAAAAATTCGGTTTAGAAAAATAAAAGGGAAAAAGCTGCGCACACTCCTCACTGTCCCTTCTCTCTCATCATACAAAAGTACACATCACAAAAAGTACGAACTACACAAAAATGGTTGTACAAAATAACAGAAATAGGATGTACAAACTATACATAACCGGGAGTACAAAAAAAAGTTCATCGAAACCTATGAACATGGGATCTAGTTTTGAAAATCTCGACGCGAGGAGCTCAAAAGTGAAAACGGTTCGTAATTCAGATAAACGGTTCGCAAGATATTTCGTTTTGAAGTTTTGGTTTTGCAAAATAAAAGGCAAACACTGCTCTCCCACCTCCGGTGTCCCTTTCTCTCTCCTACTCCCCACTTTCAATCTGGTTGTGACACTTGGCGAACATGCATGCAACTGTTGGTACCGCACGAAATGAGAAGGCGACACTTGTCACCACGAGATGGTCCGCTGGGTTCTCTTCGCAAAGGGAACCCTTTTTCTAGTGATTTCCGTAGGCCTTCCTCACCTGAGCAGTCCGAGGGCGGGCCTTCCTAGGCCGGCTTTGCCAAGGCTGCAGCCTGAGGCCGAGGTCCCTCCTAGACCGGGCCACTATCCAGCCCTTGGCCGACGTGGTAGTCTGCTGCGGAGACCACACCGAATGGGGTTGAATGGATTACCTGCGAAGACTAGACTCTGTTGACCATAATAGCATACTAGGCTCTGGACATAATGCGGCGACACATAAACCTGTATGCTAGACGACACATTATGTCCAGAAGCCGCTGTCTTCGAAGGCTGGCTCGGCATGGTCTCCTTAGCTTTGCTAGAACTGTCCTTTGATCTCTTATTCTCAACATCTTCATCCATAAAATCATCTTTGTCCTTTCCATGGTTGGCATTGTCATCGTCATGTTTCCAAGCATAAGGGACACGATACGGTTCGACCACGAAGTCCAACAGCTCGCGCCCAAAGCGAAATTTTTACACACCTAACTTGACCACAACATCAGGGGAGATAGCACCCTTTCCATCATTCTAATTTATAGCAAACGGTGAGGCATCAACCATACCAACAAGGATACCAATGATCCCACGGCGGCGTAGAGTCAGCAAGTCCACATCCAAGGTAGTTCCAACTACCGCGCCAACCGCTCATAAGCTGAGGAAGTGCCGAAGAGGGTAGGGCACACCTGAAACATGAACCCAGACATGATGTAGCCGAAACTTGGGAGCAATATCTTGCACTCTCCATTGACTGAAGGTTAACATGGCAGCACGTGACCTGACTCTCAACTCGAGTTCATCAATCCTCTCAAGGTCCTGTTGAGAAGGAAAACCCACGAGGAATGTTTCCTCGTCATGCGGCATAGATTCCCACTTCCATTGAGACTGTGTCGGAACAATGCATGCAACCTCCTGCTCCACCACAGAAGCTGAAATCTTTCCTCCAGAAACCGAAACTAGAGCAGTCGGTGACACGAACGGAGCAAGACTTTCACGATACACTGAATCAAGCAACTGCTGGAAGACCGTGGACTCATGTCCCGACCCCGATAAGAAGGCCATTGGCTTGGGAATCTTCAGAATTGGACACCTCCTCGTCGGATGCGCAGAATAGTGTACCACCTTACAATCCTTAGACAAGTGAGTGTCTACCCTACATTTCCACCACCATACTTTTGATTTCTTGAGCTTGGACGATTCAGCGGCCGGAGCAACTGTAACCTCCGCGGTTGGCCCCTCGGCGACCATCTGCGACGACGAATCCCCCGCGGAAGGCACAAACAGCGTCGGCGCAAAGATGATTGGAGCCTACGCGTTGGGAGCTGTCCACTGCTGCTCGTTCGTGATGGGACGGACATGTGCAGTAGAATGCGCCGGTGGAGCAGACCCCTGGCCGACGACAGGAATGTCGAAAACCACCAGTCCGGCCAAGCGGCCGAAGCCCACAGCAAGACCAGCAGTGGCCTGAGTGCCGGATCCACCTGGCTGAGAGACGACCACCACAGGAGCCGCGCGTGGCGTGGCGGCAGATGACAGGATGGCACCAGACTGCCCGCCTGGCCCGCTAGCAGTAGGCGGGATCCCCACCATAGGAACCTGTCGCAACGATGAGGAGGCGACGACGTGGGCGTATGATCTAGGCGATGTCGATGGAGAAACAGTCAGTCTCGAAGCGGACGAGGCGGCGGCAGTGACATGACGCCATAATGTAGGGTTCGACGCAGACCTCACCCACCATAGCCCCTTCACACACGGCCGAGATGTCGCCCCATCATCAGACGGTTCAGACCTGCCTCCTGGCGACCGGCCCCACATGACATAATGGGTAACGGGTGGAATCCCGGACGAGCCACTGGCGGCGAGCATGACCGCCCTCTTCTCTTCAAGCCCCAATGCACCTGTCGGCGAGGAAGGGGCAGAACGCATCATCGCGGCCTTCTTCATCTCCTCTGGTGACCATCACCCAACCGAGAAAACCTTCGTCGACTTACCATGTCGCTTGCCGGATGACGAGCCGCGTTCCCAGAAACGAGAGGCTGGTGTGTGGAACCCACCTCCGCCCAAAATTCCTGAGCGATCTCGTCATCATACTTCTAGCGGTGACGAACCATGGTCCACCCAACCTCAGGATCGTCCGACGCATCGGAGATGACCAGTAGCGCGCATTCCGAGGGCACTGCCGATCTCTCCTCCCCTCATCCATGTTCCTCCGACTCCGCGAGGAGGGACCCGAAGCGGGAGCCTGACGACGGCGACACACAAGCCCTAGATGCGACCTCCGGCAGCGGTGATCTACACTGTGGCACGGGTGCGAGCGTGAATCGCCAGCCCTTCTCCATTCTTTTTCTGTCACTGGTAGTGCAGAATTCTCCTAAACCTACTTTGAATATCATTATCTTTTATATGTCAAGGACCTAAAGATAATGATAGGACCTGAAGAGCATGTCATCCATGTTCCTCCGACTCCACATAAAGCTATGGATGATAATGGCTAGTGATGTGATGACGTGAAAGCACACGTTCGCTGGGAGACCCCAAGAGTAAGATATGATGTAATGCAGCAGCAATTTTCCCTTGTAATTCTACCAAGGTTATCGAACCAGTAGGAATCAAGAGAGCTTTAGAAGGTGTCAGTGGCGCCGTTTACGATCACCAGCGTGGACCTGCACACAACACAATCAAACTATTTTGCCCCAACGAAACAGGAAGATTGTCAGTCTCCCGGCTTGATGAAAACAAAGGATTAAACGTATGGTGTGGAAAACAATATTAATTGCAGAATGTAAAAGAGAACAGATGATTACAGTTGGTGGTTTTATCAGTGTAAAATAATGGACCGGGGTCCACAGTTCACTAGTGGTGTCTCTCCATAAAAGATAATTAACATGCTGGCTAAACAAATTACAACTGGGCAATTGACAAATAATGAGGGCATGACAATGCAGTATATGACAAGATGATTACTATGAGATTTATTTGGGCATTACATCAAAATACACAGACCGCTATCCAGCTGCATCTATGACTAATAATCCACCGCCAGGTTAACATTCGTGTCCCCCGTTGGTATTAAGTTGCAAGCAACAGATAATTGTATTAAGCAAAGTGTGTAATGTAAACAATGCAAATGACACGTAGACATAGCATCATTGTTTTATCCCTAGTGGCAATGGCACATCCACAACCTTAGTCGTTTCTGTCATTCGAGCCCAGATTACTGGGGGCATGAACCCACTATCTAGCATAAATACTCCCTCTTAGAGTTACAAGCATCTACTTGGACAGAGCATCTACGAGTAACGGAGAGCATGCAAGATCATAAATAACATATATAGATAGATTGATAAACAACTTGATCATAGTATCAATATTCATCGGATCCCAGCAAACACAACATGTAGCATTACAATAAGATGATCTTGATCATGATAGGCAGCTCACAAGATCTAAACATGATAGCACAAAGTGGAGAGACAGCCATCTAGCTACTGCTATGGACCCGTAGTCCAAGGATGAACTACTCACGCATCATTCCGGATGCTGGCATGGCGATGTAGAGCCCTCCAGTGATGATCTCCCCTCCGGCAGAGTGCCAGGAAGAGCTTCAGAACCCTCCCGAACTAGGGTTGACGACGGCGGCAGCGACAGAACTTTTCGTGGAATAATGCTCGGGTATTTAGCGATTTCGGGATCGAAGGAATATATAGGCGAAAGGGCGGCGTCGGGAGGCAACCGAGGGGCCCACACCACCCCTCGGCGCCGTAGGCAGGAGGGCCACGCCCTTTGGACTCCGTGGACGTGTCGGTGAAATATTGATGTCCGTTGATTTTCGTCCAATTACAAGAATATTTCCGACTAGCATTTTTGAAACGAAAAAACAGCAGAATACATGAACCGCCACTGTGGCATCTTTTTAATAGGTTAGTCCCAGAAAATGCATAAAAATGCTATGAAGTGTAAATAAAACATGTAGCAATTGGCATAATATCAACATGGAACATCAAAATTATAGATACGTTTGAGACGTATCATGATGTGATATCAGATGTTACTAATTCTGCCCAAAGCCATATTTCCCAATTTTGTTTTTTTTTTGGCAGAATCTTGGTACCAATACCCCTCGGCCTGGGAACTCAGGAAATGTTCACACATATTGTGAGAGTCTTGTCAAAATGTCCTTTTTTTCTAGTTATATACAAGTAAGAAAGATAGGAAATATCAAAGAGCCTAATCAACGCTGATGAATGCAAGATGAGTGAGTGATAAATGGTTGCAATTCTTTGTTGCAGTATGCTTGCAGGAAGGCTCTGGCAGACAGCCAGCCAAGAGTGCGAGGGAGGTTCGCCAAGATGGTCGACGGCGACATCATCAAGCCGAGGAGGAAGTAGCAGATCATGAAAGGCTGCTACAAAGATTGGAAGGAAGTAAGCTACTGCTGAGATGCCAATAAGCTTGACGGCTTCTAGAAGCTTATAGGTGAGGCGCGCCACCATGTAGGATGGCTTCTGCGCTGCCTGTCGGAATTAGTTTTAGTTTGCTCCATCAATCCGCTCCTTCGGGCGGCATGAATTTATATTTCCCATGTTCATCTGTGTAATAATAATATGATCCTTTTGCTGCAAGATAGTGAAGAGCTCCTCTAGGTAGGCTCCTCTGTGTACAAAGGCTTGATGATGGTAATAATAAAACGCGGCTCCTCTCTTGCCAGCCATGTAATAATCTTATTACTAGTATTATTACCAGGCTACCTTTTGATGATTGCTGAGTCGACCCTCTCATAATGTAAACTGTGCTTGCTGTCAAGAAGATGAGAGTTTTCTATTCTATCTCCAGCCAGAACAAACTGTGATAAGCGCAGATGAGCGCAAGCAACCCAACTCAGAGGTCTGCCACTGTCTAAAAGGCGATTACGGAAAGGGAGCGGAGTTTTCTTAGTTCTTTTGAAGATGACTGATTCAACAGTTGGTTCACCCCGTAGATCCATGCACTTCTCCTCGTTACTGGTGTATAATGGACCAGCTCTTTGGGCGATCTCATCGTTGATGGCAACAAGCTTGTATCCTTTTCTATCAATATTACATCATTGCTAGGCCTACTGAATACGACTAAGAAATGCAGAATCGAATTTATGTCAGGTTTTCTTTCCATCACTTCCCAATCCACAATAATACAACTAAGAAATGCAGAATCGAATTTATGTCAGAATTCTGAGCTAGGTTGATGCGGCGGAGTTTCTGAATATATATTACATCATTGCTAGGCCTACTGAACAGAAAATGAAGTGTACCTTCCAACAACAACAAGAGCAACCACCAGCTCGATGGCGACAAGCTTGTATCCTTTTCTCTCAAATCGGGGCACTATCTCACAAATCTTTCCCAGCAAAGAAAAGAGAGGCATCCATCATGACTCTATAGGAAACTAACATAATATATATGGACAACAAGCACGAGGGAAAAGAGGAGGATAAGGTTGGTTTCTTGTCATGGGACCATATACTCTGGTTGCCATCCCCCGCTGTCTCATGAGAACCGCAAACGTAGCATCTACGGGGCCTACCGCCCCACCGTACTCTCCCCTCGAGATCTTGTTGCGGGACAGCACGACGACGATGGCAAGGAATTCGACCATGCCTGATTATGTGCTCTGAGATGCCATAAATCTAACAAACGCCACTGTTCTCCATGTGTGGACAATTGCATAAGCGATAAGCATGACGTGAAGAGGAGGATTCATTGCTAAAAAAAATCTCGCCCTATGGTAGCCTTGAAGATAATCATTTTACATAGGTTGATCATCTAAACAATTCCCACAGTAGAATTTATCATCTGTTTTATTTTGGGAACTGTCTAGAGTTCAGTCGAGTCAGACATGCATACTTGTGTAGTTATGTATCAATCTCATGGTTTGAATTGATGGTTCTTATTGGTGACTTGGAAACAGTAGTTTCTTGGTTGTCTGAGAAATAGAAAAACATTTTATTGTTAACAATTTATAGCCATGTGTGTTTTACACCAATGATAAGCCATGTCCCTATTTCTTAAATCAAAATTGATTTGAGTCTTTCTGACATCATAAGTACAAAGTGTGACATCTCAACCATGCGCCAGACACCTAATGAGAAAATCATGCCACGTCATTGACATCTGCCCTCATTTTTCTTCAGCGATACATCAGCAGTTGAGTACACTGTAAAATACACAACAACAAGGGACTGGATATTTTATGTTATCGTTGCCGTGTCATTGTCATCTGCCCGGATGTTTCTTCAGCCAAAGTACGTCCGCAGTTGAGCAATTGTTAAATACTCGGCATTGTGTAGTTGTGTATCAATCATGCCGTGTCATTGTCATCTGCCCGCATTTTTCTTGAGCGAAAGTACATCAGCAACAAGGGACTGAATATTTTCTTCCATATCAACACACTACCGGAAAACAGTTAATTGCCGTGTGTCCGGCTCTTTGCCCAAAGCTCTTTCTCGGGCGCTGTATGCTCAGCGCCAGATGAAAAGCTCTCGGCAAAGGTTCGGCCCTCAGCAAACTCAGAATTAGGCCGTCGACAAAGACGTGTGCTCGGCAAAGCCCCAAAAATACTCTCGGCAAAGTTCGGCCCTCGGCAAAGGTGGTGGACACGTGTCCCCGTCCGCCACGGCTGACGGGAAGGAAACGGCGCATCCATCTTTGCCGAGTGTCCCCTAACGGACACTAGGCAAAAAAAAATTCCTGCCGGCTCATTTTCCCGCCTATTTTAAATATTTGCCGAGAGACTCGTACAAGACACTCAGCAAACAAATTTGAATTTTTTAACCCGCCAATTTTCCCGCCGATGCATTTTCCCGCCTATTTCTAATATTTTGCCGAGAGCCCAACAATAGACACTAGGTAAACTAGTTTTTTTTACCCAGGTTTTGCCGCCGGCGCATTTTCCTGCACAATTTTGTTCTCTTTTTTCTTTTTTCTTTTTTCTCTTTTCTTTTCTTCCCCCTCTCTTTCCCTGCCCTCTCTCTTTTCCGCCCTCTCTCTTTCCCGTCCTCTCTCTTTGGCATGGAGATCTAATATGGGTATATAAGGATGATGTAAACAGGAAAGGCAAGTACACAGCTTTGAAGTGGCACTTCCATCACTAACAGGACTACACCGCAGAAAGATTCTGGACTTATAGTGTAAAGCTTCCACTTCGAGGCAACTCTGCCAACTTTTGTAAGAACTTAGCCTCCTTTTGGGTTGTTCATGTTCCAATGACCTGTTCTAACATAAACAAACAGTAAAGTCACATGAAATCACCACTTTTTATGAAAAGCTAGCGTATAGCCATTGCGGGGCTCAACGGACAGGGGGACACATGAAATCACGTGAGGAATGGTCGAAAACAATTTCCCTTTGGCATAGGGTCCTAATATCGGTATATAAGGGTGGTGTAAAGAGGAAAAACCAATACACAACTTTGAAGTGGCACTTCGTTCACAATCATGACTATACTGCATGAAGATTCTGGACTTATAGTGCAAAACTCCCACTTCGAGGCAACCGTGCGATCTTTTGTAAGAACATGGCCTCCTTTTGGGTTGTTCATGTTCCTATGTCATGCTCTAATATAAAGAAAGAGTAAAGTCACATGAAATCACCACTTTTGATGAAAAGTTAGCGTGTAGACGTTGTGGGGCCCATCGGATAGGGGGACGAATGAAATCACGAGAGGAAGGGTTGGAAACCCTTTCCCTTTGGCATGGGGTCCTATTATGGGTATATAAGGGTGGTGTAAAGAGGAAAAGCCAATACATAACTTTGAAGTGGCACTTCCTTCACGAACAGGACTATACCGCAGGAAGATTCTGGATTTATAGTGTAAAACTCTCACTTCGAGGCAACCGTGCCAACTTTTGTACGAACTTGGACTCCTTTTGGGTTGTTCATGTTGCTATGACCTGTTCTAAAATAAACAAAGAGTAAAGTCACATGAAATCACCACTTTTAATGAAAAGCTAGCGTGTAGACGTTCCGGGGCCGTCAGCACCATCATTAGGGATCCCCTAACCAATAAAAAAAGGAAGAGCTACATAGATATCAAGAAATTAAAAAAATATAACAATTCCATGCACCTCAGGTCTACTTGGCAATAGTGATGTAGCTGACCCATAATAATCGTGCGCTTTTGTTTATCATATCTTCAAGAACATTTTTAGGTGTCGTGCACTCTGCTATTTTGACGCTAACTTTGCAGATACATGAGTGGTTAACTGGTTACTAGATAATTAGAAAGGTGGCTGCAAATTGGGTAGTCGAAAATAAAGTTGTATTTCATAATTGGTATATAAAATCTTGGACCAGGGTGAATTAAAGGTTAACTAATTACTAATTGATACATGTAGATCTCTTGTGAGCCACCATGTTCTAATCAATTGGTTAGCTTCAAAGTGTGCCCTTTTTCTTAGAGTATCCATGAAGCATGCACTTTTGTCTTCTGATCCATGACAGAGTCATCAGTATTAGTGTACCTAATTAGCTAGTTGCTGATGTATAGATTATGTTTATGGTAAAGATGACTCCTAGAGTGTAGCTGAAGGGCTGCTAGCTCCTAATTTTTTGTTTCGGTACAGAAAATTTTGATCTTGGAATTTTGCTTGTGTTTTTATATAGTTTGTGTCAATGTTTAAATCATTTTATCACGAACAAGTTGCCGGTCATTCAACGCTTACAATGCATTTCTTAAGCATAAAAAAAGTTAACTAAGGTCAATCATGCAGCACAAGTAAGCATGAAAAAATAACTTTAAATGCAAAACATAATACAATCCTATCTCAGTTCTGATAGTTAGCAACAACTCCTTTGCTGATCCATTGACTTGCTCAAAAACCTACTTGGTTGCTTCATCAAGGGACCTTCTATCAAGCCATACCTGAATTTCTGAAGTGACTGGTCAATCCTTGTGGTTTAGACTTCACACCATTCTCCTTATTAAATAATTTATTATTGTTTATCTTGTCAACTTTTTTCTTTAGAATGTAAAATTGGCAATTTTTTATTTTTTTTGTTGCAACAAACTACAAGTGGTTGGTGTGCTAGTGATAAACAACGATCCTTACCTAATCCTGCATGGAAAGTTTACCAAGCTTGGTAAATGGTAAAACCACTAAGGGCGTGATTGGTTGTCTGCATCAAGGCATGCACATGGCCGAGCGTAGAAAAGCCCGGAGGTATTTTTGGGCTCGCGTTTGGTTGCCTACATTGCACGAGGAACATTGTAGGGACCTAGAATTTTGGGCACGTTTGGTTGTCTGCTTCTGAGATTTGGGTTGAGGTGATGCAAATTCCATGCTTTTGGTAGCACGCATGAGGCCTGGTGTGAAGCATGCATCATATGAACAAGGCGGTAATAATCGATGCATGATGCTAACATAAATCATAAACATATCACATTGTCATGTATATGGGTAAAGCTGATAGAATGATGAGAACTAGCATGTGTAGATCTAATCATCTTACCAACGATTGCCCATATACATGGACTGCACATTTGTACATGTTTCTCCTCATTGGAAGTAGGTAAGTTCAATCCTAATTAGTTATAACCATGCTAAAATTGTAGATAATTAAACTAGCGTACAAGCCTCAATGACATCACAGATCTACAGATCAAACAACAGATGCTTGCAAACATCATTGGCTTACAGATCTTGAAACTAGACATGCATACATGCATTATCAGTACACAGATCAAACAACCACACATGCATACTGATCTAGTACATAGACATGAACACATACCCGAGCAAGTTCATGAGCCGTACACAATCTCTGAAACCATACAATATTATCATATATAAAGAAGTCTAGTATTTTTTTTCCATCCTAAAAAACAAATATAAAAAATATTTTTGGAAATTGAACAGTAAATTTTAAGTATGATAAGGATATCATGAAGGGGCCATGAAGATATGACACATCCTCTAACATTTTTTTCCCTAGACAACAAGTGTATTTCACCATTATATTTTATGCCTGCACAAATGGTTGACATGTTGTGAGCCGTTGCTTCAATCTGGTGGTCATCATATCTCAAAAAAACTCCAGTGGTCATCGTGAGATTAAGGAAAGCTAATTAATCCTATATGAAAAAGACAACACCATCATCACACATCGCCTAATAAACCCCAAAAATGAAGAGCCACATAGATATCAACAAATTAAAAAAACATAACAATCTACATGCCAACAGTGTTGTGGCTGACCCATAATAATCATGCGGTTGTGTTTATCATATCCTCAAGAACATTTTGAGGTGCCTTGTAGTCTGTTATTTTGATTCTAACTTTTCAGATACATGCGTGGTTACTAGAATATTAGAAAGGTGACTGCAAATTGTGTAGTGGAAAATAAAGTTGTATTTCATAATTGGTATATAAAATCTTCGACCAGGGTGAACTAAAGGTTAATTAATTAAATAATTACCAAATAATACATGCGGCTCTGTTGTGTGCCAGCTTGCTCTGATCAGTTGGTCAGCTGCAAAGTGTGCCCTTTGTCTTCTCCTCCGTGACAGATTGATCAATATTAGTGCAGCTAATTAGCTAGATGCTGATATATAGATCGTGTTGCTAGTAAAGCTAATTAATCCTACATTTTTGTTTGGGTACAGAAAATTTTGATGATTTAATTTTGCTTGTGTTTATTATAGTATGTGCCAATGTTTAAATCCCTTCATCATGATCTACTTGCAGGTCATTCAAGGCGCACATTGCATTTTTTTTGCAGATTGTCTGGGTTGACCGTTTCAGTCTTAAGTATCAAAAAAAGTTAATTTAGGTCAATCATGCAGCACAAGTAAGCATGAAAAAATAAATTTAAAATGCAAAAAAAAATACAATCCTATCTCAGTTCTCATAGTTAGAAACAACTCCTTTACTGAGCCTTGAGTTGTTCAAAAACCTACTTGGTTGCTTCATCAAGGGACCTACTTGGTTGCTTCTCAAGAAGTGACAGGTCAATCCTTGTGGTTTGGATTTCTGACCATTCTCCTTATTATATAGATTATTATTTTTCAAGTTGTCAATTGTTTTATTCAGAAAGCAAACTTGCCAATTGTTTTATTTGTTGCAACAAACTACAAGTGGTTGATGTGCTAGTGATCAACAGCGATCCTTAACTAATCACGCGTGGAAAGTTTGCCAAGCTTGGTAAATGGTATTACCACTAAGAGTGTGATTGGTTACCTGCATCAAGGCGCGCACTTGGCCCAGCGCAGACAAGCCCGAAGGTATATTTGGGCTTGTGTTTAGTTGCCTACACTGCATGAGGAGCAATCCAGGGGCTTGGAGTTTGGGCGCGTTTGGTTGCCTGAGATTTTGGATTCCGGTTATGCAAAGTCCTTGCGTTTGGTAGCACGAATTAGGCCCTGTGTGAAGCATGCATCTTATGAACAAGGCGGTAATAATCACTGGATGCTGCTAACATAACTCATAAACATATAACAATGTCATGTGTAAGGGTAAGAGCTTGCATGTGTAGATCTAATCCTCTTACCAATGGTCGCCCATATATATGGACTGCACATTTGTACGTGTTTCACGTCTCATTGGAATTAGGTAAGTTCAATCCTAGTTAGTTATAAGCATGCTCGGATTGTTGATAAACTAGTGTACAAGCCTCAATGACATCATCGACCTATGGATCAAACAACTACACATGCTTGCTAACATCAACGGCCTATAGATCTTGAAAGAAGACATGCATATATCCATTATCGTACACAGATAAAACAACTACACATGCATCCAGATCTAGCACATAGGCATGAACACGGATCGGAGCTAATAGTTATAGGATTTGAACTTGCTTACACTAGCCATCGGAGAGAATGGTGAGGAGGATGTAGACCACTGCTCGCGGAAGAGGATGTAGACCGGCTCCCGTGGACCACTACCACGCCACTACGGGAAAGACACAAGACGCCGACGGCCAGAACCTACGCCGGCGGCCAAATATCGGGGCCGTCGGCGTAGACCCCGACCAGGCTAGCCTTGTTATTTCTTTTTTTATTTAAGCTTGCCGTCGGCGTATATGTTTTCAATTTTCCACATTTGATACGCCGACGGCAGCCGCCGGCGTAGCCTTTTTCTATTTTCCATTTAATATGAAATCATTCATATCTTTAAATCCGTAAATCGGAATTCAACAAATTAAATGTCCAAATCGATTAGAAGAATGAGAGGAATCCAAATATGGCATCCATAAAATCTTTTTCACCATGCACATAACATTTTGTAACATATGTTTGTTACTTGCTTAATTGAAAAGTCATTTTTGGCACTTAAAAAATGGAAAATGATATTTAGTAAAATATTTTGGAAATTGTTTTTTGGCAACAATGTTTTCCATACCAAGGTACCCCTATGTGTCAAGTATGGACACATTATCAAAAACTATGGCATGGGGATGGCCATAACTTGGTCATTTGACACGAAAGTTATACATGTCTATAGATGATAGACCTTTTTGTGAAGCATTTTTTTGCAATATTTGTCAAAAATCAAGTTTATCATTTTTCCTAACAACTAGTACGCATAAAAGGACTCCATGTCAAAGGAATTCATACTTTGAGTATTTTCTCAGTTTCTTTTATTTTTGTGAAAAAACGGTCAAACATCGAGCCAAATGACCAAGTTATGCTCATCCCGTGTAATAATTTGTGATAAAGTGTCTATATTTGACACATAAGTGTGTCTTGGTGTGTCAAACATCTTTGCAAAAAAGTAAATTGCGATTGTTTTTAAAACATACCATTTTCTATCTGTTAAATGGCAAAAATAACTTTTTTTGTGAAGCAAGTATCAAAATTATGTTGCAAAAAGGCGCCCATCAAATTGTGACAAATATTAGTACATATTTTATGGGTTATCCCCATATTTACCGAGCGTTTTGTGAAACTGCAATGACAAGAATCATGAGATCCATGTAAATCCGAACGATTCGATCTGAAGCGTCGAGGAGAAACACACTATCCGCGTCATTCGAAATGCTGCAATCTGATTGGTCAGGATGGACCGCTTTGGATCGATAACGTAGCATGTGTGTTTTCTCTCTCCTGGGCAGGTCGCACACCCAATCCTTATCTGTACGCACACAATCATTCACGCACACAACCTTATCCTCATCTCTTGTGCAGGTCGCAGGGCGAGGCCTCGCGAGCGGCGGGCGACGACGGCCGGAGGCGGGCGCGAGGCACTGCTGTTAGAGGGAGCGTGGGCGCCGTCGCGAGCGGTGGGGGCTGAGGCCCGGCGGCGGCGGCCGTGGTGAGGCGACGTGGGGCTTAGGCGCTGCTGGGCGGTCGGCCGCCGCCATCGCCTCGCCCAACTCCGTGCTCAGCGAGCACGCCTTCAAGCGGCTTGGCCTCGGCGGCAGCGACAACGAGGACGACGACGAGGGGTACGGGAGCGACGGCCAGGAGGGGGCTGGGGAGGCCGCGCTGCTGCAGCCCAGGGACAAGTATGAGCTCGCCGGCCATCTCCAGGCTCGGCCTGCCCGCGCAGCTCGTCGCCTCCCGCGTGCTTCCCCGCTGCGTTCTCGCTGCGGTCGACCCGAGGCAAGCCCGGTCCCGACCTCGTCGTGCTCCACAGCAGCGGCGCCCTTGACCGTCCCTAGCCCCTGCTCTGTCCGCGTCACGACGGCGGCAGCTTGGAGCCGTCGCGGCCGCCCGAGCCCTCGCCGTGCCCACCTTCCTCGTCGCCAGCCCAGCCCGGCCCGCTCCCCGTCCCGAGCTCGTCCCCAACGGAGGGGCGGCCGGGATTTTTTTTGTAACAGGAGGCCTCTCTACGCCGACGGCATTGACGTCGGTGCCGTCGGCGTCTAACCGCCCAGCGACGACGCAGAGGCCGACGGCAGTGGGGCCCACCGCAGCGTACGCCGACGGCGCCGCATACACCGACGGCATATGGGCTACGCCGACGGTCCTCTACGCCGACGGCGAGACGCCGACGGCCGCTGTCGGCGTCTTGGCGCTTTCCCGTAGTGCACCCACCGGAGAGGAAGTCGCCGCTTACCTTCTTGTCGGTGAGTAAGCTTCCAGCTGGTGTGAGAGCTCGAGAGGGGGTGGGGTGGCGGGTGGAATGGTTGAGAGAGTGAGTAGTGAGATGGGTAGATTAGGGCGCGCTTGGCCGGGAGGTAACCCTATTTCTCCCGCCAGCTCCTGCCATCATTTTCATCGCTAGAGCTCGTTGCACCCTACATCTCCCTGCGCCCGAGGGGCTTGGCTTGCTTGGAACATCTGAATCGCCTGGCTGAGGGGTACTTTATGGTTCGTGCGGGTAAGGCTTGAGGCCTCATGCAGACTTCTAAACACCCAAAAATTGCATTCGCCAAGCCTAATTGGTCATGATGCATGCAATCAAATCACGCCCTAACCCAATCCAATTCATGTCATTTGGTTATACTATACGTAGTGCCCAAGACAGCGTTGTAACTAGAAGTAAACTGCTAACCCCATTAGATCCATTGCACCTGTATGTATGATCAGTGGTCAGCCATGCATATCCTAGACTAATTAATCCCCGTTATCACCTGGACCTGGAGGTGATAACAATACTAGTTTGGATGACAGGCAATATATAAGACTGCAGAGAGTAAAACTTATTGAAATATTAATAGAAAATACCATATCTGATCTGACTTTCTGCAGGTAAGTGCATGCATGTGTATACAGACAGCCAGAGGAAGCTGCTGCTGATCTTCATTCTCAAGTGGTCTGAAGAAGTCATTCTCAAGTGGTCTGATCTGACTTTCTGCAAAAAAGAATGATAGTACACTTGCTTAGGAAGGCATGATCAAGGGCGTAGACCTGGATTTATTTATTTTTGTGTTGGTAGATTTTACTGTATTTTCTACTGCCACTTGTCATAATGTTTCTCCAGAATTTTCAGGATAGCTAGACGGATATGACTTGCCTTGTCTACTCATTTGTTCTCAACTTGGCGCATGATGTTACTAATAATATTTCGCACACAAAAAATTCAGCTGTTTCAAAGGTCATTCTAACTTAGCATGAGAGTGGTGATTACACTTACCAATTAGGTAAGTAAGCTAGTTTAATTGCTTATATAATTTAATCTAAGGCGTCTAACCTCCAAGTTTTTTTTAACGAAAGACAGCAGTGCTGTTATAATTTTCATTAAGACCAGTAAAAGAATACTAGGTTCGAGTTATCAAAAGTCGCACCGAAAAACAAAAACTAATGCTATAACTGCAGAAAAGGGAGAGACAACACGGATGCAATAAGAAAACCAAGAACATGGAGCTTGGCTATCAAGATCTTGACGACTCGCCAAAGACGGCGGCGGCTTCATCTTCCATCTTCATCTAACCAAGCACGGCGGACGCGTTGAGCATTGGTTGTCTGAACACCACCCGACAAGACCCCTCAAAGAGAGGGAGGGGTGTCGAAAGGAACGAGATGATCCAACGATGGATCAAGGACTCGCTAACCCGGCTTCCGATTAAATCACCAGGCACTTCTGCAAACTTGACTGAACAACAAGACCAATCTACCAACCTCGGCACCGGCCAATGACCGAGAGGTCAAACTGGCAGCGAGGACTTAGTGCTCCAAGACGACACCCCTGAGGATGTAACGACGTTGAGGACACAGTCGTCGTTCGATCCAGAAACTGGATCTGAGGCTTTCGCCCGGAGCACGCATGGGTTGGGCAAAATGTGGAGGCTCCACGACGATGCCTGCAAGGAGAAAGAAAACACCCATCATCGTCGCCATCATTGGCATCGGCAAAAGTCGGTGCAGGGCTTTCACCCGAAGCTATCACACCTCACCACTCAACCGATCCACTTCGCCTATTGAGTCCGGCGTTAACCTGAGCGGTGAGAAGTGGAAAGGAGGGGGGGGTGGCTGCCGCGCGAGGTCTGACGCCCAGACAGTAGCGGCGCTGAGGCCCCAGCGTCAACCACCAAACCACACGCCAACAATGACGGGAGGCCGGCAGCACTAGATCCGCACATGAACAATGAGCAAGGTGCATAACAGGAAGCCGACAAGCGGCGGAGCTAGAGGAGAGATGGGTACGAGGTGATTGGTGGATCTGGACGGAGGGGAGACAGGAGAGGAAGCCAATGCGAGGAAGCTGAAGCTGAAGGTGAGGCCTCCCCGGCCGACCGACGGCCAGCGGCGACAACGACAAGGTGGGAGGAGGAGCATAGGAGGCAATAGGGGGATGCCCCGCGAGTCTTCACGATGGGATCTCGCGCACCGCATTAGGACACGTCACCACCGATGCCACCTGGGCTTTCCCCCGTGGCGCTCTCTGGGGTCGCTCTACGGGAGAGACGCTCTGCTGTCGTGTTCTAACCTCGATAGTTAAACTATATACATGTGGGCTACGTCTGGGGTGTGCCACATGTCAGCCTCCCACGGTCGTTGACCTCCTTCCCCCACATTACCGGCCAATGGAGGGGTCGCCATCACACTGTCATTAAACGAAACTAATTAATCAAGCTAGGAAGGAGAAGAAGAGGAAGTAGAAGAAGGGGCAGGAGGGGGAGGAGAAGAAGAGGAAAATACAATTAGCCAAGGGTATCTCCACCTTCCATTCTTCTTCTTTGATGCAAAGCTTGATATAATTATTGCCATCTGCCGAAGTAGCTCGATCGATGGCTAAAGTATAGGCATGGGCAAGAACAAATGAATATAGTGGGCTTTCGCCATCGGTTTTCTGTTGGAAATATGCCCTAGAGGCAATAATGAAGTTGTTATTATTCTATTTACACGTTCATGATTAAGTTCATGTTCTATGCTTGAATTGCATTAGTTCGCGAATGTGAGATTCGGAGGAAAATCTAATTGCATGTGTGGAACAATAAACACCAAATAGATCCCTAGTCAGGCCTTGGACTAGCTCATGTAATGTTGATGATCTGGTTTTCCGGATCATGATCATAGTTAATGTAACAAGGATGCCGACAATAATGAGAACACGTTGTTAGGGTAACAATGGTGTTGGATAGACCCCTTTATGAGATACTGCAAGATCACGTCGTGAATATGTTGTCGGTAACTTCTCAAAATGTGTTAAGGTTCACTTGTGTCGTTAGACCATGAGACTATCGTAGACCTAGATACCAGATGGTTGCTTTGGGTCGCCAATGTTACTCCGTAACTGGGTAATTATAAAGAAGACTTTCCAGTACACCTCCGGCGATGGGGAGATACACTCTGGGCCCACTCAGTATTATGGTGTCCAGCTTTGCCTGGCCAAGTATTGTGACTAAGGAGTGAGTCACGGGGATACAGGAATACGGTAATGAGAAAAGAGTACAAACCAGTAATGAGGATAACTAGGTATAGTGATCAAGTGTTGATCACGGAGATACTGTTAAAGTCTCGCCTCGGGTTGTGTAATGTATCGTGAGGCAAAAGGAATTGTATGATGTAGTACAAGGTTCGCACGATTATGATCTTCGATGATATGTGGGAGTCGTTATGGGTGTCCAGATCCCATAGACAATTATTGACCAGAAGTTGTTCCGGACATGTCCACGTATGCTCGAACCTGTAGGGTCACACCCTTAACGGTTAGTGACATATAGGAATGCTATGATGATATGGAGAATGAGAGAGAAGGGTTCCAAAAGTTTTTTGGATGATGTCGGAATTGTTCTGGCAGGTCCCGGAGTATTCCGTTGATGTCCGGAAAGTATCGGAAGGTTGTAGAATATGGCAAAAACTTCAGGAGGTCTGGAAGGTTCAGAAATATTCCGGAACATTCGAGAGGCTCCCCTGCTGGGCCACACCGCACCCTTGCTTGCGGGGCAAGGCAGCCTAATGGGGGGCTGGTCGAACCCCTTGTTGGAGTTGGACTCCAACAAGGAGTCCTACTCCGAGGGGGCTAGCCGCACAACCCTTGGCAGCCTATATAAAGGTGGGGGATGCACCAAGGGGACACACCAACCCAAGCCTCCAGCTACACCCCCGCTTGGAGCAGCCCCCCTTGGCTGCACCAACGCTAGGGCATAAACCCTAGGGTGCCTCGCTCCTGTCTCTCCCTCTAGATTGGATCTAGAGGAAGCCGCCATCGCGCCACTACTCCTTCTAGTAGATTCTTGCTACTTCGGTGTGATGGTCCACATTTTTCTACGGTGTTGCTATTCCGATACGCGTGAATACCTCGGAGGCGTCGTACTCTTCGACGCTAGATCGAGACAGCTTTCGTGAGGAGAACACTCTGGCGGCTGGGAGGTATTACCTAGCTGCAGGAGTTGGAGGACTTCATTGACTTCGTTAACATATCCGCTGCATTGACGTGATCGTCGAGGGTATAATATCGTTACCTGCACCTCGATAGTGGATCTTGGTGTTGTTCGTGCGTGGTAAATTTTTGTTTTACGTAGCGCGTTCCCCAGAAGTGTTATCAGAGCGGTACTATGCGTAGTTGCAGGTACGACTAGAGCATATGTGATATGCGGCATTGCACATGTGATGTGCGGGGTGTTAGATCTGATCTACCACCGGATGTTCTTGTTGCTTCCCTCTCATTGCATAATTTTGATCTTGGCGGCATCGTGGAATTTTCAGAGATTCGGCGAACCTTACGATCATCGGATCGAGACATGCTCAGCATGACTTTGGTTTCACTTAGCTGAGAAAGATAAATTTGTAGTGAGCGGGCTAGTAGATGTGATCTACACGGGGGTCATGCGAGTGATGAAGCTTAGTATGGAGTTCGAGATTTTTGAGTCTCCAATTCCATACACCCCGATAGTTAAATAACAACAAGGGCAATCATGCTTATGGCCACGTAGGTAGCAAACGGTTTGCAGCGCAGCCATAGAGCCACGTAATGTAGCAAAAACGTTAGAGGCATCTAACTTGTTTTTGCAGGGTGTGGATGTGACATGGTATAACCCAGTTAATGCAATGTGATTGTATGAGATGCAAAGTTTTTGTAATTCTAATTTTGTCATGACCTGCGTGTTGTGAGTACTTCAATCGGCAGGAGCCAATATGATTGTCATTATTTATTGTATTGTAATGCTCGTCAACTACAAATCCATGTAATGCATTTATTTTATTAGCTATGAGAGAGCAATAGTTGTAATTGCGAGGACTTGGTGGTGACAATCATGCGTCGATGGACCTCAACGCTATGCCGTATGCGAAGAAGAAGTTCTCCGCCAAAAGATGTTGGAAACGTGGCTGCCAGAGCATGAAATATTCCTGCCACGACAAAAAAGTTGTGACGTGGCAGAGATTTCCTGCCAAGGCAGGATTTCGCAAAGATTTTTCAAGTTTCGATGGTGATCCGGACTTCTTCAACAGGAGGGGCTATACCATATCACAATAATATGATTGCATGTGATGTTAATCACTTTTATGCACCTTGTTTGATGTGTGGTAGACATTGTTAAATAGGGTTATCCCTCACACAAAAATCAAGTAGTAGTGTTCTTCCAAGTGTGGCACCGTCTAAAATAATTGTCATTCTGAGGTGTGCCATGTCACATGGGTACGATAGGTTTGACATTTATAAGGCGGGTGCAAACCGTTCGCGCCGCTAAGCACTTGGTTGTCTTGACAAGCTTTGCAAGATCATTTTGGGCTCGAAACTTACCCATCAAAAGATGAACATGAGTCATATAGGGATATGATTGGCATGTTGACCTACAGGTCTCATTATTCCGTCATCAGTAATGTCACATCAATGGCGGAGTAAGTAATTCATGGACAACCTCCTGCACGTTCCCACGAAGTCTTTCTATAGCGATCTAAAAATATCCTCCTATAACCCCTCCCCCCACCTCCGCATCCCCATCCCAACACTAGTAGAAAAAAGGCTACCAGTGGCGCACCAAAATCGACTATCAATGGCGCACGGTGGTGCGCCACTAAACTCGCGCCGCTGGTAAGTGTTACCTGTGGCGCACTAGCGGTGCGCCACAGGTAACATGACTTATCAGTGGCGCACCAGCCCGTGTGCCACTGATAGTCGACTCCAGTGCGCCACTGATAGTCTCTGTGGGGCACCTATCTCATTTATCAGTGGCGCGCATGACAAAGTATGCGCCACTGGTAAGTGAATACCAGTGGCGCACATGCTATTTTGGGCGCCACTGCTAATAATTTGGGAATATTAAAAAAATATACTACTAGTGGCGCCCTTTCTATTTTGTGCGCCACTAGTATCATTTTCGGGATTAAAAAAAAAATCAAAACAATTATTTGTTGCGAAGTTCAGAAACACAAATAGCATTTTAAAGAGTAGTGTCCTACATTATTAATTACAACACACCACATTGTTTTAGAAACACAAATATACAGAAGTGGCGGCAGCGTCGCTGCAAGATGTCGTCGTCGTCGGCGCCACAGCCCCGTGTCCATGTCGCCGTCGCAGTCCCATGTCGCAAGCACTGGCATGAAAGTATGCATCAAATTATGCACACACTTGCATCAAATTATATATTTACTACAGCAATCGTATACAAAATTCATACTTGACATTTATAATAGGCACCTACACATTCAAAAAGAGCCATTCTAAGACTGCTACACACTGCTTGTGAATGTGTTGAGTGCAGCAGTAAACGGAACATGTTGTGTGTAGGTGTGATGACAAGCAAGGAATATATCTAGTGTTATAGCAGTAGCAAACAAACCATTCTAGAATGTTGAAGACTATACCAGATCAGATCCATACTCATAAATTCGAATCATACAAGTGCATATTCTAAACCAAACAGTACGCCAACAATTAAATTCTAGTCATTACAATGAGCTTTAGAGATTAATATTAGTGAACTAACAAAATTTGGTTACTACAAGGCATATCTCTAGTTGAAGGAACATTTTAGCTAAACCAAGACATGTCCAGTGGACTAATCAAATAATAGGTATACATGCTATTGCTACAACTAAATTCAGACTATAAAAATAATTTAATCAGCAAAAACTGAAGCTACAGAACCTTGCACTACAATACTACAATACTCCCATTGCTGTAGACTGAAAGCGAAGAATTTTAAAAGCTTACGTTTATATGCTGTCATATACACTAGTTCATGGTTCTAGTTCAGCCTTGTATTATGATGAGTGAAATTTCAATGTTGGTGACATGTCTAGCTTAATTTTGTGCTTCAGCGCACTGAACCTGACAGAAAATTCAGCTAGTAATTCTCTAAATCTAACAGAATATTCAGCTAGCAATACAACTGACTTTGGCAGATCAAACAAGACATAAACACATTCTTCATTCATTACGTTTTTTAAGTTAGACATTCCCTACAACTGAGTTCCGGATCTGTGAACTGTACAGCAAACGAGCTGCATTTCTTTCTTTCCACCTGCAAAAAGCACGCTAATTTCGGCAGAAGTACCATTATCAGATGCATATACTCTGAACTACAGTTCCTCCAAACTATGATAATCAACAGAATTTGATTTCCCAGGCAGATAATGGGGGGAAGAGGAGGAGCGCTGACCTTGTTGGAGGCCTTGGCCTTGTTCTTCTTGGGACGACCCCGATGCACCTCCCGTCGTTGTCGAGTACGGGCAGGCCGGGGCAATTCCTTGTAGATGCGAACCCAATTCCTTGTAGATGCTGAAGAAGTCGTGAACGGCAGCGTCGGGATTGACCTCCTGCCGGGGCACAGCTCCTTGTCGAGGTCGCCAGAGCGAGTAGGAGAGGCGGGCGCCGTCCCTGCCGCAGTCCCAACCGGTAGACGCGGACCTGACAGTGCTCCGGCGACCACCTCCACGCTGCATTCCCTGGCTCTGTCGGTGCCCAGACTCGGAGAGGGAGGCGTCATCGTGGCTAGTGGGGCTGGCCGCCGGGCCGAGCTGGAGGCCGAGGACGGGGAGGAGCTCGTGGACGCGCTGGAGTCGAAGGGGAGCAGGCGGCGCTCGGGGTACGCCATGGTCCGCTCGGGGAGGAGCCTCTGGTCCGCCATGGCCATGGAGTCGAGAGGGGGATAGGAGGGGTGGAGCAGCGGCGGCGAGGAGGAGGACGGGAGTGCGGCGGCGCGGGTGGGGGAGAGGCGGCACGGGTGAGGGAGAGGAGGCGGCGCGGGGAATCGGCCGGGAGGAGGAGCCGGTGGGCGGCGGACGGGCGCGTGGCTTGGGGGGAGGGGCGGAGGACGGGCGCGTGGCTTGGGGGGAGGAGCGGCGGCGGCCGACCGGAGGCGGGGGGCTGTGGCGTGGGATGGGAGGAAAGAAGAGGATAAGGGGTTGCTGCGTTCCTTTTTTTTATTTTTTCCTTTTCTTCCTTCGCTTTAATTAATCGGTGGTGGTGGAGACAGAGCGGAGGGGATAAGATAGAAAGAAATTACCTGTGGCATCCACCCCGAAATTTTCCAAATTTTGATGGAACTTACCCGTGGCGCACCAGATTTACGGTGCGCCACTGGTAAATTACCTCTGGTGCGCCACTGGTAAATATATACCAGTGGCGCACCAGATTTACGGTGCACATATACCAGTGGCGCACCAATATCTTATGCACCACTGGTATTTTCTGGCAAATCTCAAAACCGAGGTGAGAGACTATCAGGCGCACCGTAAACCTGGTGCGCCACTGATAGCATCTCACCTATAAGCTTTCTTCTACTAGTGCAACTCTCGATCCCCATTCTCCGCAGAGTTGACCATATCCCTAGCAGCCGCTCCACAATCGAAAGCGCCGCCACAAATCAACCCTTCGTCTCTGGCTTCCCCCTCGCCTCGGCCAGCCCTCTCTCTCAAGCCCGGCTCAGTTTTGGCCGATCCTTTACCTCTGTTCCTCTCTCCCTCCGTCCCTCGGATTTGAACAACCATTGTTCCGGCTGCACCTTCATGGTCACGATTGAGTCAGGCAGACTCCGGCCTGGATTGGAGGAAGGGGCCAACAACCATTGTTCTGCCGCTCGTGCAGCCTCTCCACGGAGACGCGCAGCTCCCAAGGTCAAGGTCGACCAGCCATGGTGGACTGACTTCCGGCTTCATCTCTGCATCATGATCTCCACCCTACGGCCCCGCAGGTTTGATGAACTCACTTTTTTTTCTCTCCAGCGTTTAGATCTACAGCGAGCCATTGTATTTGCGTATTTGTATGCCCGCTACAGCAGCCTAGCTGGATTTGTATGCCCGCAACCACTAGTAGTGGAAGTCACTCGATTTGTTTATTTTGTTTCACAGCAACCTTGATGATTTGCGCTGTTATCTAGAGTACAGACGACTGTTCAAAGCATGGATACCAATTGGCGCTTCGGAATGAATTATTATATGCAAACTGGGTGAGCGCTACTAAATACACCTCTAGCAAACTAGGCAATAATGATATTTTCATCTATTAATCAATACTTTTGTAATAGAATGTTAGTTAGATTATGTGAGGCCAATAGATATTGTTAAGTGCAAGGCAAATAGAAAGTAAATACGTTCTAGAAATCATACTTGGTTGTGATCATGAACCTGAAACTGAATGTTGATACATGGTTGTTGCCATGAACTTGAACCTGATACACGTCAGAGTACAATGGCCATGAGATCTTCTGGCATTTTATTAGATGATAGAATAAAGTTCTTTGTAGCTACCGAACTGCAAATCTGAATGTCAGTGCTTAAGTTAGTTGTTATGTAAAAGGGAAATGCTAATAATATGTGAAATATCAATTGTTTGGTAACAGTCCGTTGATGCTTTCTTGGTGGAGCTGATAATGAGGAGGGAGCGAGCTGACAACTTCTGCTATTTCCAGCCTCACTATGATAACCCAGCTGGTGATTTAAAGTGCCCTACGAAGACCCTAAAGGATCATGCTTCTGACAAAAAGAGAGCACATTTACACGTGAGATACTTTATGTTTGTATTTACGCTTATGTGTATATTCGTCCTCTTCTAGGAAAAAGGCTGCTTCTATTATTACTTGTTAACTATAATTACTCTGTCTTGCAGAAGGGAGCATCTTGAGAATGCAAAAAAGCTGATCATGTATGTTCTACAAAACACATTGTAGTCTGATGCAGATACTAACATCATTCTTACCTCACTTCCTAATCGGGTTACATGTTTTTCTTATTGGAATCTCCGGCAACTCTGGAATGCATTACAGTTGGAGATGATCCACCATGGAAAGGTGCACTGATTCTTGCGGTATAATTAGTTATGCCTAGTTGTCTACTTTAGATACAACATTGTACAGTTGGAGATGAGCCATTTTAAATGATTCTATACAGTTATCTAATGAATGAAATCTCTTTTACCATAAATAATATATATGCCATGAACTAACTTAGTTTTTCGAGTGTGTGCTGAGTTTTCTACTTGATAGGTTGTGCTGAATTCAGAAGGGTAAACCAAGGTAAACTCTTTCATCTTTGGATTTTGTATGTTAGTTACTATTGACTGTTGAAACGTGTGTAGTGTGTAGCTAATGTACCACATTATAATTTATCCACTCGTTTTCCTTGGGAAATGCACTCATTTGTTCAATAGTAGTACACATTAGTCAACTTAAGTAATGTTGTTATACTGTTTGGACAATATGCCCTTCTTACTGCTTTTACAACATTGATTCTAAAATTGGAACTTTGTTTTTGCAGGCCCACAAGTTCAACAAGGCCTGCTATATTAAGATCTCAGCTCTGGACATTAGAAGGCATGTCATTAGAGGGATTATATCTATAGGATTAGTTAAGATATTATGTTTTGAAGCAAATATTGTAAGCTGTGTACCTAGTGAATTTTTTGTACGTGATGGTGATACCAATAATAAATATAGAATTGTTTCTTCATGCAATGCATTTATATTGTGAAATTTGTGTGTTGTGGTACGTATCTTATAACTGCTGAGGAAATAAGATAATAGCATCTTCGAAGCAATCAAGCCACCCAGTCCTGAAAATGATAAAAAAATCTGAAATAAATTATCTAATCCTATCCGTTATACACCAACGGATACAACTGTTGCTTCACCTCTGTTGCCACCTGGCAATGCTTTATCCATCGGTTACCAACGCATACATGTCTGTTGCACTACGCCCTAGCAACGCCCGATAAGGCAACACATACTAAATCCGTTGGTAACAGTGCTAGCAACGCTTATATGAGCATTTAGATACGGATGCGTGCGTTGCTGTAGGGGGGGTCTTGTTGTAGTGTAGCGGGTGCGTACTCTAATTAAGTGTTAATTTTTTAGTCATGAACAGTGTCTAAAAATGTATTTGCATTATTAGTTGTAGATCAATGGCACCAGCATCCACCTTCCCACTAGGCGTGTTTCTTGAGAAAGAAAAAATGAATTCATCTGGTAACAACTTTATAGACTGATACCGTAATGTGAGGATTGTCCTCTAGAGTTCCAAGAAGGACTATGTCCTATTACAAACTCTCTGTGAACTCCCCGCTAACGCTACAGAAGATGAGACTCGCGTCTATCAAACCAACAGCGATGATTCCATTGCAGTACAGTGCACCATGCTTGCCTCCATGGAACCCGATCTTCAAAAGCGCTTCGAGAATAGGGGTGCTTTTGAAACAGTCTAGGACCTAAAAGGTTTCTTTCAGAAGCATGCAAGGGCTGAAAGATATGATATATCTAAAGACTTTTTTGCTTGCAAGATGGTTGAGGGTAGCTCAGTGAGTCAGCACGTGCTCAGATTGTCTGGGTACATGCAAAGGTTGGATACACTAGTTTGTCCAATCTCCCAAGAGTTGGGCACTGATCTTATTCTCGCTTCCCTCCCTCCGAGCTATAGAAGTTTCATCTTAAACTACAACATAAATGGGGGTGAAAAAGAGTATCGGTGAATTGTTCACAATGCTCAATATTTCTGAAAGTGGGATCCAGAAGGACTCCAATCATGTGATGATGGTGCATAAAACAGTCAACTTCAAGAGGAAGGCCAAGCCCAAGAAAAAGGGCAAGTCCAAGGGTTCCAGTGAGACTATCACGCCTAGGAAGTCCAAGACTGGCGCACCTCCTGGTATTGTTTGTTTCTTCTGCAAAGAGAAGGGACACTTGAAGAGGAACTGCAAGAAGTATCTGGTAGAAAAGAAGAAGTCTGGAAAGTCCAGCTCAGGTATGAGTGTCATGCATGTTATTGATGTATTCCTTGCCGGTCAAACTTGTAACTCTTGGGTATATGATACCGGATCGGTTGCTCGTATTTGAATCTCGCTGCAGGAGCTACAGAGACCTAGGAACTGGCAAAGGATGAGGTGACGATGCGCGTCGAGAACGGAGTAAAAGTTGTTGTGCTCGCCGTCGGCGTCCTACCTCTACATCTACCTTCAGGATTTATTTTAGAGCTTAGTAATTGTTACTATTTTCCGGCCTTGAGAGAAAACATTATTTATGGATCTTGTTTGTTGCAAGCCGGTTATTCATTTACGTTTGAGAACAACGGTTGTTCGATTTATATGAATGATATCTTTTATGACCATGCTCCCGTTGTAAATGGGTTGTATATTATGAATCTTGAAGGTGATATACACATCCATAACACGAATTCCACATATTTGTGGCACTGTCATTTAGGTCATATTAGCGAGAAGCGCATGAAGAAGCTCCATAGTGATGGACTGTTGGAGTCTTTTGATTTTGAATCATTTGACACTTATGAGCCTTGTCTAATGGGAAAATTGACTAAAACACCGTTCATAGGTCAGGTTGAACGGGCAACTGACTTGATGGAAATCATACATATGGATGTGTGTGGATCAATGAGTATAGCTGCACACGGTGGATTCCTCTACTTCATTACCTTCACGGATGATTTGAGTAAATATGGTTATATATTTGATGAGACATAAGTCTAAAACCTTTGAAAAGTTCAAGGAATTTCAACATGAAGTAGAAAATCATCGTAGCAAGAAAATCAAGTTTCTGCGGTCGGATCACGGAGGGGAGTATTTGAGTTACGAGTTTAGCGAACATCTAAAGTGTTGCGGAATTGTTCCACAACTTACGCCTCCCGGAACGCGACAGAGGAATGGAGTGGCCGAGAGACGTAATCAAACCTTGTTAGACATGGTGAGATCGATGATGTCATTAACTGAACTGCCATTGTCTTTTTGGGGTTATGCTTTAGAGACTGCAATTTTTACACTGAATAGAGTGCCATCTAAATCTGTTGAAACAACACCATATGAGATATGGCATGGGAAGAAAGCCAATTTGTATTTTCTAAAAATTTGGGGATGTGATGCGTATGTAAAGCGGTTACAACCAAATAAGCTCGATCCCAAATCAGATAAGTGCTTCTGAGTTGGTTATCCGAAAGAAACCATTGGGTATTCCTTCTATCACCGCACTGAAGGGAAAGTGTTTGTCGCAAAGAACGGTGTGTTTCTCGAGAAAGAGTTTCTTGTGAAAGGGATTAGTGGGAGGAAAGTGCAGCTTGACGACATGGGAGATTATTTGTCATCAGGTCAGAGTGGCACAGCGCCAGAAGTGGTTCTGGAGTTTCCCACAATGACTGATACGGAAGCCCCTACATGTGATATAGAGACTTCGGTCGAGCCAGCAGCTGAACCACGAAGGTTTGGCAGAACTCGCACAAAACCGTAGTGGTTTTCGGATGAGGTATTGTTGTTAGACCACGATGAGCCTGCGACCTACACGGAAGCTATGATGGGCCCTAACTCCGTTAAATGGCTAGACACCATGAAATCCGAGATAGATTCCATGTACGAGAACTATGTTTGGAACTTGGTCGACCCTCTAGAAGGCGTGAAGCCTATCGAATGTAAATGGATCTATAAAAATAAAACAGACGTGGATGGGAATGTATACATCTATAAAGCTTGACTTGTCGCATAGGGCTTCTGGCAAGTTCAAGGAGTTGACTATGACGAGACATTCTCTCCCGTAGCGATGCTTAAGTCTGTTCGGATTATTCTAGCGATTGCTACATATTTTGATTACAAGATATGTCAAATGGACATCAAAACAACATTCCATAATGAAGTGGTCAAAGAGTTTGGTTTCATCAAGAGCGGCGGAGATTCTTGTGTTTACAAGAAAGTATGTGGGAGCGCAATATCGTTTCTAATACTTCATGTGCATGACATATTGTTGATTGGAAATGAGGTGTCTTTTCTGGACTCAATTATGACCTTGTTGAAAAAGAGTTTTTCGATGAAGGACTTGAGCGAGGCAGCATACATATTTGGCATTAAGATCTATAGAGATAGATCGATAGAGATAGATCGAAGCACCTGATAGGGCTAAGCCAAAGTACGTACATAGACAAATTACTCAAGAGGTTCAGTACGGAAAACGCCAAGAAGGGGTTTTGGCGATGTCGGATGGGAAATGTTTGAGCAAGACTCAGTGTCCTTCGACTACTGATGAGGGAGAACGCATGAGGAAGATTCCATACGCTCCTGCGATTGGATGTATCATGTACGCCATGTTATGTACATGACCAGATGTGTCCTATGCTCTAAGTGTTACGAGCAGATACCAGAGTGATCCAGGTTTTGATCATTGGACAACAGTGAAAAATATCCTTAAGTACTTGAGAAGAACTAAAGACATGTTTCTCGTTTATGGTCGTGACAAAGAGCTTGTTGTAAGGGGTTACACTGATGCTAGCTTTGTCACAGAACAGGACAATTTTCGATCTCAATCCGGCTTTGTGTATACCTTGAACGGTGGCGCAGTGAGCTAGAGGAGTTCCAAGCAGGACACTGTGGCAGATTCTACAACGGAGGTGGAGTATATCGCTGCTTTGGAAGCGATGAAGGATGGCGTTTGGATCAAGAAGTTCGTCACCGAGCTTGGTGTGGTTCCTAGAGCGCTAGATCCTATGGAACCCTATTGTGACAATAGTGCCGCCATAGCTCAGGACAAGGAGCCAAGGTCCCACCAGATACCCAAACATATACAACGCCGATTTCACCTCATTCGTTAATGGGTGGAGCATGGAGACATGAAGATATGCAAATTACACACGAAGCTGAATGTGTCAGATCCGTTGACGAAGCCTCTACCACCTGCAAAGCGTGAGCAACACCGGAATGCCATAGGTGTTAGGTGCTTAAGCATTGACTAGATTATTGTCTCTATAGGCAATAATAAAGTTGTTATTATTCCATTTCCATGTTCATGATTAAGTTTATATTCTATGCTTGAATTGAATTAGTTCGCGAATGTGAGATTTAGAAGAAAACCTAATTTCATGTGTGGAACAATAAACACCAAACAGATCCCTAGTCATGCCTCTGGACTAGCTCATGTATTGTGGATGATCTGGTTTTCCTGATCATGGGCATAGTTAATGAAACAAGGATGCCGACAATAATGAGGAAACATTGTTAGGGTAACAACGGTGTTGGACAGACCCCTTTATAAGATACTGCGAGATCACGTCGTGAATATATTGTTGGTAACTTCTCATAATGTGTTAACGTTTACTTGCGTCATTAGACCATGAGACTATCATAGACCTGGATATCAGATGGTTGCTTTGGGGTCACAAAACATTACTCCGTAACTGGGTAATTAAAAAGGAGACTTTCGGGTACACTGAAAAGTATGTTGTGGTTCCAGATATGTCAAGACTGGGATTTGCCCCTCCGGCGATGGAGAGATACACTCTGGCCCACTCGGTATTATGGTGTCTAGCATCGCCTGCCAGGTATTGTGACTAAGAGCTAATCATGGGGATACGGAATACGGTAAGTAGAAAAGAGTACAAACTGGTAACAAGGACAACTAGGTAGAGTGATCAAGTGTTGATCACGGGGATACCGTTAAAGTCTCACCATGGGTTGTGTAACGTATCACGAGGCAAAATAAATTGTATGTGACAATACAAGGTTCGCTCGATTATGATCTTCGATGATATGTGGGAGTCGTTATGAATGTCCAGATCCTGCTAACGATGATTGGCCGGAAGGTGTTCCGGGCATGTCCACGTATGCTCGAACCTGTAGGGTCACACGTTTAATGGTTAGAGACATATAGGAATGCTATGATGATATGGAGAATTAGAGATAACAGTTCCGAAAGTGTTTCAGATGATCTCGGAAGTGTTCCAGGACACCCCGCAGTGTTCCGTGATGTCCGAAGTGTTTCGAAAGTATCGAAAGGTTCAAGAATATGGCGGAAGCTTCTGGAAGGTCGGAAGAGTTCTAGAATATTCCGTAACATTCGAGAACACTAGTAGGAAAACGCCTAGTGGTGGCGTGCCTATTTGGCTACAGGTGGCGTGTATTGTGCACGCCACTGGTAAGTGTTACCAGTGGCGTGTACACAGCACGCCACCAGTAACATCACCGCCGCTGATATGAACAAGCCGCCGGGGAGCGCCGGCACAGGTGGATTAGAAAAAAAATTGATTCCTCATCCAGGGCGCTACCAGCGGCGAAGCCAAGAAATTGAACCGAAGCCAACGAAATTTCATTCATTTTTAAGATATCTTACAAATCTAAACAAAATTGGAATCTAAACCCTAATCTAAGCGGCGCATTTGACTCCGGCAGTGAGGAACTGGAATGCCGCTGGCCGGCCTAGTCGGAGTCAATGTTGATAACCGGCGGTGGAGGTGGTGACTGTGGCGGATGGGCGAGGGGCTCTTCGATCGCCGCCTGCCCTAATCTAAGTGGCGCATTTGACTCCGGTGGAGAGGAACTTGGATGCCCCTGGCCGCCTAGTCGGAGTCGATGTTGATCACCGGCGGTGGAGGTGGTGGTGACCGGGCGGCTGAGCGAGGGACGCTTCGATCGCCGCCTGCATGCCGGGCCACTACCTGGCGCTCTCGTCGCACTCCACTTCCTCCTCTTCGGCTCATCGTCGGTTTCGTCGGAGAACAGCTCATCGTCGGACGTGAACCACTCGGAAGGCGGCAAGCTGTTGTTGCCGGTGGGGAAGAAGCTTCCTCGCCGGCCCTCGTACTCCAGCTTCACGGCTTCATCCCAATAGGGTGCCGACATGGCGTACTCAGGGCGGATCCGGAGCTCCTATGGCAGCGTTTGCCGGCACCGCTTGATGTAGTCGAGGCGCGGCTGGCCGGTGAGGGGTGGCGCCACCGGACTTGGACGATGTTGGTTGTCCAGCCGTTCGGCAGCCGGCAATCGGCCGGCAACGGAGAGTTGAGGCGCACGAGTTCGTGTGCCTCCTGGACGGTGAGCAGACAGCGGGTGTCCGGCGCGCAGGACCGGGAGCCTTGCGCAGCGGCACCGAAATGCCACACGCACGGTGCATCTCGCGGCGGCGGAGTGTCAGTGGCTAGCCAATCTGGAGATTAGGAGAAGGGGGTGGGCAACGATATCTGGAGAACGGCTGTTGCGCGTCGCGGGTTTCTAAAGGTGGGGAGCGGCTGGGGTGGGTGCACGCATTAATGGCGGCGTGGGAAGCTGCGCCGTCGTGCGTAGCTAACCGCGTGGCGCGTGTGGGAGGCGAGAGAGAGGTGGGTGCGCGCGGCATCATAAATCTGGCTGGCTCCTGGGTAGCTGTGGCATGCCGGTTTAATGCGCACGCCACCCCCTATGTGGCTACCTGTGGCGTGTAGTCCCGCACGCAACCACTACTGAATTACCGATGGCTTACCACCATGTACACACGCCACGGGAATATTCAAGCCGGGTGGACGCATGGGTCCCACAAAGTGGTGGCGTGTCTATCCTGTCTACGCGCCACTGCTAACCATTTACTGGTGGCGTGCACGTTTCAGGCACGGCACGGATGATACCAATGGCGTCTATTTGCAAGAAACGCCACTAGTAGCTAGGCTACTATAAGCTATTTCCTACTAATGGAAGCACCCATGCTGAGCCACACCCCCCCCCCCCCCCTTGCCTGGGGGGCATGTCAGACCAATGTGGGGCTGGTCAAACCCCTTGTTGGAGTTGGACTCCAACAGGGAGTCCTACTCCTAGGGGCTTGCCGCACCCCCCCTTGGCCGCCTACATAAAGGTGGGGCCAAGGGGACACAACCCAAGCCTCCAGGCCCCCCCCCCCCCTGGAGCAGCCCCCGTTCGGCTGCACCAACCGTAGGGCATAAACCAAAGGGCGCCTCCCTCCTCTCTCTCCCTTTAGATTGGATCTAGAGGAAGCCGCCGTCGCGCCGCTACTCTTTCTCGTAGATTCCCCGCTGCTTTGGTGTGCTGGTCCACATGTTGCTATGGTGTTTCTATTCCGGTACGCATGGATACCTCGGAGGCATCATACTCTTCGACGCTAGATCGAGCGAGCTTTCGCAAGGAGAACACTCTCGCGGCTGGCAGGTATAACTTAGCTGCTGGAGTTGGAGGACTTCGTTGACTTCGTCAACATCTCCACTGCGTTGACGTGATCGTCGAGGGTATAATCTCGTTACCTTCACCTCGATAGTGGATCTTGGTCTTGTTCGTGCGCGGTAAAAAAAATACGTAGCACGTTCCCCAACATTTTCTGGTAGAACCGATGGTGATAGAACAAAAACGACGGCGATAGGCCTATCACCATCAGGTCCAGACGAGCCGATGGCTATATGCTAATGGCAATAGCCCTTTTCTAGTAGTGCTTGTTACTTCAGACAGACTAGTACATATTGGGCCATTTAACCCCCCCCCCCCCCCCAATCGCAAACGGAAGGAAATAACTGTGTGCGATGTGACGAATAACCTACAGTAAATCTTACAATCCGTGTACACGTGTTCCAACCGTGTGCGATGTCCAATACATCGCTTAAGCTTTTCCCTACTGCATCCTGCGAGAAATATCGCACACGGGTTTAGCGGAACCAACCGTGTGCCTTGTTAGGGCACATCACACATGATTTTCTGTAATTCATTGTGTGCAACCTCTTTGCTACGCTTGGCTGGAAACAAGCGTCTGCGATTCTTCCCCTCGTCGCAAACGGTGGAAAATATTAGTCGTGTGTGTTGCTTTTCTCGCCAACTTACCTCCTCGGGTTCCGAATGACGCATGTTGCATGCTTACCTTCCTCTCGCTTGCCACGCGTTGCCAACAAGACAACTACCTCATCCACGTCGATGAGCCCTATAAAGCTCCTCGCCGCCATCCACGCGTTGCCTGCATGCATTGCCTTGCACATAGCCACTACTAGAAAATACATCTTCGCCAGGTGGTCAAAACACTCGGCGAAGACCGAAATCCAGCTCGGCGAAGGCTTCGCCGAGTATGGCACTCGGCAAAATAGACTCAGCGACATATACCTCGGCGAAGAAAGTTTGCCGAGTGTTTTTTCACGGGTGACTCGGCGAAGAGTTTGCCGAGTGTTTTATTGCCCACTCGGCAAAGTAAAGTGAATTAACAGGGAAGCGGTGCAAACGGAACTGTAACGCATCGTTTGGGTTTGCCGAGTGCTTATGTTGATACTCGGCAAAGATGATAATGTGAATTAAAAAAATCGCCACCGACGGCGGCTTGTTGTAGCCACACATCGGAGGACAGCGCCGCCGGGCAACGGCGACGTCGAAGAAGGCCGTCGCGTGGCCGGCGCAAGGGGGAGCTCGAGGAGGCCACGACGACGTAGAAGAAGGCCGCCGCGTGGCCGACGCAAGGGGGAGCTCGAGGAGGACACGACGACGTCGAAGAACGGTCGGAGCTGAGCCATCCGCTCCACGGTGACACCCGCGTAGCCCTCGTCGTCGCATCCTGGCCTACTCGGCGTGGTCCCCGACGTGCGGTGCGCTGCCGCCGCCCTGATGCACCAGCCGCGGTTTCCCGCGGGCCCCTGCGTCCCTGACACACGGTGCACTGCCGCCGCCCTGACGTGACAGCCGTGGTGGCCCGTCGTCGCCTTCATCCCTGCATCCTCGCCGCCCGGCCGGTCGCCTCCGGCCGAACCGCTCCGAGACGAGCTGCTCCGTCGGTGGGGAACGAGCCGTCGTAAGAGTTGCTCCAGTCGCCGGAGGAGCGTCCACGCCCGGTCGGCCGTGGGGCTGCGGGGCGCGCACATGTCGCCGCCGTTTGGGTCGCGCCGGTGGAGAGACGAGCTGCCATGGGAGCTGCACCATTGGAGCTGCTGCTGCTCGGCCAGAGGAGCTGCGCTGTTGGAGCTGCACCTGCATCCCCACGGTCGGCGGCGAGCTTCTGCCAGAGGGAGGGAGGATGGATAGAGAGAAGGAAGGAAGGAAGGAAGGAAGGAAGGATGGGTCGTGTGGGCTGTGGGGGACCGAGGATGGATCAGGATAAGGAGAGAAAATGAAAAGAAAAAAAGAAAAGGTTGGTGACCCACGTGCCACGTCACCTATCCATGGCAGGGGGCTTTCGGAGCCGTTGGATCCTTCTGGATCCAACGGCTCAGACGGGCGATCCGCGTGAAATTCTTCCTGGCCAATCAGCACTCATGGTGACCTTTTTGTCACTTAAAAAATGGGAAAATGATATTTCTAAAACATAATTTGAAAATCCAGTTTGACAACATTGTTTACCATACCAATATAAACCTATGTGTTGAATATGGGCACTTTATCACACACTATGCCACCGAAATGGCGATAAATTGGTTATTTGACATGAAACTTATACATGTTTATTGATGATAGACCTTTTTGTGAAGATTTTTTTCAAAAAGTTTGTCCAAACTCTAGTTTATTATTTTTGTTAGCAACTAGTACACATAAAAGGATTCATGCCAAAGAATTTCGTTTTTTTGAGTAATTTTATATTTTCTTTTATTTCTTTGAAAAAGGATCAAAATGGGCACCATGCCTATTCATCGAAAGGGGTCGAATTTTCAAAACTATCGACGGTCCTGTGAAATAACCAACCTTAAATGATTTTTTGAAAAACTTAAGAGCAAACTATCACATAGTTGTAGTTCAAATTTGAATTACTTTCCGAAAATTGGTATAAAATCATTTAAATAGGTGAAATTAGATAGAAAGCGAGAAATTTTCTAATATTTTTGGAGTATCCATAATATATGGACTACTTTGTGTGGACATTGGATATGTGCAATTTTTCACCATATATTTTGTACTTTCTTCACAAAAAAAGTACATTTTCTCACTTTAAAAATGGAAAATGATATTTTAAAAATAATCTGAAAACTCAGTTTGGCAACATTGTTTCCCATACCAAGATACACCTATGTGTCCAATATAATCATTTTATCATAAACTATGGTACGGGAATAACCATATCATGATCATTTGGGTTGAAACCTATACATGTTTATAGATGATACACCTATTTGTGAAGTAATTTTTTAGAAAGTGTGTCAAAACTCAAGTTTACCATTTTTTCTATCAACTAGTACACATAAATGGACTCCATGCAAAAGGATTTTATTTTTTGAGTATTTTTTCACTTTTTTTTTAAATGATCAAAATGGTCACCATGACCTTTCATCGAAAGCGGTCGAATTTTTTAAAACTATCGATAGTTCTATGATATAACCACTACTTGTGTATATTAAAATGATTTTTTTAAAAATTCAGAGCCAATTATCATATAGTTGTAGTTCAAATTTGAATTACTTTCGAAAAATTGGTATAAAGTCATTTAAATAAGCAAAACTAGGTAAGAGCGAGAAAATTCCGAATATTTTTGGAGTATCCATCATATATGGACTAGTTTGTGTGGAAATTGGATGTGTGCCATTTTCCACCATATTTTTTGTACTTGCTACAAAAAAAGTCATTTTTGGAATTAGAAATTGGAAAAATACATCTTTGCCGAGAGGGGCACTCGGCGAAGATATCTTTGCCGAGAGGGGCACTCGGCGAAGATCTTTCTCCGTCACGGCGCCGTCGATCCGGTTGTCAAGTGCCATGTGGCGAGTCATTTTGCCGAGAAAAAAGATTCGCCGAGTGCAATTTCGTGCATTTGCCGACAAAACAATCTTTGCCGAGTGCCTAATCAGTGGACACTCGGCAAAGAGGCTCTTTGCCGAGAGGGCTTGTCTTTGCCGAGTGTTTTTTTGCTTCTCTCGGCATAGAGGCTCTTTGCCGGGTGTCCCATGATTTTGCACTCGGCAAAGACCTGAACACTCGGCAAAGATGAATTTTCTGGTAGTGAGCAGTGCCACGCTAGATACAATTAATGGTTCGAATCCCAGAAATTCTAACATTTGTAATCTTTTTTATTAAAACATACTTGTATGTCAACCTCGCACCGACGGAGTTAGAGGAAGAGCACTCCCCAGCGCACCGAGCTCGGGTTACCATCATCGACCTCACGCTAACAGAGTCGGAGTAGGAGCACTCCCCATCGCACCGAGCACGGGGTCGTGCGATCCCCGTCCTCGTGCCGCCAAGTCACGGCGCGCGCCTCCTCCTCCGCCCTTCTCGCCTCCCCCGGCTTGTTGTTCTAATCCGAGCTGAACGATGAGATGGACACTGATTTGTACACGTCGGAGTAGTCGCTGGTTCTCGGCTACTGGGATTTGGATGAACACCGCGGCAAAGTGCAGGGCCGCCTGGGCCGCCGCCGACTTAGCCGAGGCTTTGGGCTCTGGCAAGCCATCCGATGCCAACGATGCTGAGGTCTCAGCCTCCGGGAAGGGCGGGGCCATCGATGATGCTAAGCCTTACGCTCCAGCAAGGGCCCCCGCCGGCGACGAGGCCGTCATCGTCATCTTCTCTGACGACGAGGAGGGTGTTTCGTTTAGTTACTATATGTTGAAAGTCCTCAAGTGCAACGGATAGTTGTAGCCAATTTCGATAAGTATTGAGTGTCGATCTCACGAGGAGCTGAAGGTAAACTATCTATTCTCTAAAGCACTATAACCCACTTATACGGCCGTTTGTGCACCGAAATATTAAACAAGGTAACAAAGATTATTTTTACTGCAAAACTATGAGAGACTAATTAATTAGCAAGACTTAAGCTACAAGAATTAGAGAGCAAGCGAGAGAGGGTGTGTGAAAGTGCGAGAAGTGTGAGATAGTGGTAACCAACCGGAGCAATTATTCTAGGCAATTGGCTATTTTGTAAGATTCGGTTGTCTTTAAGTGAAGCGCAATATAAGCTAAATGACGGAGTCCCAAAAGTGGTGCACATAGCTACTGCACCTCAACATCTATACGTGGGCAGACAAGTCATTAAGAACAAGGAACTTGGTGATTATATCCCTAGGCCACATACATGAGCAATCAAGGAATTTATTAAAGCAAAGCCTAACCACCGCATTAGCTATAAGATAAAGATAAAGTCTATGCTTCTTTGCAGAGTTGAGCCATAAGTATGTGCATCCATATCCATGAGCAATTACAACTCTAACGATTGATCTCCAGGTCACATACATGAGCAAACAAGAGATATTAAGACATAAATGTTAAACTGTTGCATTAATATTCAAGGGCCTCAATTTCTCCCCTATGACAAGCATCAAAGATTCAGTCCCTGGTTTCTGTCGTTCATTCGTTCAATCCTCAAATCAACATGGCATAGTGAAACCCTTATGTGATCCCCTAACGTACGCGTGCACACATACATCAACACATAAGAACTTCATAGAAGACAACATACATATACGCAACCGACATATCAAACTATTTTCACCATTGCCATGAACAAGTTACTACTCAAAAGTAGTATAGAGAGACATAATACATCATGGGGAAATAATATATTGTACCACACATCATGTTTGCCAAGTGGTTACAGCGAGGAGAAGATGGAGTAGTCGTTGTAGATGATGATGGAGATTAGCAAGACGGTCATGGCGTAGGGGGAGATGCTACCAGACGCGATTACGGCGGCGGTTCCCCCTCCAATCTCCTTCAGCAGTGCACTACGCAGCCTGTATTTTCTTCTCTGTCTCCGTGTGGCTCTGTGTATTGTGAGAAAAATTCCCCGAGGCTATATATAGAGGGTTTTAGGTCAAAACAAAGGTGGTGGCGAAAGAATCGACGTCATCCAACGAATGAGCCATAAGTATGTGCATCCATATCCATGAGAAATTACAACTCTAGCGATTGATCTCCAGGTCACATACATGAGCAAACAAGAGATATTAAGACAAATGTTAAACTGTTGCATTAATATTCAAGGCCCCCAATTTCCCCCTATGACAAGCATCAAAGATTCAGCCCCTGGTTTCTGTCGTTCATTCGTTCAATCCTCAAATCAACATGGCATAGTGAAACCCTTATGTGATCCCCTAACGTACGCGTGCACACATACATCAACACATAAGAACTTCATAGAAGACAACATACATATACGCAACCGACATATCAAACCATTTCACCATTGCCATGAACAAGTTACTACTCAAAAGTAGTATAGAGAGACATAATACATCATGGGGAAATAATATATTGTACCACACATCATGTTTGCCAAGTGGTTACAGCGAGGAGAAGATGGAGAAGTCGTTGTAGATGATGATGGAGATTAGCAAGACGGTGATGGCGTAGGGGGAGATGCTACAAGACGCGATTACGGCGGCGGTTCCCCCTCCAATCTCCTTCGGCAGTGCACTAGGCAGCCCGTATTTTCTTCTCTGTCTCCGTGTGGCTCCGTTTGTTGTGAGAAAAATTCCCCGAGGCTATATATAGAGGGTTTTAGGTCAAAACAAAGGTGGTGGCGAAAGAATCGACGTCATCCAACGAATGAGGCGAGCGGGACCCACAATGGCGCGGCTAGGGAGGCATGCCATTGGTCCCACTGCTCCACTAGTTGACATTCCCAGGTGCGCCTTGCACTTGTACTCTTCGTCTTCCAAAAATAGATTCGCCAGATTTTTCCCCGATTTAATTGAGTTCCAAAAGGTTACTGAAACGTGAAAATACAAAAATAAGGGTCTCCTGCCTTCCAGAATTAAATACCAAAATAATGGGATTTCGTGGGAAATCCCGTAAATCATTAAAAACCTTAAAGGAAACATAATAAGCATGGAAAATATCAAGGAAAACAACATAATAAACTTCAAAAGTCATAGGTACGTTTTGGACGTATCAACATCCCCAAGCTTAATCTATGCTTGTCCTCGAGCATAAAGATGACAAGAAGCAATGGCTTCTGAAGTTTATTATCATAATTGCAATGTTGTGTAACATTAAACATGCAAGCTCATAAGACATTAAAGCATATTTTAATTTTTTAGCCTGCTTCATATTAGCTACTTAACATAAGAGATTTGCATGACTAACATTATTTAAAACTCATAGCTATATCTGCATGTTGGAAAGTTGAATCGCATCTCTTTTTCTTGGCTAGCTCATACACCGTGTCACATCAAGATGAATTAATAATAAGCATTCACAACAAGTTATGATCTACTTCCATGGTAAAGAGAGTATTCATAAATAAAATAACTCCCAAAGAGACAAGAAGTACCACACGAAGAAGGGAAAGATGTCAATTTCACAAGAGCAAAGCTTTGTTCAATCCAGTACTTCCTCATATGTAAGCATAGACTCAGTCAACAAGCTCAACCTAGCCTTAATCTAATGCTTAAAAGATATTTCTTATGGATCCTTTAACAAGAAGCTTACCACTTTGGGAAACAAAGATTTTTAGAAGGGTAATAGGAATGACAGAACTTTTTAGAATATATAGAGAGCGGTTCCCCAATCTTTTTATTTAGTTATACTAGTTCAATGCCGGTGCGTTGCCACGGGTTCTCAACATTTCTTTCCGATCCACGTGAATATAGTGCACGTGAAAATTTACGCGCGTATAAAAAGTATTCCCAAAGTATTTCAAAAACATTAAAATCTCACTTGATAAAAAAAATCTAAATAGACATGTATATGTACCCATATATTTAACGGTGTCTTTGAATTTAAAAGTGAATTTTTTTAAATTTTTAGATATCAGGATCTGTTTTGATGGTTCTCTTGTATTATTCATATATTTTTTAAGCGCCTATACATACGTTTCGTGCATTAGGGATGTCCTAAGTGACAACTGATCGAGTTAAAAAAAATAAGGACGTAGCCTTCACCTTGTGATCTATTGGTCTCGAAAATGAAATTTTGACTATTGTTTTTACTTGTTTTAAGACACCGTTAAGAAACGGGTCATCCCAAACTTGTGGAATGCGCACCTAAAAATAACTTGTGGAGCGCGATGTAAGACTTGGATATAGATGAGAACATATACCGCTGCATTATGATTTTTTCCCCTTTGTCTTTTTTATACGATGTACAACTAGCGGAGTGCCCGTGCGTTGCCACGGACCCTTAATTTTTTTCGCTTTCACATGTAGACACAATGCAGATCAAAATTCACGTGCATATAAAAGACAACCACATATAGGAAAATTTAAAAAAAAATCATAATTTCACTTTCTCGTTATACTTTTATTTTCTCAGTCTACTCCACCTTCACCAACCAGCAAGAAAGTTTCTGGTTTTTTCATTATTCTGAAATTTTAGGGTGCAACAAAATTTGTGAACTGAGATCGCAGAGCATTTCTTATGATTTGAATTAACCACATACAGTCATTTTTACGGGGCATTTCACATGTTGTTTTACTTATGTGAGTGTTTTATTTGTAACTTTGTCTTCAATTTTTACTGGCAGTACATCCCACCGTTTTAGCTATTGTTAGTGCTTCTGAATTTGCAATAAGACTCTGAGGACATTTTCAGATTGTCGGTATAAAAATCGGTGTTGTACTTGACTAAATTTGCAATAAAACTCTCACGACAGTTCTTCAGGCAAACATGAATATCAGGCGATGCATCAGACCGGGAGCACTAAAAATCTAAAATACACGCATCAAGCAAGCAGTCCAGAAAAATCCCAAACGCAACTCCGCCGCCAGTTCATCCGCCGTCCGCACCATCTGAGCACCCCGACCATGTCCTGTTTCTGAGCTTGCTATCTCCACCGCCTCCACGGCCCTGTACGCCCACGCGGCTCAGGTCCACCGACCCCCACAGGCGACGACCGGCCCCTCAAGTGCTTCTACGTCGCCGGCGCGAGGACCACCGCCTCCCCTGCCGTCCCGCTGCGCACAAGCTAGCGTTCAGCCCCCTCCTCTGTCTTTGCGCTGCCACGCGAGTTTTGCCCCCTCATCTACATCCCCGCCGCTGCCGCGACGTTGGCGGACGGCCCCTTCCCCTACCTCCTCGAGGACGCGGGCGCAAGTACCTGCTGCCGGCGACGCCGACGACGACGGCCTCCGCGTCGCTCCTTAGGCAACAGCGCGACGCGTTCGAGCACTCGCGTCGGCGGCGGCCAAACTCGCACGGTGGAGCTCGCGTGGTGGAGCCCGGGGGCGGCGCATGGAGTGGCCCCTCGGGTCTGGATGTGTCCGTCCGTGAGGTGTGACGACTGACGAGACAGGATCAGAGGCAGGGAGGGGATGGAGAGGAGTATGCGATGGACTGCGGGTTGATTTTGCCTTTTCCGAGGGGCTGAAACAAATAGTGGCGACTGAGTACCTACGGTCGAAGAGAGGAGAGCGGTGGTTTTTGTGCTTTGTTTTTGTCTAGTCGGTTAAATACTACTCCCTTCATCCCAAAATAAGTGTCTCAAGTTTGACCAAAAGTGGATGTATCTATACGTGAAACATGTCTAGATACATCTACTTTTGGGAAAACTTGAGACACTTATTTTTAGATGGAGGGAGTATTTCGTCATTCAACCAGGAGTTCCTTCGGCAAAAGGGTGATGCATATTCAACCGAAGAACTCACTATAACAACCAAGGGTGCTAGATTTCTCAAAATTACACGATAAATTATTATTGTCTTCAATTATGAAAATGATAACAATCCTTTTCCAGCTACAAAAGAACCACCGGTATAACAACAAAGAATTATAAAGCTGCTTCAGTAATCTCTTATCAAAAAGAGCTATATCTAGGCCCCAACCATACTCTTCAATTCCAAAGTGGGCCAACCAACCTACTTGGCTCGCTGCCTCCCCATTCTCGGTAGCAGCATCAGATGGGTTCAGCTCATCTGGCATCAGCAAGCTTCACGAAGTAAGGGTCAATCTTGCCAAAGCTTCTCCCTGACCTGCTCCGAGAGTGAGATGTAGCACTTCTAGACTGTGTCACACTCCTTGGAGAGGGTAGCGCTTTGGAAGAAGGGGATGATGTCCTCATGCCAGAAGATGCCCTTGTACTCCTTCAGGTTCACCAAGACACCCGGGCACCCCTCTTCTTGATATTTTAAGGAACATGAATGCTTACATGCTAACCTTTTTTTCAATAAAGGGAATATATTAATATCAAAGATATCAATTACACCCAGCCTCTGAAACAACGTAATGTCAAGATCTAGTCGAGACATTGCGGATGCACACAGCCAAAAAGATAAGAAAAAAAAGAAAAAAAAGGTTAACCTGCAAGTTTTCTTCCTCTTTATCTGCAATGGTAGTGGGATTGTCCTTCTTTTATAGTACAATCCGAGGAGGCAAGCCACAGAAGATTTCATAATTTGGTTGATGTCGAGAGAAAGAGTTGGGGATTGAATGCGCTTCTTAATTTTCAACTTATGTTATATGCTGCACATAATTTCCTTAGTAAGTAGTTCTCTTACAAAAGAGTATAAGTTTCAAGGAGTACATGCCCATGTTTTGTGTGTGCCGTTGTTGTTGGTTATGGACAGGGCATGCACGGGGAGAGAAACTTCCATAGAGGCCTTCTTTCCCAACGTCAGCTGAACCAGCATTGAGCTCGATCGGAGGAAAGGCTCCAGCCGCAACAGGGGACATGCCAAGAGCAGCCCAGCCTCACCAAGAAACTCTCAACCCTCGCGAGGCAGCCGTGAAGCTCGGAACGAAGCAACATGGCCTGCTCAGCCTGGGTAGGCTGCACATCTGTCGTGGCTGGGGAGGTGGAGGACGTCGAAGCGGCGAAGGCTGGTCGATGAGCTGGCTGGCGAGGTCAGACTGCAACTACACACCGCCCGGCCATCAAGGTGGCACCGGCGGCAGCTGTGCACGGGGAGGGGGTCGCTGCCAGAGACGAGGACAAACAGCAGAGGGCGTCTGCGCAGCGTGGCGACCTTGGACCGGAGGAGGGCGAGGAGCAGTTCTCCCCGTGCAGCACTTCGCTTTATGGCCGAATTGGCGACAATTGTAGCACCTGAGTGGCTCACAGCGACGAAGCCCAATGCCCGGCTTCGTGGCAACGGTGGCATCTCCCCTTAAGCCAAGCAGGAGGCGGGGGACGGGTCTTCGATGTCGGAGGGGCGAAAGTCATGCGCCCAAGGCTGGACGAGCACCCAAGGCGCCTCCTCCTGCCCCGTGCCACCCATCGCGTCGACAACAGCAGGAAACGTCTCCGAGTAGTGCATAGGCACCAGCAGCTCCGGGTGGGGGGGGTGTCTCGAGCAGTGCATAGGCACCAGCAGCGCCGTGGAACACAAATGCTTGACCGTCCCATCTAGTTAATTATAACTCTTCTTCCGCGAACCGCTGAATACTTCACAATTTGAAGGTTGTCTCGTCTATATAAGCCTCCGTGAGCAACGTTCTCAAGTCACTTCTCTTCCACGAGCAATTGATGAAGTCGATCTTCTGTGGAAAAAGAAAAGAGGAGAGACCCAAGCAAGCTAGCTAGCAGAGAACGCGCTATTCCACAGATTTGCGATGATGGTATTAGCATCAAGGCTATTGATGACGAGCCATGTCGGCCGGCCGACTCGAGATTGTTACCTGCTGGTTGACTTTGAAGACGATGTTCATTTTCGACCTATCAAGTTGGAGAAGGGTGAATCGAGCAGGCCTCCACCAAAGTCCTGCTTGTCCCGAGCACAAGGGTTCCCCACAGAAATCCCATGTGTAGTTTACTGTTAGGTCCATTTATGTTACTCCCTCCATTCCAAAATATAAGGCGCCATTTAATTTCGCTGGTCAACGACGTACAACTTTGACCATAATTTGTATTCATAATATGTCCTTAAAATTATTATAGAGATATATCAAATGAAAGAGTTTTGTAAGACGAATCCAACGGTATCGTTTGTACATTCTTAGTCTATATATTTTGTTATATATTGGTGGTCAAAGTTGATCACTAAAGACCAGCATAAAAATAGCGTGCCTTGTATTTTGAAACAGAGGGAGTATTGTCTTGGTTGTCGCAAAGGTGAATGCTTTGAAAAATCTGAGCTACTGGAGAGCGAAGCAGAGTAATGTTGATTCTTTGTTTCCTTTGCTCGTCTAGTGTCTTAGTACTACTAAGAACTTGGCTGTACAATATTACCAGTGACCTAACTAAACTGATTTTTCAGTATAATAACGCTTGCTCATATGAGCCCATAGTTTTTTTTAGGAGTCTACGGCGGGCCCAAGGGCCGGCCTGAAGTGAACCACATTTTCATTAAGGAGCTAACAAAATACAATAACGATCCTACATCCCAAACCGGGAAAAGAAAAACTAATAAAAAACAAAAAACAAGAAAAGGAAAAAGAAGTCTAGAAGCCTTTACAAGTGTAGATATACAACAGGACACAAATTAGGTGGCAGGGGCTAGGTGCAGGAACATTATAACCCAGTCATTGAGAAGGTCTAAGGCTGGTATTGCCAGATCGATTAGTCTCCACTACTTATAAAAGAGCAAACATGTTGGGATACATTTAATCTCAAACGTCCATCCAATTCAATCTAACAGTCCATACCGCTCCAATGTTGAGCTCAACTCAACACAATTTCAAAACCCGCTGAATCGTTCCCAACTTGAAACAGCGCCATCACCGCCGCTGTCCCGCGCGAGAGCGCGGCCACCGCCCCCCCCCCCCCCCCCCCCCCCCGTGCACGATAGCGCGCCCGCCGAGCCTCCTCGCAGCACGCCTTGCCTACCGAAGTACCGATCGCCTGCCCACCAGCGCTGACTTTCTCCCCGATCGTGAGAAAAAAACAAACGTGATCCTCGAACGTGAGAAAAAAAACAAGGCGCGTTGAGCCTCCTCCTCAATGCGCCTTGCCTACCGATCGCCCGCCCACACCCTTGACGACCCCTACCCAGCGCCGCCGCCGCCGGGACACACCCTCGCCGCTCCTTACCGAGTGCCGCCGCCGCCGGCGTTCCCCTGTCCAACGCCGCGAAGACGCTTCCTCTGCGTTCCCCGTCATCTACTACCCGCGCGTACGCCATTGACTAGAGGTGCCTACCGATAGTTGGTCTCATCATGCATGTCTTTTCTTTTCTCCCGATCACGTACGCCAACCGTGGAATGAACTAAGGAGAAGTGCAGGAAAGGGAAGGCAAAGAATCGCTATTCTGTTCGGAAGAAAATCAGGATCGAGTCCGCACATTGTCGTTGAATTCAATCATGTCTTCAGTTTCGTGGCTGTAGTCAGCATGCTCCAGTTTTGCCCATATGGGGAACAGTGGCCCTATGGTTCAGTGCTTATACTACCAGACCATTAGCAGAGCGGGTTACGTACCGTAGAGCGGGTAGTCGAAGAGGCCGCGGGCGCCGACGCGCCGTCCTTGCACTGGTCGCAGAACACCATGCCGGCGACCACCGTGCTGCTGCTCCCCGCCGCCGCATCCGCCTGTTAAACATTGTAATACGGTTTTAGATATTACGTATAAGGGTATGGAGTAGTACTCCAACCCAAATACGCATCCATGTATTTGCCACGTGATGGGCTTTTCATCACCATATTAACATGCATCCGATCGACCCTAGAGGGCAACGATCGTTACCCCAATTGACACCGCCACCGGCGACACGACCAGCAGCAGGAGCGCGGCCACCGCCGCCATACTTGCGGCGCCACCCATCATACTGAGGTCGATCAAGTGAGTAATTTGGGGCTCTGTACGTAGCTGCAGGGGAGTGCGCCGTTCCGGCGGCGACGGGATTTATATGCCAGCAGAGCAGCCACGTACCGACGATGGCCACGCGTGAGCGAGTGCAGCTTTGTGTGATCGACTGGATTGGGAGTTGTATATGAGGAGCGAATGGGCTTTGCGTGTTTTTTTTTTTTTTTGCTTTTTTTTGACCTAGCCTCTCGCTAGCTACATAATTGTTTGGTCAACTACATGTATATTCACAGCCTTCGTGGACTTCACCGACTGGAAATCGCTTACGATGACATTTCCTCCAAATTACCGAATTCTACAGTAGTTTCCGTAGACACCGAAATAATTACCTATCAGTCAACTAATTTCAGACATTTTCAGTAGTAACCTGAATGTTGACGAACTTCAATTTTACAATTTTTTGAATATTTCGATGAATTTCAAGCAAGTTTTCGGCTCTTTGGCTGATATGAAAAACGGGATTCATCATAAAACATGGAAACACTTATGTTGTTTGATATAGCTTACCAGGCTTGCGGGCTAGGTTGAAACAAGGAAAATTAATGTGGAATAAACCTCTTAGATCAATTATCTTCTAGCCTTTGTACATAGCAGCACTCTGCAATCCAGTAAGGGCAATCATGAAGGCGTGGCACAGAAACTAGCGGAGGTGACAGCGTGGCAGTCTGCAAACCCGACAAGGCATGACGATGCGAGCGGCGCAGCAGGAGCGCATATGGGGATCTCCTCTTCTCATGCCCGTACAAGTGGTACAAGAGCTCACCGTTGTAACTCTCCCCAAACTAGTAATGTGGGATTAAATTGTAGTCAGAATTTCAGAATTTTAGTTGGGCTATGGCCCAAAACCCACTAGCAAATATTAGTAAATTCCAACATTTGAATCATCAATTTTTTTACCCTGATCAATTGTTGGCACAAAGATTGCCACTTAAAAGTTGATCCCTCGAATCTATTCTCCATATATAGAGGCTCTAAGCAAGATGCTGCATTACATCAAATCAACCAATAGCTCAACCAGTCTTGTACGGAATGGGCACATATTTCTATTTTAAGCTTGGAAAATGACGCTATAGAGGCTTTCTATATTGTTTCTCACAAACAAAAAAAAGAGGTAGAAACTATATTCAATATTCCAAACTTTGTCTGCAACTTTGTTTGCCCTGACGTGCTACAAAATCAGATACAAATTACTGGTATATTTTTCTGAAAAAAATCATGCACGAAATCCACGAGACGAGTTTGTTTCACTCCCACACCGCATTATCTTGGATCCACGGCAAACTTTCTTACTGAGTACTTACTTACTAACAAGAACGGGTTTGGAGCAAAGGGTTCACGAATGCTGCTCGTGGTGTTGATGAAGGGATGCATGCTGACAAATCATGAGGTGAGAGTAGGCTCGGACGGTAGCCCCCGTAGACGTTCCAGCAGCAGCGTCTGGAGGGCTGCAGCCTGAGCTGGGTGTCCCATTCTTCGTTGCAGGGCGTTTCACCGTGGTGTCGTACTTGTACAGATGGCCGCCGGTAAGGTAGCATGGCACACCATCGCCGTCATGGAGCCATGCGCCCCTGGGGTGACACTTGCAACGGTAGTAACAATGGTAGTCTTGCCGTGAGCAGCCTTGCCGGTCCATATAGAAGTTGTAGCGCAGTTCCCAGGCATGGTCCTCGTCCTTCTTCTTGTTTTGGCCTGCCATCGTCGTGAGTACCCAGAAGGTGAGCCTGCGGCGAGGCCCGTTGCGATCGTCTATGGCGACACACAGCTGGCCGTGCAGCTCCAGGGCGACCACCCACATCTTCTCCCCAGAGATGTGCTGTTTTGGCAGGCGGTGCGTGCGGAAGTTTCGTGCCAAAGGGCCCAGACCCCAACGGTCTAGTCACCACATACAACTTGCCATTGACGAGCACCGGCCACGAGCGCATCTTGTGACAGCTAGTGCGGAGGCCCGGGCACCGCCATCGCCACCCGGCATTGTCGCCAAAGGTGAACACCTCGAGGTGGGCATCCTCCATGCACATATTAGGGAAGGTGAGGCGAAAGAGCTTGTACTGACGGGTGGACGGGCTGAACCCCATGGCGAAGAGGTGCCAGTCCACGTGCTCCACCATGGGTGGCGCCCGAATCTGGAGCTTCTCGCCGGTTACGGGATTGCAGACGATGACCGGAGCATCTTGGAGGTCGGACACGAGGCAGATGAAGCCGTTACACGCGTTGGCCGCCCTGTACTCGGAGAAGCGGCACATGGGCATCGCCGACGAGAGGTTGAACAGCACGATCTCCGGGTTCCTGCCAGGCACACGGTTGGTCTCGGCGAGGAGCAGGCCCTCCGCGCCGGTGATGTGCGCGGAGTGGGCGTGAAGAGTGACGAAGGATGGGTCGGTCAGGAGGCAGCACCATTGCGAACTGACGCAGCGGCAACGGGCGACGTCCCTTGTCGGCAGCTTTAGAAGAATCTCACGGAGAATATTCTCCTCTGCAATAGACTCCATGGTCTTCAATCTCATGGCGTACATCGATCATGTATATATCATAGCCTGAGCCGATTGGAATTCAACGACTGCAGTTTGCTCCTCCCATTTATTTAACCGCCGAATTATATATGTTCAAGTTTCAGGAACAACAAATCTATGCATACTGCATCGATCCTAATACTAAGTCTACTCTAATGTAAATCCTGTTTCACTTAAAAGGAAAAGGTAGAAATCCTATTTTTCACTCTCCAAGATCATGCTTTGGCCAATTGTTAGTCCAACGATATGTAGTTTATGGCACACAAAATAGACATAGATTTGTAATACTAACTCCGGTCCGTTTTAAGTGACGCTGAGAAAAGCCTAGGCTAGTAGAAAATAGTATACGTACGCCTGACACTTATTTCTGATCAGACGAGTATTTCATATCACTTTGTACGATTGTGATTATGTGCCATTCACACAATGTTTTACTCCCTCCGATCTCTGAGTTTTTAAAATTCAACCATGTTTATGGAGGAAAAAAATAAGATCATCTACCATGCCAACTTAATATTAATAGATCCAATATAAAATATTTTCTCATAGTATATTCTATTCAATAATGTATTGTACTTCCAGGAGACGCGCTAGGGCAAACATGCTTCACTTAAGTCGTGACATGGCCGCTCATGGTCATGTTCTGGCCGGTTCTTCTCAGAGTTGATGCAGTCGTACCGCCTGAGAAGAAGGCCTCAGTCTTGCTCCTTTTCATGCTCTTGTCGGGCTCCTGGAAGTACAAGTGACTCCTCAGCGATTTAATTGTGATTCCATGACAGTAATGTTCAAACGTCGATTTTACTTCACCAATACGGGCTCATAGGGCTAATCCTCTCGACGATTACTATTGGAGTGGGAGAATCACAGAAAATGTATATGCCTTGGTTAAATTGATTGAAATCGAAGGAAGTCGTCCCTTCTATCTTCAACATCCCGTGGGCAAAGAAATCTAACGGAATTTGTCTCGCTTTGGATGATGCTTCAAGAATTTCAACTACTCCATGTGACTTTTGACTCCATTAATACTTGGAATAATTCAGCACCGTGTTCCTATACGATGTTGTCAGCCTACTCTGCTTAATTTGAAGGTATGCCGACTATGATGATGAGACTGGCAGTGTGGGATAATCGGGCTCCTCCAAAATGAAAGTTTTTCGTTTGCTTGATTTTACTAAACATGATTTGGACCGTTGATTGGCTCCACCGAAGGAGTTGGTGACTTGAGGCCTATGTCATTTTTGCAAGATGGAGCCGGAGATGGCTGCTCCTTTTATCTTTTGTTGCCGTTACTCCATTTGTATTTGGGTGATGATTCGACGATGGCTTGGACTCACGGATTGGGGCATTAATCTTTGGAGCTCCTTCCTCACTGTCAAGGATTGGTGGTGCAGCGTAATAAAACTTTAGGGCAACCGTAGGTGGTCAACTGGGTCGCCATTCATACTAGTTTGTGGGGAAATTCAATTTGGAACACAGGAGAAACACAAGATTCTTCAGAAGCACCCCCACCATGCCCGTGACACTCTTCGTTCGTACCGTGAGTCCGTGACGAAACATTTGGGAAACATCATAACGTGAGAGCAGTCGCTTAGTTAGTTTTTGGTCCTTTTTTGCCTTGTTTTGTAAACTGTCATAAACCCCGCTTAATTAATGATAATGAGATAAAGTTTTTCCCTTGTTTCAAAAGAGCTTGCTGTCGGGCCCGCCACTGATTAATTCCTTTCGAAACAGAGAAGGCCAGTACTAGTTCATCCGGCAGTTCTAGTGAGATACTCCATGTCAGTGTTATTTATGTATGTATAGCTCATGGACCTTGCTGGTGAAGCGGCCACGAACGCCTGCAAGAGCGAATGCATAAAAAAGGGGGCTCGTGTAACATGCAGGCTAGCTACAGGTTATCAGCCATGGGTGAACGTGATCCCAGCACATATTTTATGTCAGATCAGATCAGCCGTTAATAATGCATGGCCTCATCAAGCATACATACAGGTAGGTCTTGTCGCCTATCAACATCAGGATGATATTGTGAATCAAGTTTTTAAATAAAATTATCAAGCTTAGTTGGTGCTTTTTTTTGTGGCAAATTGTACCAAAAACGAGTCAATGCCAAGATATCTGGCTTTTTTTAGAAAAATAATGTAATGTATGATATTTTTCTAAATCAGAGTGGAAACGACGGGCCAAATCTTACCATACGAATATCTTGAAATTCTTGAACAGCTGTATGAATCCTCCATACTTTCCTTTGGTTAAAATGGCAGAAATTAAAGCCAAGACCCTGTCAAAAAAAAAAATTAAAGCCAAGACCTGACCATTCTAGTATCAAGGACCTCTAGTTCAATGCGTAGGCCCACATTTCCATCTAGAATTCTATCACACACTTCTATGTCAATTATGGATTACCTTCGTCAAATTGTCAGAAACTCATTCAAATGCTGGAAGAAATCAAGCCTGAGCTGGCACTCCCTAGCTACTACTCGTATATCTATCTATATATCAAAGCCGACCCTTTAAGCCCTCCGCTCGTGGTGTCCACGTCGGCGCGCACCGTAGATGTCTACAGTACCCGCGCGTCTCGATCCGACGGTCCTTGTGGTCTTTTTGCAAAAAAATCCCTGCGTTGTTTGTAAATTATGGTTAGGCCCTCCGCCCTCCTCCTCTCCTCTTTCCTCCTCCGCTCGGGCGGAGCCGCCGCCGGCGCCGACGCGGACCGCCGCCGTTGCAGCCCTCCCCCGACGAATAGAAGGCCGCCAGGAGCACCACCGTCGCCTCCTCTATCTCCTCCGCGAGTTACGCGAGACGGGACGCCCGAGAACGCCGATAAATCATGCATCTTCCCTGACTCCGTCCGCCGCCGCCGTATGATTCGCCGCCTACCGGCCTCCCCAGCTCCCGTAGCCCCCTCCTTCGTCTTCCTGGTGAGCCGCTGGTCCCGTAGGACCTCCTCCCTGTCCTCCCCGCGCTCCGGTTCGCCGTGGCCATGCTCGCCGTCCACCGCCGCGGATTTGGTCGCCGCCGGCGACTCCGGCGACCATTTGGTCCGAGGCGCCGCCCGCCTGCCTCGCCTCAACGCCCTTCAGCGGATCCGCGTGGCCCCAGGCCCGCGCGCCTGCTCCTCTGCCCGAGCGCGAGCTCGAGCTCGGCAGAGCTGGCCATGGCTGCCGGCGAGTGACATCACCTGCTGACGTCACCACGGGCCCACCTGTCAGTAATTTACTATTTTCTTAAATAATTTCAAAATTAATAAAACCCTGACGTGTGGGACCCATCTGTCAGAATTTTGATAAAACAAAAAGGATAAAATTTGTAAAAAAAAACATACCCTACGCTTTTTTACAAAAAAAAAACCCACGTTTACCAAAAATTACTATTCGCTTTTCCAAACAACTTTCATCCTCAAACATTTTTATTTTGACGGACGTATACATATTTCTCTCTAATCTTCAAATTCGTTGTATTTATCTCTATCGTTCAATGCCATGATATCCAACTGTAGCATGTTGGTCAAAGTTTCACACGCAATTTTTAGAATGGCCCTTACCTTTCCAACATTTTAGAAGTTTCTTCCAACATTTTTGAAGTTTCTATTTTTCTCTATACTCATAAATCACAGTTTTCATCAATTTTCTTTTCCAAAAAAAATGACAAAACATTTAACAAAATATGAATTAACAGTATATTCAAAAAATCACAATAATCTCAATACCAATATAGATTTAACAAAGTTGCACCAAATATCCATTGTGTACAAATGTGAAACTAAAAAAAAATTAAATTTTTCACATAAACTAAGAAATGTTCATTTTGTTAAAGATTTGTTGGATTAGTTTTCCAGATAATTTTTCTCCCCAAAAAATATTCAACAATTCTTATACGTTCCAAAATTGATTTCATACAAGATTTGTTGGAGATTTTTTCAAAAAATATTTTTTCCCCAGAAAAATATTCAACAATTTTTATAAGGTTAAAATAGTTTTTCTCAACGCTCTCTCGAGGCGCCCACGTTGCGCGCACTGTAGATGATTAGTTTTACCTATAATTTTTCTTCCCAAAAAAATAATCAACAATTTTTATAAGTTGACAAGATTTGTTGGAGATTTTTTAAACAAATATTTTTTTCCCCAGAAAATATTCAACAAATTTTATAAGTTTAAAATATTTTTTCATACAAAATTTGTTGGAGATTTTTCCAACAAATATTTTCCCCAAAAAATATTCAACAATACAAAAATATTGTTTTCTCAAGAATATTCCACAATTTTCAGAAAAGTTTCAAAAATATTTCATGCATGTTTCTCTGCTTTTCTTTTCCCGAACAGGTTTTGCTGGGTTAATTCGATTCAAATTGCATAAACAGGTACATATATCAAAGCCACTTCAACGGGCGCGGCGTGCCGCCGCGCAAACCTTTCTAGTACTGTATAAATACATGGCGTGTTAGAAGAGCAGGCAGAACACGTACACACAATGGCGGTGCCGCCGTGATACCCTTTCCCTACGCCTCCCACGCGGTGAAGCTCCTCCGCTTAGCGCGCGCCCTGGCGACGGCATCGCCGGCCGCAACCTTCTCCTTCCTCTCCGCCGCCAGCTACCTCGGACGGCTACGGAACGCCGGCGGCGCGCTCCCTGGAACCTGCGCTTCGTGGAGGTCCGTGAGAGTGGGGAGGAGATGTGATGGATGCCCTTACCCGTGTGCAGCTTTTCATGGCGTCCGCCGCGGCTGGAGGGATCATGGATGCGCTGGGGGCGGCTCGCGACTCGGCGGGGGGCGCCAGGGTGAGCTGCGTGGTGGCCGACGCGTTCATGTGGATGTCCGCGGAGGCGGCCGCTGCTGCGGCGGCGCCATGGGTACCCGTCTGGACCGGCGGACCCAGCGCGCTCCTGGCGCACCTACACGCTGGTCGGTACGTGCTCGGTGCTCCTCACTCGCGAGCCGAGCTCTATGGTAGCTAGCTAGCTAGCGATTTGTTATGCTTAACCTGCTGCATTTTGCAGACGCGAGCCGAGCCGACGAGCTGCTCCCGTCGCACCTTGGTCTCGGAAGCTACCGCGTCGTGGACCTGCCCGACGCCGAAGGTCTCCTCTCCGGCAAACCAAACCTCCCCCTCCTCAGACTGTTCCGTCGTATAGCACAGAGCTTCTCCGATCACAAGGGCAACATCGCCGCAGTCGCCTTCAACACCTTCCCGGGTCTGGATCGCCCGGAGGTTGTGGCCGCTCTCGGCGCCGAGCTCCCAAACTGCCTCCCCATCGGCCCGTTCCACCTCCTCCCCGGCACGGACTCGCCAGACACCGACGGCGCTCCCTCGGACCCCTACGGGTGCCTCGCCTGGCTTGGCGGCCACCCCGCTCACGCCGTCGCGTACGTCAGCTTCGGCACGCTCGCAGCGGCACGGCCGGAGGAGCTGCGCGAGATCGCGGCCGGGATTGAGGCGGCCGGCGCACCGTTCCTCTGGTCACTGCCGGAGGAGTCCTGGCCGCACCTGCCCCCGGGGTTCGTGGAGCGCGGCGTGGGGCTCCTGGTGCCGTGGGCGCCGCAGGTGCAGGTGCTGCAGCACGCATCGGTGGGTGCGTTCGTCACGCACGCCGGCTGGGCGTCGGTGCTGGAGGGAGCGTCTGCCGGCGTGCCCATGGCGTGCCGTCCCTTCTTCACCGACCAGAGGATGAACGCGCGGTCCGCGCAGCTGTCCGGCTTGGGCGCGACGTTGGATGCCGCGCTGGTAACCTCGCTGTTGAGTCCGGATGAGGAAGGAGCTCGGATGTGGGCGACAGTGCAAGAGCTCCGTGGCATGGTGGACAGGGCCGTCGCGCCCGGGGGAGCCAGCAGGAACAACTTTGACAAGCTTCTCAACATTGTCTGTGCGCTGTGACAAGCTTCCTTTTTCACTTCGCAAGAAAGTCCTTTTCTAAATAATAATCATTTGGTGCACCGAGATCTTGGAAGGAATAAATGAAAATATTTTTTATTGTCGTAAGTATGTTTGACTCGTCAGGTCAGGCCAAACTTATAAGACTGTTCATTTTTAGTACTCCCTCCGATCCATATTAGTGGGCATAGCTTTGTCTAAATTCATATGTATCTAGTTAAGTATTTAGACTAGATACATGTGTATCTAGACAAAGTTGTGCCCACTAATATGGATCGGAGGTAGTATTTTGAAGTAGCAATCATCATATCACATTTTAATCTTTAAAATTATGGAAACACGTATATTACAGTATTGGTTGATTCTTATCATGACGATGTTAACTTTCAAAGATGATTGTTTGTTATCTGTGCGTTGTACTGAAATTGAGTTCATATGAGATAATTCTTGCAGGATGGCAATGCAAGCTTCATCTGCAAAAATTGTGCCATGTAGGGACAAAACTGATAGTGCCGAGCATTTATTTGCTGCCACTTCTTGCAAGTCTTATGAGTTGTCAGTTTATTGAAATTGCTTAGAGAGAGCATCCGCAGCTGCATTGTCTTTCTTTTTTTGTATTGTGTAGAATAGTCAAACTCCAGGAGTTTGAGTATTAGCTTGTATTGGATACCTTCCAATAATCTCCATCTGTCCAAATATTGTAAACTTCTCTAATCAGTTTTCATATGTTACCCATGGAGTAATGTCGCCGTTTTTTGTGCCTCCACTATGGCCATGGCCTGTGTCTCATATATGGACTGAGCATTAGCTTGCAGACCTAAACTCTTGCTAAAGAATGCGAGAGGCTTGTTTTGTTGCATCAGGATAGCTCCTAACCCACTAGCACAAGCATCTGTTTCAAGGACAGATGGTTGGGAGATGTCTGGTAAGCTCAGCGAGGATGGAGTGTACATTACAAGCTTTATTTTTTCAAGAAAGCAAAAGGTGGTTGATATATTATAGCATACACTTTTATGAATTTCCTATAGTAGCCTGTTAGGCCTATGAAGCCTCTCAGTTTCTTGATGATATGTAGTACTGCCCATTGCCCGATGTCAGCTATTTTTGAAGGGTCATTTGCTACCCAGATCCTGAGATGATGTGCCCAGGTACTCCACCTGTTTTCTGGCCAAATGTGTTGGAGCAATTTGATTTTAGGAGGATGCAGTAACTGATCCACTTCATCTTCCTCATCAGAGTTTCCCTGCATCTGGATAGCATTGAGAGCTTACTGCATTGATTGGCATCGATGCCCGTAGGTCCAATTCTCATGGCAATACCAACATTTACGAGGTTTCCTTATTCTGTCACTGGGTGCCCCGTTTCTCGCTTCTTTGGCAGGAAATTGTCTTGGAGCTTGTTGTGGTAGTGTCCATGGTGGCCCTCTTCTTGTGTTGGAAATGTGTGATTTTTTGTACAATCTAGCATAGCAGCGAGCTTTGAAGAGTGTCTCTGGTTGCTGGCATTGGACCGTGTGCTTGATATTGTACTTAAGGCCACTAAGCAATTTGTCCATAAAGAAATCTTGAGCAGTAGGGTCTGGCACACTTCATCATAGTCATCCAAGTTTCATAGGAGTTGATGTATATATCCACTGTTCTGATTGATCCGCTTTAGTAATTGGTGTTGTTCCATTGGGTTAGATGTGTTTGTATCAAAAAAACGTTCCATCACGACTTGACTGAGCTGTGTCCACGAGATATTTTTCAGATTTAAACCAGTGACGCTCAACCATGTTTTGGCTTGTACCCTGATGTGTTCAATTCCCCATGGGACTCGTTGATCATCCGGGATTCCTACCAAACATACAATGTCTTCACACGCTAACATCCAGGCACGCGGGTTTTCTCCATGAAAGGTTGGTAATTCCACACGCAGAGTGTGAATTTGTGATTCAGAATGTTGGTGATGTTGATGAGTATGTTGTCTCATGTTGTGGGGTGTGTGTTGGTGGCTAGGATGGTATTGGAGTTGGGTACGAAGTTGTGCATGTCTTTTGCGAGAAGGGAGAGTGGTATTAGGGTGGGTTGGAAAGTATATATTTTGTTGTTGTGGGAAAGCTTGGGGATTATAAGGTGTTAGCATTGTCGTGGTGTAGTACTGCCGCTGAGTTGCTGGAATGTATATTGGGACATATGTTCTGGATTTGGTGCATAGGTTGATGGTCGGCGTTGTGGTGTAGACTAGAGTAGCATTCTGTAGAACTCCTGTTTAGTGGCTTTCTTTAGTAGAGACCTGTGTTGGTACCAGATATTTTATGACCCGTCACCTCCTGAAGCCCAGGGCAAAAACTACCATCTCCTATGACTAAGTACCTACATGATCAACATAAAGTATCCCCTTCAATGACCAGAACTCTAAAAACACACCAAAGACATGGGACTGATACTAGATTGAGTCACTTTTGGTGGCTTCCCGTATTCGCGAGGCGGAGCACCTTCCAGACGCCGACGACACAGAGACATCGCTGCCAACGAAGAAGCGACACGTCAGCCCATCTCCACCCTCACGTCGATGACCACGGCCGCCGCCAAACCCCTCACGCCACCGAAGAACAACAGTGAAATCATGTTAGATTTGGGGAAGACGGGTACCTTAGGGGCGGTTTTCGCGACGACGCGGCTTCATGTCTGACAGGTGGCCCGACTCACGTGGTCCCACATCGGCTAGTAGGACCCTCTAGAGGAGAAAACTAAACCTTTTTACTTGCAAAAAAAAAGTGGGAAAAGGGAGCGAGGGAGAACCGGTCCGAAAGTCGTCATCACTCCCAACGCATCTTCTTCTTCACTGGAACAAAAATCCCCAAATCCTCCAACGCCATTACCGATTCCGATCGATTCCGCCGGCTCCGGCGATCCGCCACCGCAGGGACCAGCCGCAGATCCGTCCGCCGATGCGTCCGCTGGCGCCGGCCGTCTAGGCCCGCCGCGTGTATGGAAACACGCAGCCGCAAGCGCGCCGCCGCCTCCTCCTCGTCGTCGGCCTCCAAGCGCGCTCGCTCCACTCCCGCCCTCGCTCCCCGCACCCGCCGCTCCGCAGCGGCTGCGATGGACCCGTCCCCGTCCTCCCGCCGCCGGGCCCGCGCCGCCGCGGCCGCCGAGAAGGGCAAGGACCCGACGGACCCCGCCTCCACCTCCACCTCCTCCCCACACCACCACGACATCTCCTCCGACGACGACGCCGCCCTCCCCGCACCCTTCCCGCCCTCCTTCACCTCCGCCAGCACGGCGCTGCAGGGCCTGCTCCGCCGTCTGGGCGCCGGCCTCGACGACCTCCTGCCCGGCTCCACCGCCGCAGCCGCCGCCTCCTCCTCCGGCACCTCCGCCCAGCTCAAGCGGATCCTGGCCGGGCTGCAGGACTCCTCCAACTCCTCCCTCCAGCTCTCCTGCCTCATGCAGCTCTGCGAGATGCTCTCCATCGGCACCGAGGACTCCCTCGCCACCTTCCCCGTCGACGCCTTTGTGCCGCTCCTCGTCGGCCTGCTCGGCCGCCAAGACGACGATGACGACGCTGTCGGCGGCGGCGCCAGCCCAGACGTCATGCTGCTCGCGGCCCGTGCGCTGGCCAACCTCGTGGATGTGCTCCCGTCGTCGTGCTCCTCCGTCGTGCACTATGGGGCCATACCTTGCTTCTGCGCCCGGCTGCTCACCATCGAGTACATGGACCTCGCCGAGCAGGTGTAATTTCTTCCTCTCCAAAATATATATCTTTAGCTGTTCATCACCGTCTGCATAAGAGCTCCTAATTTAAATGTCATGGTCATGAATGTAGTATTTCCTTATTGCAATCTTGTTAGATTCACATGACAAACAAATGTGTCGCCAAGATAGTAAGATACTAACTATGACTCTTCTTATCATCCTCCTAGTCTCTGCAAGCTCTTAGGAAGATCTCTCTGGAGCATCCTACTGCCTGTTTAAGAGCTGGTGCGCTCATGGCTGTCCTGTCGTATCTTGATTTCTTCTCCACTGGTGTTCAGGTAATTGTTTGAACTCAACTCTCAGTTCCTTTCGCTTCGGTACGTGAATGCATGCCTGTGTGCTTCTACGTACTGAATCTTTCCTTGGTGGACGTGCTTCTAGAGGGTAGCATTGTCTACCGCTGCTAATATCTGCAGGAAGCTGCCGTCCGACGCGTCCGAGTTCGTCATGGAAGCAGTGCCGTTGCTCACTAATCTCCTGCACCACCACGACTCTAAGGTGCCTTTCAAGTCCAAACCTCTGGCTGGCATGGTGTTCTTTGTTATGAAAAATACCATTGTTCCTCCAGGGATACATATATGTTTCAACTTCTTGTTTATGCACATTCCAGGTTCTAGAGCATGCTTCTGTTTGCTTAACACGCATCGCGGAGGCTTTTGCTTACTATCCGGACAAACTGGATGAACTGTGCAATCATGGGCTGGTCGCGCAAGCCGCCAGCTTGGTGTCCATTAGCAACTCCCCAGGCCAGACATCATTGAGTACATCGACATATACGGTATATGCTTTGCTATTCGTCCCTTGTGTTTACTTTTGTCTTCCTTGTACAAATCGTGCTAAATATGGACTGGGCATCCTTGCAGGGTTTAATCCGCCTTCTCTCGACATGTGCAAGTGGATCGCTGTTGGCAGCCAAAACACTCCTTCTGCTTGGCATTAGTGGCACTATTAAAGATATTCTTTTGGGGTCTGGTTTGGTTCCTGGAACATCAGTCGCCCCAGCTTTGTCAAGGCCTGCTGATCAGGTGATGACTAGTTTTTACCATCTTTGATTTGATGAGATCCAATTTGTACGTGTTACTATTGAAACCTGAGTTTAGCTGATCTTGTACTGGAACTGCCTATTTCACTCTATCCTTAACCTACACAACTTCCTAAACAAAGTGTATACTCGAGGACTGCCACTATACATGTCATGAACCAGCCACATGCATAATTTTATTGACTGAAGACAGGTGCTTATGTAGTAAACTGGTCCACAGTTGTCTTGGCGATGAACATGCAGATTAGAATGTATTTAGAGCCAAGGTAGAAAGCCATGTTTATGAGCATGAATGACCATCAGTTTAGTTAGCCATCCTGAATTTAGGCATCCCGCATCAAGTCCTTTGAGATGTTCTAAGGAGGTACACAGTGAATATAATGCACTAATAAGTCGTGTAACCTATGCTACCATCGAAGGTAGAAGTTCAAAAGAATCCTACATTTGTTAGGTATAATTAAATGTATAATGTTGTGTGCAGCTACATCTTCTCTTGCTTAGCTGCTGAAACATTGATTAAAAATTGGTACAAGTCTTTGGTCTGGAGGATGAGGGTGATTTATGATTGCATGCTTTTCTTGCGGGGATGGTGTTCATACATTTATCTTCAACCCTGCAGATGTTTGAGATCGTGAGCCTTGCTGATGATTTGCTCCCTCATTTGCCCGTGGGGATAATTTCTTTGCCCACACACTGCCGTGTATTTGCTAAAGGATCCTCCGCAAGGAAACCTGCCTCAACCAAACAAGATGGGTCTGGTTCACAGAAAATGAAAGGTCAGGCCATGAGACTCTGTTACGTGAGCACCCTGAACTTCTACAACAGTTTGGTATGGACTTATTGCCCGTAATGACACAGGTCTGTGCTCTTTTATGTTCCTTGATAAATTTTATTACGATTTGTTAGACTTATTGTTGGTTCTCGTACTTAATAACCTCTGCTATCTGACAGGTGTACGGTTCAAGCGTAAATGCACCAATACGCCATAAGTGCCTATCCATCATTGGGAAATTAATGTGCTATAGCTCTGCTGAAATGATCGAGACGCTCCTTGGCACAACAAACATATCGAGGTACTAATGCAAGTCGCTTCTTTGGTATGTGAACCGTTTCTTCTAGAGAATGGTCCGATTTATGCAATTTTCATTTGCAGCTTCCTAGCAGGTATCTTGCTTGGAAAGATCCACAAGTGCTGATTCCTGCTCTTCAGATAGCAGAAATTATGATGGAGAAACTTCCAGAGATATTTTCCAAGTTATTTGTGAGGGAAGGTGTTGTCCATGCTGTGGAGGCACTTATATGCCCAGAGTCCTCAAATACAGTGCCTCCTCAGGTGCAACCACAGGATAAGGATAGTGATTCTGTTATGTCCTCGCGCCCTAGACAACAACGCCGGCGTGGGGGTGCTGTGCTGACAGAAAACAGTTTGGTAGATGTATCAAACGCTGCTAGTGCATCACCATGCTCTACAGAAGTTCCAGTCACCAGTCTCCGTTTTGAAGTTAGCGATCGTGCAAAGGCATTCAGAGATAAATACTTCCCTTCTGACCATGGTTCGAGTGATGCTGGAGTCACTGATGACCTTCTTAAACTAAGAGCACTCTGTGCAAAGTTGAATGCTCCAAATGAAAACGTCTTAACAAAAGCCAAAGGGAAATCAAAAGCCTTGAGTGCTAATCATTTTGACATCTCAGATGATGTGGAGGAACAGTTAGCCTTGTAGTAACTGAAATGCTCGCGGAGCTAAGCAAAGCTAATGGTGTTTCCACATTTGAATTCATTAGGAGCGGAGTAGTTGCAGCATTTCTTGACTATCTGTCATGTGGACATTTGGGAAAGAAAGGGTATCTGAAGCTAACCTGCCAAAGCTTCGCCAGCAGGCGCTTAGGCGATACAAGTCGTTCATATCGGTTGCCCTTTCTGTTGACCATGGAAGGAGTGAAACTCAAATGGCACTTTTGGTCCAGAAACTGCAAAGCGCTTTATGTTCATTGGAACGTTTCCCTGTTGTCCTCAGCCAGTCTAGCAGAATTGGCACTGGAGGCTCCCGTCTAACCTCAGGTCTCAGTGCTCTGGCTCAACCCTTCAAGTTGCGTCTGTGTCGTGCTCAAGGCGAAAAATCACTTCGGGATTATTCATCAAACATTGTACTTATTGACCCATTTGCAAGTCTAGCGGCTGTTGAAGAATTCCTTTGGCCTAGAGTTCAGCGCAGTGAGGCTGCTTCGAAACCTATAGTCACGTGTGCAACTAATTCTGAATCTGGTGCACTTGGAGCTACAGCTGGTGCATCAGCTCAGTCTGTCCGGCGTCCAACAACAAGATCAAAGTCATCTGCTGCAAGTAGTGGTACTAAAGAGTCTCTGGAGGAAAGCACTAGCGCTGCTAAGGGAAAAGGCAAAGCTGTTGTAAAACTGAGCTCAGCTGAGCCGAAGGGACCCACCACAAGGAATTCTACCCGCAGAAAAGCTGCTTCAGAGAAAGATTTGGACATGAAGCAAACACATGGCGACAGTAGTTCTGAGGTATGGTTTTGTTTGCACTCTACATGAACATGAGATTTCCAAAAAAATGGTGTAGTTCTATTTCAGTGTAGCTGTCTGTAAAAATCAAGTGCATATTCGGTCTAAGTTGGGTATCAAAAAATGAGAAAGATAGAGTAAATAGGAATAATATATCATGTAGAAAGGAGAACCCCTATTTGTTTCTGATCATGTAGTTGTGTGATCCAGGAGTTTAAAACTATATCTTTGAAAAATTCCTGGGAGTATCTCGTGTTGATTAGTGGCAAACTAAAGTTGTGTGCGTGATTGTGGCTAGCTACTACTCCCTCCGTTCCAAATTAATTGACTTCCATTTGTCCACACATGGATGTATCTAGACATGTTACACGTATAGATACATCCACATGTGGACAAATGGAAGTCAATTAATTTGGAACGGAGGGAGTAGTTTGCACTAGAATAAAAAAGTTCTGTTAATAGAAAAATGAATCTTAACCATTAGGTATGTGTTTACGTAAACTCTGAAAGTTAGTGATATAGTAAGGGGGTTGTTAGTGATATAGTAAGGAGATTGTAGCAATAAGCTGCATAAGTGTTTCACACATGTTGTAATCATCTCATCGTTGTTGTATCTGACACGAGCTGTATCTATTTACCATTTATGCAAGTCATCTTAAAAGAAAGGGCATCATGTTTTGAGACAGGTTTTTCGAAGAAAGTCCCTGTAGAGTTGCACATACACTTCGCTAATTACCAAATAGAAATATCTAAGTATGCATGTTCACCTTTTTTGTGAGGATGCTCACCTTAACCCAGCCAAAACGGCATGCAGCAGCCAGTTTATTTCTCCTCTATGCATCCCAAGCGGCAAACTAGTTCAAAAAACTGAATATGGTGCTTTAGACGGTTTGGGAAAAGCCGTATTTGAACACTCTTATCTTTTGGCTTTGAGCCACAAGTCCATTTTTGTTATTCCTACCATGGGCACCAAAGGGGAGCTTGCTCTAGAAGAAAATTTGCACCTCCCCACCTTGTATATCTGACTCATAAGTCTATTGGCATAGACAACTAAACTACTATAGTACTTCGCAAGATTTGCCATGATGCACAAGTGTGATTATGCCATTGCATTGTCAACCAAGCTGACAGTTATAAATCCGAGGATAATATTGGGATTTGTACTTGCGCTAGAACCTTGCCAAATAATACCTTCTGTTCTGTTATGTGCAGGACGAGGAACTGGACACATCTCATATTGAGCTTGATGATTCTTTAATGCTTGATGATGATGACATCTCTGAGGATGAAGATGATGATCATGAGGTAATGGTTTTTTAAATTTTGTTCGTTCTCATTTCCTTTCGTTGACCTTGTATTAATTTGTATATCTGGAGTATTAATGTGTTCGTGAGATGGTTAGAAAGCTAGTCTGCCAATTTATGCTCTCGCTTACGCCAAGTGGAAGTTTGGGTTAGACAACCATGTCCATCTACATTTCCCCCGCTTGACTTCTGTATCAAAGTCATTCATCCACAAAGAAGACAAAGCGTGTGGGGGTGGGGTGGCTTTATATAGTAAACTAGTTTATTGAGTTTATGAGCTGTAAGATGTTAAACTCGACTAGCATGCTTTAATTTTAGCCCATGCTTGGCACATAAAGTTCTTAGTTGGAACAGCCTGAAGACCGTGTGACTTCTTTCGACCTCTAAATAATTAACTTTGGCGATATTCTCAGGTTCTCCAAGAGGGATCTCTTCCTATTTGTGTTGAAGATGGGGTGCATGATGTGAAATTGGGTGACGCTGATGGCTCTAATGTTGGTTCAGCAAGTGATAGCCAGGCGCAGCCATCATCTGGTTCCAGTGCTAGAAACATTATCAGCAGGGGAGGAGCAAATGCTGCTGAATTCCGAAGTGCAAGTGCCTTTGGATCGCAAGGTGCGATGTCATTTGTTGCTGCGACAATGGCTGGGCTTACTTCTGCTGGTGGCGTGGTGTTAGAGGTAGTCGCGATCGGCGTGGCTTGACACTTGGAGGTAGCATAAACGAGCACAACAAACTGATATTCATGGCTGGTGGGAAGCAGCTTAGCAAGAATTTGACTGTATATCAAGCCATCCAGCGTCAACTCATGCTGATGAGGATGATGAAGAAAGGTTTAACGGATCTGAATTACCGAATGATGGAAACCGCTTCTGGGGTGACGTGTTTACAATAACTTACCAGAAGGCTGATAGCCAGGCTGAGAAGGGACCCCAAGGTGGTTCCACCTCATTGCACCAAAAAACAGAATCTGGCAGATCTATCTCTGAACCGCACAAGGTCTCTCTTCTTGATAGCATCTTACAAGGAGAACTTCCTTGTGATTTAGATAAAACAAACTCAACTTACAGCATTCTAGCACTCTTACGTGTACTCGAGGGATTGAATCAGTTATCTCCTCGTTTAAGAGCACTGGCAGCGTCCGATGAGTTTGCCGAGGGGAAGATCGCTACCCTGGACGAGCTATATGAAACTGGAACCAAGGTACCCTCCGAAGAGTTTGTCAATAGCAAGCTGACGCCGAAGCTTGCTCGGCAAATGCAGGATGTTCTTGCACTCTGCAGTGGCAGCTTACCTTCGTGGTGTTATCAGATGCGAAAGCTGCCCCTTTCTGTTCCCTTTTGAGACGAGGAGGCAGTACTTCCACTCCACGGCTTTCGGGTTGTCCCGAGCGCTGAATCGGCTTCAGCAACAGCAGGGTGATAATCAAAACTCTGGCAGCGAGAGAGAGGTCCGGTTTGGCAGGTTGCAACGCCAGAAAGTTCGTGTTTCCCGTAACCGTATCCTAGATTCCGCCGCGAAAGTTATGGAGATGTTCTCTAGTCAGAGAGCTGTTCTTGAGGTGGAGTACTTTGGTGAGGTTGGGACGGGGCTGGGTCCTACTCTGGAGTTTTATACTCTCTTGGGCCATGAACTACAAAGTACTCGGTTGGGACTATGGAGATCTAGTTCGCCTTATGATTCAGAAATGGAAGTTGATAGAAACGGTGTGATCCATTTGGATTCTGACGATGATGATTTGCCTGCACAAGAAGGTTTATCTGAGGACGGCAGGCAACTGATACAAGCTCCTCTTGGATTATTTCCTCGGCCTTGGCCATCTAATGTTGATGCCTCCGAGGGTAGCAGATTCTTCAAAGTCGTCGAGCATTTCCGCTTGGTTGGTCGAGTTGTGGCGAAAGTCTTGCAAGATGGAGACTTTGGATTTGCCTTTATCAACAGCATTTTATAAACTCATACTCGGACAAGTAAGTACAGATCCTCTTATTCGTGAAACATTTATTTGCTTTTATCAACAGCATTTGATATACCCAAGTCTAGTAATTTTCTTAAACTCACTACACACTGCACACGCGCTGAGCAAATTGTTTGGTCACGTTGTGATAGAAAGGTGTACGTGACATTGGTCTAGGTTTGTTCTAGATGAGTTTGTTATCGCTGTATTTTCTTCCAATTTCCGCATTTAATGTAGAAATGTTTTCTATTCATTAGGAGCTTGATTTGTTCGACATTATCTCGTTTGATGCCGAGCTTGGAAAGACACTGCAAGAACTGCAAGTTCTTGTTGAGCGGAAGAGGTTCCTTGAATCCACTTCTGGAAAGAATCAGCTAGAAGTTGAAGACTTGCGTTTCCGTGGAGCTCGTATCGAAGACTTGTGTTTAGATTTTACCCTTCCAGGTTTCCTGATTATGTTCTTAAAGAAGGCGAGCAAAACACAACTGTAAGTAATGTGTTTAGCTCTGTGATTTTTGTGTTTGCATTTGCTCTCTTCTTTTGGGAGTTATAAATAGTGACATTGTCTTCTCTAGGTTAATATCTACAACTTGGAAGAGTATGTTAATTTGGTAGTCGATGCAACGGTGAAGTCTGGGATAATGAAGCAGGTTGAAGCGTTCAGATCAGGATTTAGCCAGGTGCGACCTCATTTTATTCCCACAAAAAAAACTCCTATTCACTTCATAGATGTCTGAAAACTCATTTATTTTGCCTTATTGTGTCATATGTACCTCTTTTTTAGGTCTTTATATCATCCCTCCAAATATTTCACTTTATAGATGTCTGGAAACTCGCTTATTTTGCCTCAATGCGCCTTGTATCTCTGTTGTAGGTCTTTGATATATCATCCCTCCAAATATTTTCACCTCAAGAGCTTGACTATCTAATATGTGGCCGTCAAGAAATTTGGGAGGTAATGCAACTCCCTCTCTTAGTTTTAGTTGTATTTTGTTAATTTTGTACTGAATTAGCTGCATTGCTGCAGCCGGAATCGCTGGTGGATAACATAAAGTTTGATCATGGGTATACGCTAAAAGTCCTGCAATTGTAAATGTAAGTCCATCACTACATTTCCAGCACCTTAATCTGAATCTGGCATTTGATGAATTATATATTTTCTTGATCATCTGCTTGTTTGCAGCTACTCGAGATCATGGCGGCATTTACCTCTGATCAGCAGCATGCATTCTGCCAGTTTGTAACCGGTGCTTCTCGGCTTCCACCCGGTGGCTTAGCCGCCCTTAGCCCCAAGCTCACGATGTTCGAAAGGTGCTGTTCTTGACATATTCCACTGCACATACATACGCCTTAGTTACTATTGTGTTTCATGTTTTTTCTTAACTTGGAGATGTCTGTTTCGATTCTCAGCACCCCTCGAGTGGGGTCAGTACCTCAAACACAACTGGGATCACAGATGCCGCAGACGACGACTTGCCAAGCGTCATGACATGCGCCAACTATCTCAAACTACCCCCGTACTCCACTAAAGTATGTCCCGATCCTCTGGTACATTGTTGTTTAAAGCCTGTTATGCATTACGCTAACTGGCGTTGTATCTGGGCTTTCTTCTTTGCAGGATATCATGTACAAGAAGCTGCTCTACGCCATCCTAGAAGGCCGTGGATCTTTCGATCTTTCTTAAGCTGATAAACTAACATACAGGACATTTGCCATTGGATTGCCCGTCAATTTTATCCAGACTAGTTTCTTCGTTGTCATCTCGTCTGTAATAACATAGGTTGATGTTACCAGCCGCTCCGGCGAAAGCTTGAAGGTTCGCACCTTTTGCCGTTAATATTTGCCGCATTTAAATTTGGTTACAGCGGCAGATTTTTTTCTCATCTCTTTTTCCTGATAAGCTATTCGTGTTTGTGGTCTTCAGTTGAACGTGCCAAACTGGCGAGCCTCGTGAGGAAGCGGCCGCCAACAATGTCAGGAGTACCTTTTCCAGTACATGTAAATAAAAGGAGTATATATTTGTTGGTTGTAAGGATCTGTTGTGTGTTTGTGTTGAGGATGTGTACATGTGTAACCCAGTAATAATAATAAATGCGGTCCAGTGTACTTGAGATTTTCTTAGTCACGATCTTAGACCTATATCCATGCTTAGGCAAAATTTTAGATTTTTCATGCAAATTTCGGTAGTGCCGATTCCATTTGCTTAGATGTTGCAAGCGTACGTGACATTTTGGACACGGCGAATCTTGATTCAGCAACATAAACGGAAGGGAAAACGGTGAATCTCGATGTGTTTTAGGCATCTTTGCAAACAAACTAATACGTGAAATACACATAAACATCAGGTTAGACATCTTTGCAAACAAACTCATCCGTGAAATACACTACACATCAGGTTAGGTGCCACAGATGGGTAATTATATACATATACTACGGCTAATCTGTTTGAGATATATTTTCACTCAAAGGAAAGACCCAATGGAAATATAAGTTTTAAACATTCAAATATGCGGAACTTACCTATTGTATAATAGCTAGAAACTGGAAAACTCCTTTTTCTTCTAGGCTCCGGTGATACCTTTATGTTAAAAAATCGAAATCAAATTTACAGTTAAGAAAAAAATATGAAAAACAATTCAGGATGTAGTTAGTGTAGTGTAGTGAGATTGGTTATGGAGAGCCATAAGTAGGCTTGGTTGGGAGACATGGAGAGGAGAAGTTCCGGCGCCAGGTCAATTTGGAGCCTGGGCAAGGTTTTGAGATATGCATACTTCACTAAAAATGCCCACAAGAACTAATGATGGAACACTCAGGGTGTGTTCGGTTCCAAAACGGACCGGAATGGAATGGAACGGTTCCACACCCAGAGCCCATCCCCGTATTCGGTTTTTAGGTGGAATGGAACGCACCCGTTCCTCGGAATGACATATTCCGCGTAGATGCAGAATCCACCCGTCCGGCCGATTCGGCCGGACCGAGTGGAACGGGTGGATGTCACGCGCTAATTAATCAAGTTTAGGAATAATTAATCAAGATTAGGAATAATTAATCAAGTTTAGGAATAATTAATCGAGTTTAGGTATAATTAATCAAGTTTAGAAATAATTAATTGACATTAGGAATAATTTCATTCTCACCCATTCCATTCCATCCTCACCCCATTCCAAAACCGAACACAAGAATGGAACGGTTCCGTGACAATTTTTTGTCCAAAGCGAACACAAGAATGGAACGGTTCCGTTCTGCTGGAATGGAATGGTCTGGTTCCATTCCATTCCTGCCAATTCCCAAACCGAACACACCCTCATTGTGTAGTAAAACTAATGGGTTGTTTTCTGGCGGAGCCCGGGCAGCTGGAAAGGCTAGCCGGACCTTGGCTCCGCCACTAGAGAGGAGCATCGACGGGATTTCGCCGGAGAGTCGGTTGCGACCGAGGTTGTTGATGGAGTGGTTGGGAAGATCAACAAGCTACAGATCTAGTGATGAAGTTGTAAGAGAGGTCGAGCAGGGTGAGGTTCGTGGCCCACTGAGGACGAGTGAGACTAGGTCGGATACATCGGTTTAGAAGATTGTTAGCTACCAGAGATTAGAGAGAGCGGTGAGGGAGTCCAAGATGGCGACACTTGTTTAGCTGCCAGATATTAGCTTCTTATTTTTGTACATTTTTTGAAAAACTATAATAATCACCCACCCATCTACTATGGTTTTTCTGTCAACACTTGATTATTGTCATACTAAGTGAACAACTTATCTTTGGGTGCGCATACAAGAACCAACCATTAAAGTGGAACGTAATAAATGGGCTCCCGCGGCTCGCACGATTCATGTTGAATTACTCCTCACTCATGTGTTATATTAAGTACGGAAGTGCTTTGCGTACGACGTTTGTTGTCCGATCGATGTTCGACACGACGTGGCTAAATCTAATTGATGTTCAACGGAATCTGTTTGGACACCCAATGCCATCGATGACGGTGTGATGCATGTGTGACCGCGCGTCGTACAAATATCGGATGGAAAACGTCGTATGTATAACATCGCTCCAGTAAGTATGTTTGTTCATGACATACCTTTTTTTTTTACAACACTGCTACGTGCACTACCTGAGGACTCTTGCACCTTGAGGTAAAGACCGCAATCATCAGAACCGCAAATTAAGTGACAACCGGCCTTCTTGGACGCTGCCACAGAAACCCTGGAGCAAAGATTTTCGTTCGACCAGCACTCAATCCATAAAAAATCTGCCAGTTTGAAGTGGAGACTATATCATGGGTGCAGCTGCACCCATTGCCCGGAAAAAAAAATTCGAAATGTCAAAAAATTCGAATTTTTTTTTTTGCATGTAGTCCAACATGATAGAAGCCAGCACAAAAATTGGCATGGTGAAAAAACTTTTTTTGCAACCTGTGCAAAAAAGACAAATTCGGACATACCGAAAAGTATATATACGCGTCCGAAATTTGTCTTTTTTTGTACAGGTTGCAAAAAAAGTTTTTTCACCATGCCAATTTTTGTGCTAACACATCACGCTGTAATTTACATCCGGATTTTTTTTCGAAATTTTTTGACATTCTGAAAAAAATTAAAAATAAAATCCATAGTGGGTGCATCTACACCCATGCACCGTTATGGATTTCCCGCACAAGAACTATATATATTGCTATAATTCCATGGTGGCTGCAGACTGGGGTGGGAGTTTGTAGTTGAGATTGTTTTTTTTTTTTAAGAGTTGGGAGATTGTAGGGTACCCACTCTGCTGCAGCTAAATAAATAAAATATCATATTACCTCACTATCAGTGTCAGGTCCTCCCCGCTACAACCACAGTCTCCCAGCACGTCGGTAATAGCAAAACTGAAGCACACATCTATTCAATGGAGATAACGCTCCAACAGTTCATTTTATCATTAAAATCTTCCATATACATAGTGCTACATATGTTGTAGTAGAACATTCCTAATAGCTATTGAAATTCCAAAAATTACTAATGTGCAGGAAAGCAAACAATTACACATATATTAGCATAATCACTATTTGCTGCTTCGTCCAGGTAAGTTCCTCATCCAACATGGGGCGTATAGAAAAGACTCGTCCATATCAGCGTCACTATCATGTTTCATACAGCTTCCCAAGTGTTGAATCTTCGAGCTTTTAAAATTGTAGGCAAGTGTTCTTTCGCAGCCATCAAAAAACACAATCTCTTTGTAAGGATGAAATCCAAGACAGTCGAAAAAAGGGGCTTCATCGCTGCACTCACTAGGCCATTCTGTGGTGTCAATAGCATTTTCATCATCGGAGTTCCATTCAAAACTACTCGTATCTTTCATCGACTCAAGGCATGTGTCATTCATCCATTGCGTTTCTTCCGGATCACATGACTCTACGATCCACGGTTCGTGAGTGTAATTTGTGTCATAATATGGTTTCACAGGCTCGAGGTTGATCTTGTTCTTCAACACCCAATTGATATCACCAGGTGATTCCTCCAGGAAATAAATCTCAAACATGGATCATCTGTGGCGAAATGTGCAGTACACCCCGTCCTTTGACTTTCCTAAACGGGGACTTCTTTTTTTTTCCTTCTGGAAACTTAATAACTCGATATGTGTCATTTTGTGGGTTTATCCTGTGAAAACCGAGTCACTCATAAGAAAACTACAAAACTATATTATATAAATCATGCTAATACAAGAACCAGCTATATAATTAATTAAGGTGTGAGTTTGTAGGTAGATACTACCTCAAAACAAAGCCGTATCCACAGCGAACATATAGTTGCTCCTGCCAGTAGGCGGTGTGGTACAGATAATGTTCAGAAGTTGGAGATCTGACTTGGAAGACTGACCCGACGGCCTCCCCTTGTCGCACAAATGACCTCTGCTCCCAGCTTCCGGTTTTCGACGAGAAGACATGCATGATAAAAGCTGGAGGCGGCCAGCCCATCACAAAGACCGATGCATACCGGGGGGGTCATATTTCTAGAGATATGACCATAAGGCAGCTTGTTCGGAATAGCTGGGACCAATAGCACCTCGTATAATAATTATAGAAACCTAAAATTGTGTGTATTGATCTGACCCTCGTGGGGATTATATAGGAGTACAAACTTGGAGGGCAAGAAGCCTAAGACTTGGAATACAAGATAACTCCTAATCTAACTCTAGTCGTACACGTACGTATTCTAACATTCCCCCTCAGTTGTAGCGAGAGTGAAGCAGACGATTGCGACTGGATTTGAACTCTTACGCATTCGTCGTTCCTCCTCTCCGTCATCATCAACTAGGTCTCTAATGCTCTTCCTCTCTTCCCTCCCGCAGTCACAGCGGGAGTGACGTGGACGCAAGTGACGACGCGAATGCTGTCGACTGGAGCTCTTGAGTTGCTGTAGACGTGTGTATGATGTTGATGTCGAGGTAGCCAAGCGTGATGTAGCCGTGGTCGAGGTTGTCGCGGTCGGTGTAGCCGATAGAGCCGAAGGCGTAAAAAAAAAAAATTTGCGCGGTTTTGGGTTTTGAGGAGGCGGCGGCAGGTTTTCTGCGGCGGCGGCGGGGTTTTTACCAGGCGGGCGAGGCGATCGTGCAATCGCCCTAGCAGAGCGCCGGCGAAGTTTTTGGGCGGCGGCGGCAGGGTTTTGGTTTTTGGCGGCGTGCGGCAGCGACTCGCTTGGGAGCGGCGGTAGCCAGGCGGTGGGTTTTTGTGTCATTGTGCGGCGGTGGCAGGGATCTGCGGCGGCGACAGGTTTTTGGGTCATTGTGCGGCGGTGGCAGGGATCTGCGGCGGCGGCGAGTTTTTGTGCGGCGGCGGCAGGGATCTGCGGCGGCGGCGGGTTTTTGGGTGGCGGCGATAAAAAACCACGTGGATGTCGACCTTGGCGATGCACTGTGTTGGCGATGTCAATGTCGAAGAAGAACATCGTACAGCTGGATGTGGAGATTCGGCTGTAGTTCCGGCTTGACACAGTGTAGATAGGTCGGCTCGATGTAGACGGCGGCGCGATGGCCGCTCCATGTGACTCCAGCAGATTTGATTGTGTAGTCGTAGCAGGTTGATGCCGTGTTATCCTAATGCAACCTGCATGCATGTACGTACCATGTCCATATCTTTGATCAGATCACAGCGATGCTGCATGCCAGGCCTCGGTGACTCATGCTCGTGGCCGCCGACGCGTGAGCATCAGAGACGCGTGCACTGCTGACTGCTGCGGTGGCTCTGAAGACGTGTGCACTGCTCCCGTCCAACGTCCGCGAGGGGACGCGGTGTGTCTGACGCGCGAGCGTTGGCCGCGTCCAGATCCATCTTCTCGGCAACGTGTTCGCCGCCGGGATGCTTGTCGTAGAGGATTCCTGCCTGATTTCACCGAACGAGGATCGTGCTATATAGGGCTTTATTTGTGGCTAATTGAATCTGAAGAAAACGAGATTTCGAAAATTTGGATCTAAAATCTAATCTAAGAACCGATCCGATCTTTTGATCGAAATCGGGTGCCGCGCCCCCGAAGAGAGGAGATTGATCTCCCGGGGGCGGCGCGCTATGCGGAAGTGGGAGAAAACCCTAAGATCGACGTCGTGAGACTAACCGTTCTGATACCATATAATAATTATAGAAACCTAAAATTGTGTGTATTGATCTGACCCTCGTGGGATTATATAGGAGTACAAACTTGGAGGGCAAGAAGCCTAAGACTTGGAATACAAGATAACTCCTAATCTAACTCTAGTCGTACACGTACGTATTCTAACACCTCGTAGTGCGGCGACACAGCAGGATCGTAGAGGAGGTAGTGGTTGTCCTTGCAATAACACTCGCCGCCATCCGTGGACTTGCAAGAGGGTGGCTTAGGAAGCAGCTGTGCGATCTGGCCCGTGGCGGGGTTCAACACGTGGTTCCAGAGGAGGAGGAGACCGTTGTAGCAATCCATGAGCTCGGGTAACGGTAACGTCTCCACGAGGCCGTGGAAGGTTCCGATGATGTGGCGAGCCATGGAAAGACGGGAGAAGATCATCGGGGTGACCGATTCGGTGGTCTCGTAGATGATACCCTGGGGGCCAGTGGCACGCAGCAGAGGATGGGTGTCGACGGTGGCGCGCCAAGCAGTGCACACGCGGCGGCAGGCTGCACGCTGGCAGGCGGCCGAGGATGTCCACCAGCACGTCGTGGTGCTCCAGCGCGTCCATGTCGTTGTTACGGCGGCGGTGGTTGTCGCGTGCAGTATTACGTTCGTTTTGGTTGGGCGGCTTTGGCTCATATATGTAGCGCGCGCATCCGGTGGAAAAGGAGTTGAATCCCGTGAAGAAGTTGCTTTGTCGTACTGCAACCAACCAAAAGAAAACAAGGAAAAAAGTAATACTCCGGTACAACTTCTTCTTCACATTGTTACCTTAATTTGACTCAACTTCCCTTTTCTTTTTTCGTTAAATAAGTATGCAGTGTTGATCCCTTCAAAAAAAAAAAAAAAAGTATACGTGGATAAATCATGTGTAAGGAAACGCTCCAAGCCCCCAAATTCATATACAGGCTGGGCCATGGCTTCTACAGAAACGCCCGGAATGCATACATGCCGGGCCGTAAATTCCAAGGCCTTTATAGTCCTTGTTAACACAAAATACTATCACACAGTTTTATAATGTTGTAGAATAATGTACATAAACTTGATAACCAAGTTATTATAATCTGATAAGTTGCTTATAATAATCTGGTAATTACAGGCAGAAAAAATTTGTCAAAACATGGCAACATGTCGGTGAAAACGAATTTTCAATCGGATTAACCGTTTGGGAGATAAAACTTCTTAAATTTGATCATTAAAGGAATCTAAGTGATGCCATATGTGATGTCACTGCGTACATAAAGGAGCCGACGCACTGATGAGTAAAAATGCGGCGCCGCTTGTAGTCAAGTCCGGGATTGAATTATTTCTGTAGGAAAAAGTTGGGATGGAGACCGGGAAGTGCAAATGGGCCAATTTGTGCAATTGATGGCTTAGAATATGATTAAATGGGCCTTGTCGTGAAGGCCTTTACCGGCTTGTTCCAGGAAGTGGATGAGAACATGAGAGCAAAACTGCTACTTCTATGGTGGAGATCATGGCATCTCAGGAACAACGCAATATTTGGGGATGGCAAATGCAGTATAGAACAATCTTCATTCTATTTGCATACGTACATCACCACCTTTCAGGATAAGCGGATATAGAAGTGTTAGCCGACCAAAAAGGTAAACAGTCTATTCTGAACTTGGACCCAGAAAAGAAAGCGGACAGAAAAGAAACTTCAGAAACCTGGGCAGGGTAGGCAAAACTCAACTTCGATGCCAGTTTCCTAGCTGAAGATCACTCCGACGCTTGGGGTGCGGTGCTCAGAGATGGAGGTGTGCGAGCCCTTCTGACGGTATGGCCGTGTGGGGACCGGTCGCAAGCTGCCCTGATGCTGAAACAGCCGAAGCCGTGGCTGGCCTTAATGTCACCAGACTGATCCTTCCAAACTTTGCCGGAGCGTCGCAGGTAGAGAGTGATTGTGCAACTCTAGTTGCTGAAGTAAACATAGAAACAAGCTCAATATCTAATATTAGTGGCACGGCCAAGGAGATAAAATATTCTCAGCTCATTCCCGGCGTCAGGTTTCTCAAAAGTGGGCGGGTCAGGAAACAAAGTTGCCCATGTGCCAGCCAGGTTTGGGCGTGGAGAGGGATATCACCATGTGTTCATTTCATCACTGCCACTTTCTTCAGGCAGAGAATTTAGGGTTATCTCTGCCAGAGTTGGTGAGGGGGCGACGTGTGTCTCGGCGGCCGACCAAGTGGGTTGATCACTGTGCGAGAAAGTCCACTGTGCAAGTAACAAACAAAGTAGAAAATGCAGATAGAGCAGATACAAAACATGTCAGATGATCTTAGTCAGTTCCTCCCTGTTCTAGACGACACTGCTCAGGGTAGTAACAGAATACAGAGTTGCAGCAACAGACCTGCTCAGGCACACAACACCTGCAGCATCTACATGTCAGGATCACAATCACACCTAAACTTGGTTAGATTAGCTGACAGCAATTCCAAGTAGCAACTCGATTCGAAAATTTACAGAAAAGTAGACCGCAATCAGAGGTAAACAAACACCATTTAACCGTTTCGACGGGCAGCAAATGTTTGGCACAAATCTATTATATACTTAAAGCAGTAAAAATGTCAGCACTCAAGCAGGAATGCCTAGAAAGAGCAGGTGCTTGATCAGCTAGGGGAACAGCTGCAGCTTCCCATTCTCGCAAATAGTCAGAACCAAGGCCTGTCGAAATACTAAACTGCCAGAACTGAACCAAGAGAAATGAGAACTTTTAACAGTCCTCAAATAGGTTCTGTTGAGTAACCTAGAGGGGCTGCATATGAAGCCACAATCTTCAAAACAGAGGAAGATTCATCTGGTCCGCAATGAGTTTGGCCTCACCAACACATATAGTACATCAAACATCTCCGACAGCAATTAAATACATCGGCATGGCTTGTAACAGCGGCAACCCTAAACATAAGAGATAACAAGGAAATCCATAAACATTGCTTGTATATGTCCAAAATCCAAAAATGTATCTCAAGGAGAGTGAACAAGAAAGACAACAATCAAGAAAACAGAAGAACATATAGTGCGGTACTTGCCTCTATCCTTTTCACCTGTCAGTGTTCAGGACTTTAGGTAAACAACAGATATGCAGCTAGACTAAACAGATAACATAGTAAGGGTTGTAAGTGACAAAAATTACAACGAGTAGGTAGACGATTCACTACCACGGAACCACAACACACGGAGAGCACAGCTCTGCGACTTGAGCACAAACTCGAATATTATTCATCAAACAGACGGAAGATCACCCACTTTACTGATGCAAATCATCAATCGGGAACCAAAGATAATGTTTCAACCAGCAAAGAATTTTTCGAAAAATAGCTACTGAAAGTAGGAAAATAAGCACTCAAGCAGGAGTGCCCACACATCCAATCACCAATAGTTCTGTTTCAATGATGGATCCAATTCAAGGAGACAAGCAGCAAAGGAAGGTCTCTGTGTCCTACTCCTCTTCCACATCTTCTGCAGGCAACCTAACCGACGCAGCTCTTGCGACAGCCTCGGTCTGACTCGGGCTGAGAAAATTGTCGGGCAGGACGAACAGCGGGTCTTCGCTCGAACCGTTCTTGCGCAGGTACGACTGGCCAAGGGAGTAGCCCAGGGCTCGTGCGACAGGGATTGCCACCGTGTTGCCAACTTGCATGTATCTGTCATCGTATCGTGATAACACAAAGACATCAGATTTTAGTTTCGGTTTGAGTTTATGTATTTACAACAAGAGGAACAGGTCATGACCATACCGCTGCTTGATTGGCCCAGCCATAGCGTAGTAGTCCGGGAACCCCTGCAGCCTAGCATTCTCACGGACAGTCAAAACCCGGGGCTGATCCGGGTGTAATATAGCCTGCAAACAAAACACATTTGGAGACCCTTAAGCTGAGACTGTCGAAACTGAACAAAAGGTTTTGTGCTTCCTGAATGGTCAGATCAGAAAATTCGGGAAGCTTGTGAAAAAGCTGACCTGGTTGTGTGGCCCTGCTCTGGTCACCACCGTCGAAACCGTCTCATCCCCCCATAGTCGCCCAAATGGCCTACAAAAGCATCAGAGCGTGTGTGTATGTTAAGGACAACATTTTTCGCAGGAAGAAAAATGTTAAGGACAACAACGACATCCCGTACAATTACAGAAGAAAAGCAGCGAATATAAATAACTCACTTGAGAGACCTGCCCCCCCCACAAACTTCATCGCATAGTCAGGGACCTGGCCATAAAAGCATACACTCTTCAGCAACTGTGACTAGAAACATCCGGAAAGATATTGAGCGCTACAATACATACCAATGGTTTGCGAGACTCAAGGTAAACTCGTGGAATCTCAGGGTCAAACTCGACAACATTGCCTGGCCCTACTCTTACACCTTGGAGGTCACGAAAGTTGGCCACCTAGAACATAGGATTTAAATCTGTCATCAAAAGAAAAAGGAGTAATCACAGAACAAACACTAGAAAAAAATCAGCCACCAACCTTCCTGTATGGAATCCGCTTAACGCGCTCATAATCATTTTTGTTTAGCTTCAGAGGGCGGTGATCCAATAGCTTGCCTTCTCCCGGACCAGCTTGATCACCAAATGAGTAGTCCAACATTTCTACGACATTGGAACAATATTAAATATACTTACGACTAGGACGAATAGAAAAGTGAGATGTGCAAGAAAAGGACTTTTCACAAACAATAAAATGAGCATATATTTGTCTTATGAAAGCTATATATTTACCTTTACGACTATGACGGATGTAGCGTTGAAAATCCGTCTTTGGCTCCCCAAGGTAATCAGTTATGTCATCAACTTCATCGTTATAAAGCTGCATAACAAATGTCAGACTAGATGAAAAAATTATAATATATAAAGTCAAATAAATACATGCCTTCGGCAAGTCTGAGAGTGCGTCGTCAAGAACCAACGCCTTCTCCAAAGTTGTCTTCTGAGTTTCTTTGTATGTAACAATGTTTTGCTGCGACAAAAAGCAAGCTGGTCAGCATAATTAGACTTCTTGGTGGACTTCATTATGATCTTAATTATATCATGATTTTACTTACAGAGAACGCTTTTGGCGCCCCACCTCGTCCGACAACATCATGCGTCGGAAGAGCATACTTTGGGAGCACCTGCATATCCAAATACACCGGATCAATCATCGCAAAACAAAGTAGTAGCAAAAACTGATATAAAACAAGGAATACGAAAACATACCATGGTAGGGAGAGCGCCCCATAGGAAGGCGCGCATTCTGAATTGGGGAACACCGTAAGAACCAGCTACCATAATCCCGAGCCGAGATTGGTAGTTTAAAGCAACCAAACGGCTCAGTGCATATTTTCTGAGAAACCCATCGGCAAATTTTAAAATGTCAACCACGTTCTCCATGAGAACGAATTTCGGCCTCAAGTATGACACGGTGTCCATAAAAGTCACCATCTGCTTGTTTTTATGGTCTTTTAGCGGTTCACTAGTGTTTCTAAAACGATTAAACCCGCTAACCCTTGGCATGGGGGCCCCCCACACAAGACATCTACGTCACCCTTTAAATGTAACAAAACAAATAAATATAATCAACAATTAGGTGTGAAGATAAAAATTGAAGGAAAAATGTAAAAACACATAAGCCAACACTAACCGGCAGTGGTAAAATGTTTCGCCTATGTCCTTCTTGAACAAACTCTCTAATTTTTAGTGGGCAACCACTAAACAAAGTACTATAGTCAGTGCTCTGGATATAGATCTTTTCCAATAATTTCAATGTAAATTTACATGATTACGGAATGGAAATATGTCAAATTAGTTTATAACCTAAGGTTTTCGAGTGGCTCCCACGTGTCTTCTTTCTGACCATAGCCCTCCCATTGCACCTGTTCAAAAAATATTAGACCATGAACACCAAAAGTACCAACACTAAAATGAAACAGATGTATAGTACATACTTTGAAATAGACACAAGGTTTTCTACCATCTGAGTGAGCTTTTCTACGACAAACTCATTATTTTCGGGTTCGACGTATTCCTCCTCATCGTCCATGGGAATAGGTGCGTCAACATAATTGTTGTGGACATATTGGGCACATAAACGAGCCCATTCCTTGAGGAGAGAGAGAAAATTATCTGCTTTCTCGTTCCAAACCTATATTCAGAAATAAAAAGCTTCTCGGCTAAAATAGGGGGATTTGAACTAGCAAAAGAGACTCACGGGCCAACCTTAGTTTGTGGATGGTTTGATTTCAGGTTTGTGCATGCATGGATGTTGAAGTCCACTGCCCATCGCTGATATAAAAAAGGAAAAGAAATCATTATAGACATAGCGTAGGGAAATCAATAACTAGTTCTTTAAATAAATATAAGGCGGAATAATACATATATTCTACCTCTTTCTACTGAAATTATTCCTGACTGTTTAAACACAAAAGTTACTATATATTATATACGAGAATACGTCATCCTAAGTTCCTAACGTCTACTGAACCAGACGCGGCCGTTGTGCACCCGGGAGCATGTGCTCCCGGTTTTTTCGAAAAAATATAGAAAATTGAAAACTTATCAAAATATTCCGAAAAAAATCAGGCACGTACCTGAGCCTGTCACGCACCATCGTGTAAATTTACGCGACGAAACGACATCGTGGCCGCCCTGTGCAAAAATGACAAATCACAGATCTGAAAATTCAAAATTTTGGATGCTATTTTCTGCCAGAATTTTGTCATTTTTGCACAGGGCGGCCGCGATGTCGTTTCGTCGCCAAATTTGACACGATGGTGCGTGACATGCTCAGGTACGTGCATGATTTGTTTGGAATATTTTGATAAGTTTTCAATTTTCTATATTTTTTCGAAAAAAACCGGGAGCACATGCTCCCGGGTGCACTTTGGAGTTTCCGCTACTGAACCTACCTATACAATTAACATTCTAAGCAAGGAAATCATGGAAACAAGTCTATTTGCTTGGATTTTCGCTTAAACCAGATTGAGATCAGCTATGGCAGATGTGAAAAGAATTACACATATCCTCTAAAATGTTCAAGTTTGAGGTATTAATTTACAAAGCTGAGAAAACTAACAACAAAAATTAGCAACAGTACTATAAGCACTTGTCAATAATTTGATTGCATAATTCAACAGAGTACAAATGTTGCAGCAGAAATTACCACTTGTAATATTTTCGAATGAGGAGTAAGCCCCAGTGTACGCCATGTCAAAGTATAGCTCACTTCTAGCCACTAGTTGGGCTTTTTGCTCCATATCAAGCTGAATCATGGAGTCAAAAAGGTGAAAAGCATTTCATTAAGGAGGCATCACCAGCACATAGTTCTGAACAGGAGCACTAACCTCAGGATCAACTTGCACTATCTTGACCTTTGACACAATGCAGTTAAGCGGGTTGTCGTCCCTCTCGTCGGAAAGGAAGACCCGCTTGGGGTCATGACTATGGTCGTCATTAAGTTTTGCGTTTGTAATCACCATGTCCTCGGGTCGAAAAAACCAACGGCAGTTGAAGTAGTGGCCGCCGTTTATTCCCTCAAAAAGTTCAGTTAGTCTACCTATGAAATTTGGCTTTCCTTCCTCAGCCTACACAGGAATGACAAAAAGGCAATGAGGAATGGCAAAACATATGCAAACTTCTTTCAAATAGCAAGTTGTTTTTGCATCAGCCGTCATATTCACAGTGCAAGGTGTCGTAAAAAATGCCATTAAGCAATGCAAACTAATTAAGCTGTAAATTCATTTTGTATAGAGAACCAGAGTATATGTTGGCACAATTAACAACCATTAACAGCCGGATTTCACAGCATGACGAATAATGGCTATCACATCAGGTGCATAAACAGAGCATTATCATGACAATACAATTAACATCAAATCAGCAGGTATTTCAAAGCAGAAAGCATGATGTAAATCACATTGGGTGCATGACCATAGCATTTCGATGACGACACAACTATCATCAAGTATATTTCACAGCAACTAAGCAAGGTACCAGAAATGCCGATAAGCACTGCAAACAGGGGAGAAAATTCATTTCAGTGCAGAGAACTAGATTAACTATACCAATGTGCTGTTGGTTGAAATACTATACAAAAATCAAACAAATAGCGTACAGAAAAGTATAGTATCCATTTTTAATTAATCCTGTACAGGGTCTTTTTTTTTTTTTTGAAAGGAGGGCCCCGCCCCAATTTCACTTTATTGAAATGAAATTGATAATACAGGCATAATTCACACCCCAGGGTACAGACCCCCTGTGAGCTCGCTGGCAACATCCACAGCAACAACACCATGAACTGCTAAAACAATATCCATAGCTAAAACTCTACTTTCCGAAATACTGCTACTACTAACCAGGCAAACATCCAGCAACCTACAGTCTAGTATAGTCATCCATGTTAACTGCATGCGCACTGATTAACAGTCAAGTCCGCAACATCAAGGGCCATGCAAACATCGAACAGATCCAAAGTGAGTTGCAAGAAAACAGATGATCTAGATTTCACAGCAAGGCTGATCGTGTTGATAACCAGAGGTGTGAAAACAGAGAGATCATTATTCAGTACCCGTATATAGACATCATCGTCGAGGTTGTAGACTGTTTCTTCCACCTTGGCAGCTCGGTAATGGCGCAGCGCCCTGACATATTCCTCCTCCGCGTCCTTCCTGCGCAACATTCAGCATGACGTTCACACGCACACGCACACGCACAAGAGACACGCTCGTTGAATACCTCTTCTTTGTGACCGGCGCTGGGGCGGCGGCCGGCTGGTACCGCTTGGGCCATGTGGCGTGCGCCTCGTCGTCGGGGACGGGGTCGCCGACGAACTCGTGATCGCCTTCCTCCCTGGACATCGCCTTGGCTTTGGCCTTGGCGGGCACCACTCGCCTTGTCGCCGCCGGATCAGCACCGGCATCGTCTTCGTGGGCTTCGAAGAGCTCGTCGGCCTCGTCGTCCGCCAGCGCGTCCTGGTCCGGCTCCTCGGCGCACTCGTCATCGTCCTCGTCGGCAGACGAGGCCTCCTTCTTCCTCCTTGGGGCCTTGGACGGCCTGGTCCGCTTGCACGTCGTTTTCCTCCCGGACGTGGACGCCTTCTTGGCGCGCGGGCGCTTGGTGACGACGGCGAGCGGCTCGTCGGCGAGCCTGGGCGCGGGCTTGCCCTTGCGGGACGAGGAGCGGCGTGCTGGCGCATGGGCGTGGGATTCCCACGGTGGGAAGGCGTGGTGGGCGCCATTGCTCGATCGCAGTGGTGGTGGTGTTGTGGAGATCGATCGTGCGAGGTGGGGTTTAAGAGGGCGAGGAGAGGCAGAAAAATAGGAAAGTGGAGGGACGAGGCCGGATTTCTCTCGGTCGTGCGTTGCGGTTTAAATTTTGAACGTTTAAATTTTTGGGGGAGGTGAACGTTACCCCGCGTCCAAATTTCCTTACATACTCACCGTGATTGATTGACTGGCTGATTGTTTGTTTGTTTCCATACATCACCATTTTTATTTTCATTTAATATGAAAAAGGTATCCTAAATTCTTAACCCCACAATAATCAGTACCAGGAGAACAAATCATTGTCGTGTGCCACCAGTCTTTGCCATGTGCTGAATATCGGACACACGGAAAAAAAAAATCTTTACTATGTCCCGCACATGGCAAAGAATGACGCAGGGCGTAGTATCACATAAAACACGCGGCAATGTCCAGCACATGGTAAATGCAACAAAACGTACACGGCAAAGACACACACACGTCAAAGGTACTGGACACGTGTCCACAGAGACAGCCGGGCAAATGGCGCAGTTGCTTCAGGTCTTTGTCGTGTGTCGCACACGACAACGATTTATTCTTTACCATGTGCGGCACACGGTAAAGACCAATATTTTTTTTAATTTCAATTTTACTTTATCTATTTCTAATAAATTCAGTTTTCTTTATCTATTTCTAATAAATATAAATACCACAAAGGTGTATGTTGGTATGGGAAACAATGGTGTCAAACTGAATATTCAAATTATTTTAAAAAATATCATTTTCCATTTTCTATGTGCCATAAATAACTTTTTGTAAAGTGAGTACAAACTAATTGGTGCAAACAGGAAACAATCCAATTTTCACGCAAATTAGTCCATATTTGATGCATAATCCCAAAATATATAGAATTTTCTCGCTTTCTATCTAATTTCGCCTATTTAAATGACTTTATGCCAATTTGCCAAAATTAATTCAAATTTAACTACAACCGAGTGTTAGTTAGCTCTGAATTTTCCCAAAAATCATTTTTAGGTACACAAGTAGTGAATTATCACAGAATCGTCAATAGTTTTGAAAAATTTGACCCCTTTCAATGAATAGCCATGCTCACCATTTTGACCTTTTTTCAAAAACCTCAAAGAAAATAATGAAAACATCAAAAAAGGAATCCTTTGGCATGGAGTCCTTTTATGTACATGTTGTAGTTTCTACGGAAAATGATAACCTTTACTTTTGACAAACTTTCCAAAAAAATCCTTCACATGTGTAAACAAGCATAGGTTTCACGCCAAATGATCAAGGTATGGCCATTCCCGTGACATAGTTTGTGATAAAGTGCCTATATTTGACACATAGGTGTGTATTGTATGGGAAACAATGGTGCCAAACTAAGTTTTCACATTATTTTTGTAAATATCATTTTTCATTTTCTAAGTGCCAAAAATGACATTTTTTTTGTTAAGCAAGTACAAATAATATGGGTGCAAAATGGCACCAATCCAATTTTCACACAAAGTAGTCTATATTTGATGGATAATCACCAAATATTAGAAATTTTCTCGCTTTTGACCTAATTTCGCCTATTTAAATATCCAATGGCACCGGAGTGTGGGCCTAGTGTGGAAAATGCAATGGCACCGGAGACAAAGGAGAAACACCAGATGCAAGGCAAGTGTCCTGGAAAATGCTTATTTTTCCATGAATCCAAAATAAATATCCACTGGCACCAGATTGTGGGCCTCGTCCATGGGGTAAATTTCTTATGTCTTTGTGCGTGCTTGTGAGGTGTCTCTCCTGTGTGTGTTCCGTTCGTGTAGCGCCCCTTTGCCGAATATCTATGGGGTGTGCGCGGCACTCTCAGTTTCCGTTTTCCAGAACGCGACATGATGAATGCAATATGTAAGAAGATCTTCGATGCAAGTAGAATGGATCTTTCATTAAATGTACCCAAAACTCTCTGTGTATGCAGAACCATGAATATATATATGACCTCAAACATGGTGTGTTCCCTCCATCATTCTAGCGTTCCACCACCGCTCTCTATTCCATGAATACGATGCGAGAGAAGAGAAAGACGACCCAATGCTAAACTTGGGAATATGAGACATCGAGAAAATAGGGCTTGTTGTAAAGTTGAAAAGGACTTTAATCTCACATTTGGCTCCGGCTCGACACCTTTTCTTAGGGGCTTGATGTTATCATCATGCTTGTTGGGCGAAAGGGTGATGCACAGCTCCCGCGGTTCCACCTGATTCTAAGTGTGAGTACAACATAGTTGTTACCGTCGTAGGCGCATGTCGATCTACCGAGAACACAAAGCAATCACAGTACAATGACGACACCGAGATTTGTTAACGCAGTTCGGCGAACTCGCCTACATTTGCGGGGCATGACTACGGGCGCACCTCCCCATTGATACCGCAACCCTGGCCGCCCTAGGCGCCGGCACAAGCCGCCGGCTCCCCTGCGTGCCTGTTGCTATCAAGTCGTCATGAGTTACACGTGTGGTGCTCCCCTCATTATATGGGAGGCCCAGGGAACAAGAGTTCGACTCTGATACTACTCGTATCATATCCACACCTAATACAACTCTAAGTCCAAACGTAACCCAACACGTACACAATATTTGACACAAAACACAACAAACTTTACCTTGGCGAATATTGTCCACCACCTTGAATTCGTCAATGCGTCAAACCTACATGTACTCCGGACTTGAGTTGTCTTCCATGAGTTTCGCTGCTACTCCTAGACTCCACGTGACTCCACCTGCAACTGTAGTCCCTTCTTCCCGTGTCAACATCATCACACACCGACCAATGGTCTGCCTAAAAAATGATTTCAACTTGAAGAAACTTCACCGTCGCCTTTTAGTCACCTTGAGTCAAATTCACAGTCGTCTCATCCTGGATAGTCTTCTACATGTCCCACAGCTATAGCACTCCGCCTCCTTCTGTATCTAGTCATCCACATTTTGCCATGTGCACTGAACATCACAGAATATACAGCCATGTACTCTCCACGCTTCCGACATTTCAGACTTTCCAACACTTTCTCAGATTCTCCATGGCTGACTCCTGTCTATCACCTGACGTCAATCTCCATAGACCCAGTCACCAACTTGAATCCGGTACTCGCCAACACTGTTTCAGCACCCCTGCACACCTATCTGACCACATGTCTGACCGCCTGTGCCATGGTCTGTCGTCGTGTCCCGTGCTTACCGCACGCCTCGCCGCTACTACCGCGTCGAGCATCTACAATCTTGGCCAAGATCTACCGGGTCGCTAGCCCACACCACCTCAGGCCCCACTGTAGACACCACCAGTCATACCCCGACCGGTGCCGAGTTCCACGCATCTCTCCAGACCCTGAGCTCCACTCCGGACCACGTGCCTCTCGCCTTCCCGCTGAATAGGCTTCGACTCTCCGTCGACTTACGCCGTAGCCCCTCCATCAGCCGAGTGAAATCTCCCCTCAGAGATTCCAGCTTCACCTTCGACATGACTCCTTGGTAGATGATCAATCCACCCCACGCCCCATCGACCTCAAGATATCATGTGTGCACCATCTTGAATCAACCCCGCGTCATCGCATGTCGAAGCACGCATAACCATGCGCCGCGTGTTGCCACGCCACAGAATTCGGACACCATTAGCCCTCACGCTCCTACGTCGTCATCGCCGATCTTCACCGTCTTCTGTCCCGTCAGACTGTCCAGTCCAACCCAGCCGAACGTATCCGACTACAACCATGCTCCACCCTGCGCCTAGTCCACCTTCCGCGCACTGTCTGGCACCCTGTGTATGCATGATCCTCACGACGAGCTCCAGCACATCGTCAATCTGTCAACCTTCCGGTAAAAACCCGTGCAAACTGAGCAACAAATTAAGAGAAAATGCTTCCTGGTAGATCCGGAGTACACCTAGCTGTGCCCCCACAACTTCCAATGCTCCATTTCCCTTTTTTTCATGTCGCCACCACATGCACGTACATACCACATAGTTGCAGATTCCTTTTTTTTTTTTGTTCTCACAACAAATCTCACGTGCTCTCCTGCAGATTCCTACCGATCAGCGCCAACGCTCCCTGCACCTGAACCTGGCCGCATGGCACCCTGCACCTGGACCTCTCGCCCTCCTGCACCTCGGGCATCTGCTCGCTCGGGCAGCCTGCCCATGTACCATGCTGGCCACGCACGTACGTACGTGTCTTACGCCGCTCCTCTGATCGATCGAATTGAATTCGAGATCGATCTCACCACGCGCTGCAGTACCCTCGCGCGCCAGCCCACGGCCTCGCGCGCCGCAGCTCACCGACACGAGATCAGATCGATCCGATGCTCCGCGTAGGCGCGTACACGTGTACCAGATGCCGCTTGCCGATACGAATTCTGCTTCCGATAGCTTCTGCCGCAGTTCGATTCCATCGCCTGCTGTCTTCCGTCGCTGCCTCGACGAATACATCAGCTCCTCGGACGAACTCAGCGACTCCTCTAGATCAACAATCTGCAGCCTTCAACCTCGCTCTGATACCAATTGTTACCGTCGTAGGCGCATGTCGATCTACCGAGAACACGAAGCAATCACAGCACGATGACGACACCGAGATTTGTTAACGCAGTTCGGCCAACTCGTCTACATCTGCGGGGCATGACTACGGGCGCACCTCCCCATTGATACCGCAACCCTGGCCGCCCTAGGCGCCGGCACAAGCCGCCGGCTCCCCTGCGTGCCTGTTGCTATCAAGTCGTCATGAGTTACACGTGTGGTGCTCCCCTCATTATATGGGAGGCCCAGGGTACAAGAGTTGGACTCTGATACTACTCGTATCCTATCCACACCTAATACAAGTCTAAGCCCAAACGTAACCCAGCACGTACACAATATTTGACACAAAACACAACAATAGTTTTTCTAATCAGATCCAACTGATCATAGTAGTCTCGAGGATAAATTTGACAGAAAATAAGTGGTTGTGTATTTAACTAATTAAATAGTCACATGTTTAGAAAATATGTGACTGATGTTGTATGCTAATAAGTACTCCCTCTTCCTCATAAGATGTTTTGGAAAGCTAAAAATTCTTGAACTAACGTGTTATAATATGGGACACAGAGACTAAAAATTATTGTTTAGTTGGTGTTGGTTTCGACGTTGAAATTTATGGTACAATTCAACCTGGAGAAGATCACACAAAAGAGTTTAAGAAGTAGAATTGTTAAGCAATAGCGAACCGTGTAGACCAGAAAAGCCAAATGGTTCCTTCTCTAGAAAAAAACGAAAGGGAAGATGAAAAGGTTGAGACCAAGATTCGGGCGAGGTCGCGGAGCAGTCGAGCTCGATCGATCAGAGCGTGCCATGATGTCTTGGTCGATCTGGCCATGAATCCTGAGTAATAAGTCGCCTCCTCCATTCCCTACTCCATCTCTGCTTCGATCGGATCAGTCTAGCATGATGGGAGCGACAGCCCGCTGTTCATGCTATGTCCGGCAATTTTTTCAGCCCGGGCCAGACCGAGGCTGTCGCAAGAGCTATGTCGGTGCTCGGTAGGGTTGCCTGCAGGAGGGGTGGAAGAGGAGTAGGACGCAGAGAGCTTCCTTTGCTGCTGGTATCTTGAATTGAGTCCGTTGTTCAACCTGAACTAGCTTGCTGTCAGTGTTTATAGGATTGGTGATGGAATTGGCTCTCCTGCTTGAGTGCCCATTTTTCAGCTTTTGGTTGTGATTTTTTCCCGACATTCATTGCTGGTTGAGACATTGTCATTGGTTCCTTATTCAAATCATCAATAAAGTGGTGATCATCCGTCCGTTTACGAACAACTCATGCATTATGGCTGCTTCGAGCGTGTTTTTTTTTTTTGGGTAGTGAATCATGTGCTTGCTGGATGGAATTGTTATCAGTTAAGAACCTCGCAATGCGATGTGTCTAGTTTATCTGCACCTTTACCCTCTGTTGTTTTTACCTGAATAATAACAGAATGGGAGAAACCTTGGACAGGATCACCACCAGCGACAAGGGAAAATGATACGGCAAGCAAGTACATCCTATTCATTCTTTTGTTCTTTGATTATTGATAAATTTCTTGTTCGATTTCCGTGAGATAAGTCTGTGGATTTTGGATATATACTGAGATAATGCTGAGAGATTTACGTGATTTGTCCGTGTGTTGGGTAAGCTAGCTTGATGATGGTTGATGGATTAATGTGGTGATGTGTTCTGATTGTGGTTCGGTGGTCTCCCAAGAGTTCTATACCCTGATTAGTTCTAATTCCCAACCAGTCTAAATAATATGTTTCAATGGGTTTCTACCTTTAGAGCAAAATACATCTGCTATGCACAGTTGATGTACTAGGTATGTTGTGAGGTGATACTCCAGATTTTAGTGCTCTGTTTTATGGGATGAGAATGGTGTGTGTGTCTCATACAGTTTTTACTTCAGTTTTGTAGACTTTGCCTATCTGATTTTACCGTTGATTATTCTTTCATCAATTTCTACCCGTGTTTTGGAGTTTTTGCTCGTGTTTAGGGTTGCCTCTGTTACAAGCAATGTGTCTGCTTAGTTGTCCACATATCTAATTTAGCGCCTGAGCTACTCAACAGAACCCACCTGAAGTTCTGTTGCCGGGGGCAGTTGTTATTAAATGAGTATCTTACACTCAGTATTCTTTTCTGAAGCTGTACCGGGTTCACGAACATATTTAGAGTTTCTAAATGTGTTTTGTTTCGCCGCCTGCTATACCAGCAGTAGGTTCTGGGCACTCCTGCTTGATTGCTTAAATTTTTACTGTTTGAGTTACGAGTGGAGTGAGTGGAGTGATCATTCATCAACTGTGCCATCTGATTTCTGGACCGATTTGCTGCCTGCAATTGTTATCAGTTAATCTGGCCATGTTTAAGTGTGTTCCTGACATGTAGATGCTGCATGTGCCTAGTCATTTCTGCAACTGTTGGCTGAGCAGCGACATCTATATACGGAATTTTATCATATATAGTGCTTCTTAACATACAACGTGATGTTAAGATACACCGATGTTAGGGGATGTCTCCATCGGCCGTTTCCGGGAGAGGGACGCGTCACTCGGCCGCTGGTCGCGGGTTGCGGCGCACCGCAAGGATGCAAGCCGCGCGACGCCCCGAGCATAGCCACCGCTGGGGGTACGCGCCGTGCGACCGTGATTGGGCTCACCTTGCTGTGCAGAGGAGTCGCCGGTGGTCCACCGTCGTCCGTAGACGGTACGTGCCGGTGTCGCCGGCCGCTGCTTGTTCTTCAGTTCTTCTCTCTTCTTTTCCTCGATATGTTCTTCCATAGAACTTCGGCGTCCAGCTCTCGATGGAGAGCAACTGGCTAATAACGTATTGCAAGTAAAATCGAGAGACAACAAATGAATCGAACTGTTGCTTTCATTGATCGATTACATGGTATATATATATACAGGGACAACCGACTATTCGGTATGTCGGTGACACGAAAAGGCGTCTCTAGGAGGCGACGGTTTGCATGTCGGGTTGGGCATATTACAACCGTTTAAGACGGTTGTTTCTATTCCTAACACATAGGTTGCTTGAAAGGAAGGAACTCAATTCCTCCCATGTATGCTCGCAGCACTTTTGGCACTTCAACACCCCCCTCCTTTTGGTAGTTCTCCAGAATACAGCAGAGCGTCCTCTCAGTGGCAGTCAAAGTGGAGTTCAACATATGAACAAATTTATTATTTGACTGCTCATCAACCTACAAGCATCAGTTGGGAGAAATGGTAGTAACTGGTCAGACAATTTGAACTACACTGGTGATAAGCAAAGGAAAAAAAGCAAGGAGTAATGAGATGAAACCACCTTCTGGCCATAGGTGATCCCAAGCCTTCTTGCTTGATAGTCTGTACAATTTGAACAGGACACAAGTTCTCTGTAGGTGTTTGATGCCGGGAACCAAGCTTCTAAATCGTACTTTTTAGAAGCAGCATCATTAAGAGCACCAGATACTATAGAAACAACCTGGTATGCCAGACCAATCTGCAAGACAGAGACTTTAAAAGTCAGCAAAGATTATTCAAGTTGTCAATACAGATGTTCACAAAGAAATTATGCCCACCTCCTTGTAGAAATCTTCTGAATTTTTAATCATCTCTTCAAACATTTCCCAGGAACCATTTGGGCTTGTAATACAGAATTGCTCAATCTTTTCAAACTGGTGCACTCTGAAGATGCCAGCTGTGTCCCTTCCATGTGAACCAGCTTCTTTTCGGAAGCAGGTGGAGTAACCAGCATATCTGAATGAGGAAAAACTATTTTCCATCAATGTAATGGTGGACATAAATTGAGAACATACTAGCTTGAGGGGTGACCCACCTAATTGGCAATTTATCTGGATGAATTCGATCGCCTAGATGTTTAGCACACATCGGTTGTTCAGATGTGGCTATAAGATACTTTTCTTCCCCATCACCTGTTACCTGGAAAATTCTTCTCATGGTCATTTACTTTGTAATAGCATATATTCTTTTTCTCACAGAACACAATTAAAAGATGAATCGCATTCCAGATAGTCATGAGAAGTGTTCATTTCATACTGATAGTTATCTATCTTTTTTTTGGAACTACAGCCAACCTAAGTAATGATGTTGCAAAATATTGGAAACCAACCAGTACCGAAATTAGATCAATTTTTCCATCATAAATTTAGATTTTCAACACACATAAGTTCTGTTGAACAGCAAAAAAAGGTCCCATTCAACAGTGCTGGCTGGGCTGCAGTAGTCAGGCAGCTAAAAATTAGAATTTGAAGACACACAAGTTCTGTTGAACAGCAAACAAGGTCCCATTCAACAGTGCTGGCTGGGTGTAGTTGCAGACTGCTGCAGCCAAAGCTCATCAGCAGCTGCAAAAAACACATTCTAACAGGAACATGGCTTTCCCACAGAAACAGAAGTGAAAACACAAATCATGAAACTAGACAGATGCATGATATATGAAAGTGAGGAACGGATCAGCAGCCTTACTTTGTATAGCTCCTCATCGAATTGGGCTAATTGGGCACATTTACTCATTGTTTCCTTTCTCATGAAAAAGGGAGTGTGCAGTAGTTTAAAGCCACGATTTTGCAGGAAAGCTAGACCAAAATTTATAATTGCCTGGTTCAGGAGGACACCATAACCCGTCAAAAAGTAACCCCTTCCACCGGCCACATCAACACCTGCAAAAGTTGTGAAGGTAACAGATTCGGTTATGTCAAAAACAAATGAAGTTGCCCTCTTCATACATGCATATTCAGTAGTGCCCATGACTATCCATTACATTAATAAAATATTTAAACAGGAGAATCAAGTACCAAGAACGAGCAACTATTAGTTCTACTTCTCTGTTCCAAATTATAGGTCGTTTTGACTTAGCTACACACCTAGATATAAGCCAAAACAACCCATAATTTGGAATGGAGGGAGTATATGTTAATCACTATGTCCATGTGGTCTAGTCTTGGCACGGAACACATTATGAATATTTGCAACCAATAGCTATGATCCAGCTTTAACAGCAAAAAACTTACCCTATAGTGCATCTGATCCTAAGTGGTCCTAAGTGGGGTTAAAAAGCCTGATTATAAGAGGATCGGTTCAGTTTGAGATTCAGTTACCATCAGCCACTGGCAGTAGTAACTATTGCATGACTCCCTGGTAAAAATAAAAGTAATATAGGAGATAGGAAACAGAGCTAACTTGATAGAAACCGTTCTGTGCCAAGATAAAAAAAAGTGCAACAAATGCTTAACTGAATTGTTTAAAAATGTCATCAATGAACAGAAAGTTCCAGTCATGCGATAGTTTTTTTTTGTAAAAGCCATCGAATTATATTAAAAATGTTAATTGCAACTCAATAGCCCAAAGAGATAACAAAGGTGACAAGTGTACTAAAAAATTGGTGGAATCATCCTAAATCCTAAATCACAAAACACTGAAAGAACATTTCCCTAACATAACATTGGCAGCAATAATCTATTCGTGTTCTTAAGCAAGACATGAAAGTAAATTCTCGACATGTATAATGACATATGGAAATCCTCAGTCACAAAACTAAATTTTCTTCTATATCAGTATGAGTTGTTGAGTGGTTCCACGTTCTAAGACACAAATAAAGATTGCAGCACAAGGGCAATACCATCACATGCAGCCACACTAGAAAGGCGGCTAAGAATAAAATCAAGATAATGAGAACAGCAGAAAACAAGTTAGAATAAACAATGTTGAAAGCTAGAAAGAACTTGAGGAACAGAGGGAAGTTGTGAGCATGTACCATCCTCAAAATCCACAATGTCAAGCTTCCTGCATAGATCCACATGATTCTTCAAGTTTCTCTCCATTCTCCTTTCTCCCCATGTCCTTAAAACAACATTATTTTCCTGTAACAAGTAACTTAATAAATCCAACCAGCTATTGATATCAGCTAAGCAGAATGAATTTCTAGTAACCAGCTAGAAGGGACATCTCTGAATTTCTAGGATCGAAACATGAAAGACAGGCCCAACAAGCCAAGCTACCAGAGATGGCAGTGAAGCAAAAAAAGTTTTGTGACTCCGAGATTCACTTTTTAAATTAATAATAATAAATTGTTTCTCTTGCTAGAACTAGATTGGCCTATTTATCTAGACCTCCAGAATTCTAGCGCACCTCATTGTCACTGATGGGCACAGATTCATGCACAAAATTGCCAATAGCCATAAGCTTGGTGTCAAGCATGATCTTGATGCTCCGCACATCAGCTTCTGTGGCAGCCAACCTCTCCTTTATCTGATTGGTGGATTCCATCAGCTCGTCCTTAACTTTTAGTTCGTTATTTCTCTGCACATGAACAAAGAAACCATCATGGCAAACCCAAGGACAACACAAGTTACGCAAAGAAACTAGACTAGACACGAGTATAACCATCATGCTGCGATACTCCTCAATGGATTCGTTTAGTTCATTCAGCCTAATGGACAGCTTAATTTGCTCCTCATGGGCACCTTCTAGCTTGCTCTGCACAGAAACACAAACATCACAACAAAGCACAAGACACGCAATAAAAGAAACAAATTTGCTCTCCTTTACAAAGCCTGAGATGAGTTGATTGAGAGGGGCGAGAGCAGAGATTATTCTGAATTGTTGGATTATCAAAGTTCCAGAATAGGTTGCAGGATTTGAAAATTTTGTCACAATGGAAATAAACATGCATAAAGAAAAATCATGATGAGATTTCCATCTTACCTCAGCATTGGCAGCCAACTTTTGCTCGATGTCTTTCTGTAATTCCTTGTTCGCATAGAGCTTCTGTTCAACCTGACGATTGAGCTGCAGAGAAACAAAAGCACCCAGCACCTCAATAACAAGTAACCGGTAGTAACTAACTAAGTGCGTATGATCGAGTGTAAAATTGGAAGATTTTAATCGATTGATCTATATATAAAACTCCGGCCGGGAGACACTAGTGAACGTACCATCTTCAGCTCGCCCGTATTTCGGCTGGTGGCGTTGAGCTCCTTTCGGATATTATCCAGATCGAACTGCCCTGCAGTGCAGCGACGAGAAAGTCAGATAGATGTACGCCGAAGATCTGGAAGGGCCAACGATCGAAGAGAACTTACTAGTGCGCCACAGCTTGTCTAGGCGGATGACCTCGTCGACAATACCGACGGAAGCAAAGCGCCTGCGTTGTGACTCGCGGACGGCGTCCGGATTGCCGTCCTCTTTCTTATCGGAACGGCCGGTGCGGAAGATGTTGATGTCAAGCATCGTCGATCGTGTGATGGCGCGGACGGACGACTTTCGAGCGGCCGGCGGCGCAGAACGGGAGCGGCGGCGCAGAACGGGTGGGTGGACTTCTCTGAGGCTCCAGTCCAGAATATATAGATGGCGCCGAAACCTTATTCTCTCCGAAATCGGACGGGGCTCCAGTCCAATTGCAATGGGGATTATACCAAAGGATAAAAAAGGTACTCGGAGTCCGATTGAACCTGTGATTCAACATGAATCTAGGTGTGAGTATACCATATTTTTTTAATCTTGAACCGATCATGGTAGTCGGGAGGCTAAATTTAACCGACATATGGAAATATTGTGAAAGGTCATCGGAATTTAGAACATACTTGATTGATGTTGTACGTTAATTAATAGAATGTACTTTTTTCATTGTTGGTTTTGACGTTCGAAGTCACGGCACAACTGAAACTAGATAACATCACACAAAAGTGTTTAAGAGGCTAAATTATTTGGCAATAACCAATTGTGTGAACTAGGAAAGCCAAACTAGGAAACGCTCTATGTTATATTTGTCGGGATGGATGCATCCATTATATACAAAGAGCTTCCGTGCAACCAGAATTGAAATTAGTTAGAAATGAATGTACCCAACAACTCAACAAGCGGTTCTCGAAAAACTCTGCATTGAACACCATTTGCGCCGCTGTCATGTGGAACATATGGAAACTCAGGAATGACATGATTTTTAACGGTGTCTCTTGGCTCAACATGAAACAGGTGGTGAGAAAGATTTTATCTTCGATCCAGAGCTGGAAGATCCTGTTGAAGGAGAAGGATCTCGCCCAGGTGGAAACTTTCTGCCAGGCGTTGACATTGCTGCTGAGAAGCCCAATTCTCCTGGAGAGTGGGTGATTCCACGCAATGGCCTCCCAGCTGGGGACACGCGTTCTGACACTCGGCGTCCTCCATCGCCGAACAGTCCTGGAGGTACAGGCATCAAGAAGAATCTGGCCACTAGCCCTGCATCGCCGCTCGAGTCTGGATCCTGGTTCCCAAGTCCGGATCCGAAGCCAATGAAGAAGCTGAAGCCGTCTTCCTGCCTGCCAGTCCTCAACGACATGGACGAAACCGCTGCGTAGTCGTGATGCCAGGAGCTCACCCTATCTTTCTTATGTGTGTGATGTAATAAAAGTTGCTGAAACTCTTTAGTTAGCAACCTGGGAACTCTATCGTGCAGAACCATAACTGTAGCTTTAGTTTCTGCCTTTACTTTCATGTTGGCTCTGAACTCGTGTGGTTTCTATGTTAATGCAATGAAACCGGGGGCGAGGTCCCTTTTGTTCTAAAAACAAGCGGTTCTCGACACCCCCACACAACCCACAATCTATATATTTCCACGACACAACATGTTCCCTCCATCATTTATGCATTTCACCCCGGCTCTTTACTATGAACACGATGCGAGAGAAGAGAAACACAATGCAATCTAAGCCCGGGAGTACGAGACATCGAGAAAGCAGAGCTTGCTATAGAGTGGAATACGGAAATGCTACACCTACGGGGACTTACGGATGGTTTACGCGCTGACGAGGATGGAATCCATCGTGGCCAGTGAACGGAAGAAAAAACAAATGGATCCCGCTAATCAATCACGCTAATCATGGAACCAAAACAGGAACTGTGCGTAGGTTTACCCTTCGTTGAGAACTTGAGATAGACCAGGCCGAGCTGCCTCCATCGCGCCGTCGTGAACGGCCAGGCCGCGTGCCGGTTGCCCACGATCTTCCTTAAACTGCAGCTAGACCTCGCCGTCGTGACGACCTAGCTGGCTCCATCCCGCCGACGATCTTGCTCAACCTGCACCTACACGTCGCCGTCGTGCCGGCCGGGTTGCCTCCATCGTGTCGCACCGTCGTGAACGGCCAGGGTGCGTGCCGGTAGCCCACAATCTTTGTCAACCTGCAGCTAAACCACGCCGTCGCGCTGCCGCCGAGGTTCTCGCCGTGGACGGACATACGCACAACCACTCGGATTCACGGCCGAGGTGCTCAAGTTCATGCAGGTTTGCCCTCGTTCTGATCGACCCAAAGTCCTCTTGAAATTTGTTGCAACCTAAGGTTAAGTACTACTCCTAGCTTAGGGTACATAAAAAATTAGTGCAAACAAGATGTCAAGTAATGATCAAAACATGAAATCAGAAGATGTCAATCACTGTAAATTAGTTCCATGCTTAATTCTTGTTCCTATCTAGCATATGATACTGCTTATGGGGAGAAGGAATGTTACAGCGTTGTACACATTAATCATATGATTCAGAACTTGTATTTAACTTGGGCATTAGTATTGACGATATGAATCCAACGATGACAGCTTCAGTTCCAAATGGAGCAATTCAGATATTTTTATTTTTCAACTCTATATTTCTAATAAGTACTTCAACATCCAAGTTACCTTATGATTTTTTCGGTGCAGGACCATTTGACTTCGACATGAGCAACATAAATCCAACGGCTATGTTACCATCTGGAAGTTCATCCACAGTAATTATGCCTCCAAATTTAGGAAAATATACAAGCATGTTGTTTCCATTTCAGCAAAGCTCTGCTACTCTGTCCAGTTCTACACAATTAAACTTTGATGGATTTGGAAGGCCCAATGATACGATGTTAGACATAAGCTGTGTAATTTAAAGAGAGGAGACTATCCATCTATTTGTTTTCATTTTTCTCGGCATCTGGAGTTGCAATGTGTACTGCTTTCTTTATTGGTACTGTTGGGAGTTGAACATTGTAAGAGATGTGCTATCAGTGATGTCGTGTTACTAAATCACAGAATTCAGCAAGTGACACTCGTACTAACTAGCGATTTCCTTCAGAACTTGTTTCATCTGTTTGTATAGTTTCAGTGCACAAGCATTTTCAGTTTCACTGAAAGTTTGATGCCCTTCTTATTGGCCATGCATATTTCAGTTTCCCTGAATATTCAGTTCACATTCCTATCATTCACAGCTTTACACTCCTTATAATATTGCAGAACTGAGCAAGCTTTATATTGAACAAGTACATACACATGAGAAGGAGCATACATCATCTCACGTTAGTTAGCATGACAAAGCTACAGCATACATCATCTCATAATGTTTGGTAGCTACGAACAACAACATTTGCCAATTTTCCTACAGCTTCATTCCTCTACTGAACATTACCTCACAGGCTTATTGATATTCTCCATCAGACAGGAATTACTAGCAAGGCTAGCATCCACAAGATGTACTAATTTCCACTTTGTAGCTTGTGCAGATTGAAATTCCAGTTCAAGCTTGGGCTTCTCAACACTTGAGTTTATGTATCCTGCGGCAGGGACCAATTTCGGTCCAACCCAAAGTTACAACGAGCAGTACTATATCTTGGAAACGGGAAGTACAATAAGCTGAAGGCAAACAAGCAGCTCCATGGCTAAGGTCGCCGCGCCGCCGATGACGAGGTGATGCCGTCTCCCTGCTACCGAAGAGGGGGAAGCTCGACTTGCAGCTGCCGAAGAGGACGAGTTCGCCGCGTGGCTTCCGAACAATGGGGAGGTCACCGCGATGCTTCTGAACAGGGGAGCTCGCCGCGCCGCCGCTGACGACCAAGATGCGCTCCCGCTTCCGACGAGGAGGAGCCGATGAGGTCGCAGTGCCTCCGCCTGAAGAGAGAGGCTTAGGTTGCACCGCCGCCGCCGCCGGAGAGGTGTAGAGAAAGGGATCGAGGAACCAGCCGTTCTGTCGCCTGGGAGACATGGGGATTTAGCAGCATTTGTTTTTGTCGTGGGATCGAGCTAATAATCCACGTTGGATACATGTCAGATGTTTCGTCAGCGCGTAACTCTTCCGTAGCCCATTTAGTCCGTAGGTGTAGCATGCAGAGGGTCCCGAGGAGGAAGGAGCATGCCGATCAGGTGGCGGGTGCGGGGAGGATGGCCGCCAAGGCCAAGGCCAAGGCCAGGGAGGACGGCGACCCGATCCCGGCCAACGAGGCGCACGCAACATGGCCCAAGCGCTACCAGCTGCGCGCCACCCCGGCGGCCGCCGGCAGCAGGTAATCTGTCTTATGTACCGGATCGATCTTCGTCGAATGTGTTGTGCTGAATATGTTTCTTGTCGTGCGATCGTGTTTTGCTGGGCAGGAACCATGATGATGATTATGAAGATGATGATTATGATGTCAAGGCTCGGTGCCATTACCGAGCTGCCAAGTTGGGTGAAACGGTCTACAACCTCGGCGGCCATGTCTATGTAAGGCTGATGATTTGTTTCCCATGCCTTTTCTGGTACTGTGAATATGCTTACTGCTGCTCCTGTCAGATCCTCTCTGTCCGTTAGATGCTTGCATCACTCTTGTTGTTGTGGACAACTATTTATTTTGCCTTCCTTGATGGTACATAAATTGGATGTATTTGACACCACCACTACTAGAAAAAAGTATAGATACCCCCCAGAACTATCCCATTCGGATCACATAACCCCCCCCCCCACCTCTAAAACTGGGATCTTAATCCCCTAAACTATTGTAAACCAGACAAATCACCCCCTAACCTGTTTTGAACAGCTGATTTGCCTACGTGGAATCTGGTTTTGACAACGGCCGGCCACATCGGACAAGGACCGGTAGGTTTCCTCCTGTGCGCGCCATGGGGGCGATGAGCACAATCAGCTCGGGATAGTCGCGCCGCCGTAGCCCGATTCCTCCGATCCCCTGCATCCTCATCGTGGTGAGGCCGCCTTAGCCCGGATCCTCCGATCCCCTGCATCGTCATCGTGGTGAAGCCGCCGTAGCCCGGTCCTCCGATCCCCTGCATCCTCATCGTGGCGAGGCCGCCGTTGTGCGGGTCCTCCGATTCTCTGCATCCTCATCGTGGCGAGGCTGCCGTTTCCCAGCCTCCCAGGTCCTCCGAGCTCATTTCAGTTTGATTTTCAATGTAATCGAGTGAGCTTTGTACTGGAATATAATGGTGTGTTAGCGTTGTGCTTTTGACTGAATTAAAGAAACGTGGTTTGTGCAAATTGTGCTCTCAGCTTTGTGATATATGTGCTCTCGGTTTTGTACACAAATTAAATATCTCAAATCGTCAAATACAACAGGGCTGTTACAGCTAGATTGTAACATTGTCAACTGAATTTTGCATAAACCAGAGTACAACCTCAGTGCACAATATTCGGTACACAAGCTTCAATACAAGCTTCACCACACAAGTTTCAGTACAAGGTTCAGTACACAAACCTGACAATTTCACACAAACTTGACAAATTCAGAATGGACACAAGCTGTAGAACAAAGAAATGAAATTGTTGCCAACAAATAAAAAGGTAACTGAAGCCACCGTTTCCTAGTTTTCGCAGCCACTATTTCCTATCTAGCTTTCAAATCAACAAAAGCAATCAACACATTCACTGTTTCCTAATTTTCCGAGTCTGAAGACACTCAGTTCTGTTATGCGTTGGCACCTGCATGTGTTGTGAGCTTGATGTTGATTGATTGCATGGAGTAGGCTGTGAGCCTACTGTTATATTTCTTGCTCGATTAGGTGGAGGCTGAGAAGATGAACTTCCAGGACGAGGTGCTGCCTGCTTTTTTTTCCTCTTATCTGGTTGAGAAGATGATCGTGCTGGAGGTGGTGCTTCTTGCTGAACCTAACAAAAAGAATGGTCAGTGATTTAAAGTTAAGAGATAATCACCTCAGTTATAGTTGAGAGATATTAAATTTTCATAGTAATTACCTGTGTGCTATTTTCCGAGTCTTTTTGCTGCTTCTTCCTTGCTTTCTTTGCTGCTTTAGTGTAGCTAGCATTCTGTTTGTTACCTCTATCTGGATTCCCTTCACACTTTCTTCTGTTATGAGTAAAGCTCCCACAGATAGAACATGCAATTTTAATGCCTTTCTTTGAAAGCTTGTTCCCCTGAGGTTTCTCACCTTCTTCTCTTCTTCTTTTTGTCTTCTTTCTTCCCGGCATTACCCTATGTGGAGGTGGATGAGGTTTTGGCATGTCGGCAATCGGCCAACTCTCTTTTCCCTCGACTGGTTGCAGGACATGGTCATAGATCTTGTTGTATTCGGAGATAGTGTAGCAAGGTGCAATGAAATCATCTATTTGTCTAGAGCATGTGTAAATTGCACTGATAGCATGGCAACAGGGCAAACCTGACAATTCCCAATATCTGCAAGAACACGTCCATGTGTCCAAGTTTACTGTAAACCTCCTATGAGTACCTTCTTGAACCTCAAATCCCTCCTTTCCATTCCAGAGAACCTGACATATCCCTGACCTCCTAATATTCAGCTTCAGTTTTTTGAAAATATTTGGGCAAATAGTTCCAGGCCAGCTGTTAGATTTATCTCTATTTTCCTGTATCCTTACCATCACCTTTTTTCTAATGATCTCATTAGCTGTGATAATAGGAAAGAACCTAGCTTTCATTATAGCATTGTTGAATGATTCGCAAAGATTGTTCTCCACTGAGTCACACCAAGACCCTAGCTTGAAGTAGGCCCTGCTCCAGTGCTCCGGTGCAGTTTTCATGATGTCTTGAGCACCTTCAACAGTTTGCTGGGCTAGTTTGGCTCTGTTGTAGTTAAACTGAGTTCTGTCTGATGACTTGGCACACGCCCAAAACATCTTCTGCAATTTTTTCTCCCTGTGTTGCTTTCTCCAGTTAGCATAAATGTGTCTAGCACACATTCTGTGCTCTGCTTCAGGCACAATTTCGTTGACAGACCTGATAAGTCCCTGTAAAATTAACATGTTTACTTTACTTTGTTGACAGTGCACATACATGAACAATAACATAAACAATGATATAAACACCTTCGATAGTACCTTTTGCTGATCAGATATGAAGACCCATCCATCTCCATGATTGCTTATCTGTAGATCTTTCTGAAGCAATGACATGAACCAGTACCATGAGTCATATGATTCGACCTCAACTGTAGCCCATGCTAAAGGGTACATCTGATTGTTCGCATCTCTTCCAATAGCACACAATATTTGACCTGACACTGAACCCTTCAAAAAACAACCATCTAGTCCCACAACTCTTCTACAGCCAGCTAGGAATCCCTTTTTGCAGGCATCAAGACAAATATACATTCTCTGGAACACTGGCTTGTCAAAAATGTCAGGGTCTAAAGTGACTGCCACCGTGCTACCAGGATTGCTTCTAACTAGCTCTAAGTGGTAGTCAAAGACTCTAGAATACTCACCATTAGTCAAATCAGTGAGCTTTTCCATGACTAATTTTTTTGCTCTCTTGCACTTGGAGAGACTAACATCAGCTAGCAGATCCTCAAGTACCGCCTCCTGCATATGCTCTACATGCCAAGTGGGATTGTGCCTTATATATCTAAAATACTTCTTTGCAATGACTGTGCTAGTGACAAGCTTGTTATCCCTTCTAGGAATGCATGTGTGCACATTATTGTACCTCACAACAAGCAACCAGTCAGATCTGCTACTAATTGAACCATAGATGCTCCAAGGACAACCAGGCCAGGTACACTCAGCACTGACCCTTTTCTTCTCATCTTTTGGAAATCTCAAATGGTGGAAATTTGCTAGCCCATATTTAACCAAAGCTTGCTTGAATTCCCTGCTATCAGTAAAGGCCATGCCTACAGCAAACTCTGGTTTTTCAGTAGTATCATCGTAGACTCTGTGTGATGTCTTCCTCCTTCTCACTTCATTTACCTCTCCATCACTGGCTTCGTCGTATGACATATCATCATCACTTTCAAAATATGGTGTGCCTTCGCCATCTGAATCATCAAGCTTAAATGTTTCTGGCACAATGAAAGCATCAGGTACATTGCATGGTTTGCACTCATCTTCTCTCAACATTTTCTTTTTGACTTGATCCTTCAATTCTTTTGCATATTTTCTCAACTCTTGAACTTCATCGTCAGATGCTGAGCTGTTGCTCTCTGTAGGGGGAATAACATAGTCACTATCAGATTCATCACTTGAAGTGTTTACTTCCTCCTCATCCACAACTAATTTTCCTCTGCTCACTGGTAATTTAGAAGTCCTACCCGGCTGATAATACAAGTTGGAGCACTGCCAAGGTTCTGGTTCTTGTTTGGGCTGCTCCTCTGCATTTGTAAATTGATGATGCTCCTCTAGATTTCCAAACTGCTGCTGCCCCTCTGCATTTCCAAACTGCTGCTGCTCCCCTGCATTTATAAACTGCTGCTGCTGCTCCTCTGCATTTGCAATCTGCTTCTGCTCCTCCTCTGAATTTACATGTTTCTGCTGCTCTTCTCCATCTGAAAAATCAGCCGGTATGTTACAGTATATGTCCATCACACCTGCATCATTGGCATGCGTTGCCATTTCCAAAACCGATCTCTGATCATGTAACATTAATAGTGTGCTGCTCATTACCCCATCTCTAATCAGGCCTGGAAATTTCCAATGCAATGTAGCTTCCTTCAAAGCCCACTTTGAACAAGCAACATGTTGTGATAAATGAATCTTCAGTTCATCAAGGCTCAACTTGGACTGCCGAACTGTGGACATGCCGTGCCTACCACCCACATACTGCCATTCTCTCCCATCATGCAGAAAATATCCTCTGAAATGAAACTTGATTGACAGGAAATCTTCCATGCTTCAAACCTGTCCACAAAATTGAAAGAAAGAAACTGAATAAAAAGCACTCTTCTATCTTTCAGTTCTAGCCGAATCAACTAATCAGAACACACAAAAACAAATCCACGTTACACATGATGGTCGCACTACCCTAGATGAATAACTCTATACCTGAACAATCTGAATGCCTATCATGATTTCGAAATACCCTAAACCAAGAAAACCCCAACCTAAAACAGAGAAAAAGGGCATTCATCTTTGATGACGGACCTGCTAGTCGCCGGCCGTCCCCTCGTCGTTGGCCGTCGCCCTCAGTTCATGCCGCCGATCGCTGTCACACTCGTCGCTGGTCCGTCGCCCACGTCGCCGCCGTGGGAGAGAGATGAATCGCGTGATCTGCTCGTCCCAAAAGAAGGCAACTTCCAACTGGTTCGGGGGGTGATTTAGACTGCACCCACCGGTCCTTGTCCGACGTGGCCGGCCGGAGTCAAAACCAGATTCCACGTAGGCAAATCAGCTGTTCAAAACAGGTTAGGGGGTGATTTGTCTGGTATACAATAGTTTAGGGGATTAAGATCCCAGTTTTAGAGGTGGGGGGGTTATGTGATCCGAATGGGATAGTTCTGGGGGGTATCTATACTTTTTTCCCACTTCTATGAATGTTGTTGCTGTAATAAAAAACATCGCTATGAAAAATCAGTAGTTTGTCTCCACACCTCATGTGACTGTTATTCTTGCTGCTAAGAAATGATTACATCATTTTTTTGTTAATTAGGCTGTTGTCCTAACGCTCTTTTTCAACTTTCAACAACTCATGCCATAGCGGTTATACGTGCATGCTGTTGTGAAATACCTGATGATAATTGTTCTGTTGTCGTAATGATCTATTCATGCACCTAATGTGATTGCCATCATGCTTCCTACTATATATGAAATACTTGCTCATTTGATGTTAATTGTCACATCATCATAATGCTATGTTCTGCACCTGATTTTTTTTTTCGAAATGGGGTAGTCCCACCCTCTGCATCAAAATGATGCATATGGCCGCTTTATTAAGTGTTCTGCACCTGATGTGATTGCCATTATGCTTGAAACCTTGTTGTTAATGGGTTTTCATTGTACCAATCATATATACTCTACTTCTCTGTAAAAAAATGAATTTGCACCTAAGTTTGCATTGCTTATTGGCTGTTTTGAACCTGGCACTATGAATATGGCTGCTGATGTAAGAAAATCCTCCCCATGTGAAAGATGTTTTTGCATACGTTTTATCTTTCATCTTTCCCTTCACAGGAAGAAACAAATCCCCTTTTCATCGACAGAATAACCGAACTTTTCGAGTGAACAGACAATGGCCAGTACGTCAAGTGCTGCTGGTTCTTACGGCCCGGGGCGTTGATTTCCAACTCAAAATTGGTAGACGATCATGGTCATGATCCCAAAAGGGTCTTCCTACCTGACGAGAGGGATGACAACGTGTCAGGGCAAGTCGATTCAAAGGTCAGTGTCCTTGTTCAGAACGATGTGTTACCTCCATAATGAAGTGTTTCTAACATTTTAACTCCACGTTTTACCTTGAGCTGGAAGAAAAGGCCCAACTAGCGGCTCACAGTGAGTCCGGAAGTATCAGTGAGTCCGGAAGTATCACAAGTGGTACTTGCTCCTTTGACCTTTGTACTCTGTTGAATTATGCAACCAAATTATTGACATGTGCTTCCAATATTGGTTTATTTTACCTAAATTAACACATGAGATTTTAACATTTTAGAGGATGTGTGTGATTCTTGTCCAACATGTCCTAGCTGATCTTAATCTGGTTTAAGTAAAAATCCAAGCAAATTGCTCTCTTTGCTCAGAATGTTAATTCTACAAGTATGTGCACTAGATGTTTAGGCTGCCGTATTTTTCTCTATAGTAACTTGTGTGCTCAAAGAGTCAGGAATGGTTTTCGGTTGAAAGAGATAGAATTATCATAGGGACAACAAGCGCCTAGGAATTTTAATGTATCACTTAGCTTATCTTTGTTTGACATCAATTATAATGTTTATCTTTCTTATTGTTTAGATCATCTTCGGACATGATTGCGTGTAATACATGATGTCTCCACATATTGATGATCTGTTGTATATACTTGACACTTCAGGATTATAACTGAAAATTTATTTTTCATGTAGATACAAGTGAGGGCTCTGGGATTTCTTCAGATGGTGATTCGGAGGATGAACCCTCTGTTACAACTGTTCAGGTGTATTAGTATTGGTCTAGAAGTTTGTATTAGTCTTGGTTTACTTTCTTGTCTCTCAAGTCAGGTGTACTATGTATTTGCCTATTGGGCTATATGTAAAGACAAGTTGCATCCATAACATGATATCAAAGCCCAGAATTTGGGATTTTTTTGGACGCCGCAACTCGCCCTTGATCGTTTTCGGTCTCCTCTCCCGATCGTCTTGATTCCGCTGCTGCTGTCGTTGAGTGCCTCTTCAGCTAAACTTCTCGATGGATTGGTTCGATTGGAGCTCCGGTGTATCAGATGTCGCACGTACAGCTTGCGTAGAGCTTTCCGGTCACTGCTCACCTTCGTCCACCTCCGCCTACTTGTCGTCGACGCCGGTCTTCTCCCATGTTGCCGCCGCCGAATGCCCGCCCGCCCCCGTCCGCGTCGGGCCCTGCCTTGGGCAGCCGCCGAACGCTCGCCCACCCCCGTCGCGTCGGGCCCTACGGATCTGCCGTCTGCGCGGCGCTCGCGTCTCCGCGGAGGCGTGTTGCGTCTCGCCCCCGCGTCGGAGTCCATGTGGTGGTGGATCCGGCTTTTCAAGATCTCGAGGGTGTTGTTCGAGTTGACCAAGCCAGCGTCGTCGTCCGGAGCGCAGGGTGGAGGTGCTTCGGCACCGAGGAGCGTCGACTTCCTTGTTGCAAGGGGGCTTCGTCCAGTCCGAGCAAAGCGTGGTGGAGTAGCGGCGGGTTTCGCCAGCGTGTCGTCGTGCGTGACGAAGACGAAGCTGGGGTTCAGGAGGGCCTCGTTGTAATTTTCTTTGTTTCCTGGACTTTTCTGTGAAGCTTGGTCAGCTTCGTGTGGTTCTCTCTAAGCAAATAAAAAAAAACACAACAAAAAATCTATATATATATCCACAGACATGGTGTGTTCGCTCCAGGTTGGGAATATGAGGCATCGAGAAAGGAGAGGCTGCGTTGAAGAAGAGTAAGAGTCTAATGTGAAATGTCGCTCTACCTCAACACCTTCCCCGACTTTCGTTAGTTTCTTGTGTCACTTGTTGGATGTGGATATGATGTACTACCGCGCTAGCTGGGATGGTTTTTTCTTAGGATGCAAGGTATCCATTCTCCCAAAGTCGATGTGTCCGACTTGACATCGGCCACGCAGTTCAGAGAGAGTGATGATCGCAGCTCGACGCCTTAATTAGGTCCCCCGCTCCACCCTTCTCCATGATATCCCGTGTTGGCATGTCCATCGGAGGCCAAGACACGGGATGCACTCGTGTAAGCAGAAGTGCAAGTAGGTAGCTGATATTTTGCACGTAATGGAGGAACTCGAGACCAATAATTTAGAAGAAACAGGCCATGCATGTAAAAATGTGAACACACACCGTTTTGTTTGTGTGATCATAAAACATATGTATCTGAATTTCGAAACAATTTGTCATCATGATATGTAAATCTTCTTTAATTTCTTTTTGTACTGCTGAACTTGTGATGGCTGTGTGCATCCTAACTATGCAGAGGCCAGGTCTAATGCTTAAAATTTTAACTAATAAAGCTCTCTTTATCAAAAAAACAAAAGAGAGATGTGATTCGACACACACCTCTGCCATCTACACCTCGTTCACTCTGGGCTGATTCTCCACCCTCACCTCCTTCCCATATGGTAAGTTATCCTGCTCTCCCTCTCCACTGCCATGTGGCCATGCTCATCTCCCTCTCCTTTTATCTTAATCCCTGATGTTGTTGGGGATAAATTGATGTTGAGTATTTACTATATGCACCAATTTTGGACATGAAAGTCTGCATGGAGTACTAATGGTATGACAACATCAGTACAATGATAATTACAAATTCTTGCGGAAATGAAGTGACAGGAAACTATGTAATGTACGCCGTAATATTCAGGGAAGTGTCTCAAAAGAGAAAAGGAGAACAGTTCAGTCAATATTGGACTCGAAATTACATGTGTGGACTTTGCGTTTGACTTTTTTTTTGCGAAACACAGTACAACGCAGACGCTCACATACACGTGCACACACTCACCCCTATGAACACACGCACGCACACCCTACCCCTATGAGCACCTTCGAAAGATTGAGCCGGCGGTCGGGTCTTGAGATTGACGAAGTCACCACAGGCACCTCGCTGTCGACGGGAACGTCGCCTCCCACTGAAGAATATTCCGCCTAAATGAGAAACACCAGTGTCAAACCTGGGGTTTGAACTCTGGTGGGCTGGGGGTACAACCACCCTCCTAACCATCTTGCCACAGGCAAGTTCTCACTTTGCGTTTGACTTGCCAATTCACATTTACCTTCTTGTTAAATTCCAGAAAATTCTGCATCATGTACACTATACGGTGTTGTCCAAGAAGCGTTTGTTTACATCTGAGCATATCACTTTGATGAGAGATGGGTTGTAAATACCAGCCTCTAGATAATATAATCACAATTGTTATTTACCTCTTAAAGCTAGACTTTTTTTTCTTGTTTTATCAGGTGATATGAGATCCTTGATCAGGTGTACGTAGTTTCAGGTAAAGTTTATCTTAACCATTGGCTATATCATATCCTTTCCATATATTGTGGAACCAGTTGCTTATCGTTTCATTTGTCAATGTAAAGTTAAGATATGCAATGGACAAATATATCATGAATCTAAATGGAAATATTGTTGAGAGTCTTGAGACTAAGCAATATTGTTTATACTGAATCTGCAGCTAAAGAATGCCAGTATGAAACATATGAAGGAAGTTGTGTCAATAATTTTATTTTCTGTATGCAACTGTTTCTTGTGCCATTTCTGTTAAAGCCTTGCAAATTTATTACGTGTAGCTTTCAATTTATATCCACTCATGACAACCTACATATGAATCACAGGGCTGCACCTGAAGCAGAGAAACTTCTTCCAGAGAAGGACCTGCACCTTTCCAGCCCGAGAAGCTGTTAGATGCATGTTTGCCTACATCCTTGGCAATGGTTTTACCTTTTATTAGTTAAGTCTTCTGGGTATGACCGCTATCCCCCAATCAAATGATGTTTTGGCCAGTTTGGATATCCATATTGTTTCATTGTGGTGTGGTGCGACCTGTCGGGCTGATCGACATTGATGGTAAGCTCCCCTTCTCAGAACCATGATGTATGTTTTTTATTTCACACTACTGCCAATGTGTGTTCTGTTTATTGCTGATTTATGCAGCAGGTTGTGCAGAAGAAAAAAAAAACATGTTTGATCATGCCACGTGCCAGTCAGTGCAACAGATTAGCATATCTCGATGAAGTCAATGATCTGGAGCATACTTGACCTTGATTTAAAATGCACTATATTAGAATGCTATCTGAATAGTGTCGAGACTGTGCTGATTCTGTCGATAGTGATTAGCTCTTGAATATGTTGCTGGTTGTTGGTATTTAGGCCAAGTTGTTGAGACATTGGCCTTTATTGAAGGTAACCATGGTTTTTCAGGGCCTTTTAAACTTGGAGGCATACACCGATGCCATCTTGAATATTGCAAACATTACTAAATCTCACCTATCAATATTGCTGCTGAAGAAATTAGAATCTTTATCTTTTAGACCAAAATATACTCGCTTCTTGCCAAAATATAGTACATCTGAGATTTTTGCCAAGTCAAACCATTTAAACTTTGATAAAGTTTATATAAAAAAGGAACATATGTAATACCAAAGTAATAGTATTGGATTCATCATGAAGTATATTTTCATATGGTATACATTTGGTAGTGTATGTATAGATATTTTCTCAATAAACTTGGTCAAAATCAGCGAAGTTTGACTTTACGAATGTGCACTATATTATGGAAAAGAGGGAGTATTATTTTTTGTACGAGATAAACATCACTCGTCTATCTGTTGTCAGAGGTGCATTGAGATTGCTTAGAATTTCATAGAAATTTGTACTGATGAAATTTTGTCAAGTATTTGTGCGGCCTTGCTTTTTCTTCGATATTTCTAATGTTTCTCCTAAAATTTTGTTAAGTATTTGTGATCCTTTTGCGGAGGAGAGTTTTAAATTATTTTTGGACCCAAAGAGGCTGGGATCAGTTACATGACAATTTATCTGTCACACCATCCAAATTCAAAAACCATACACTTGAGATCGAAACTCTTACAACTACAAGTTCTAACACCTAAGAAAAACAATCTAGCATACTACATCCATCCAACGTGTAATGGTTGCCAGATGACTTAACAATATACGAGTCACTTTTTGCAAATTTTATGTTTTATATCTCTATATTTATTTAAAAAATCCTACCATATTATTGTAATAATAGACGGGCGCGGCAACGCGAGCCGACATGATCTAGTAAAAGTGGAATAGGAGTTTCATCTGCACTTTCCTATGGCTCAACACCTTTCCCTACCGTCTTGCATTTTTCATGACGTCTGTTGGAAATAAGAGTCATGACTACTCACAGTTCAACCTGAATTTAAGTTTGAGTAAAACATGTTTTTTCTATAAATAAAAAACTGTTTCTCATAACAGGCAAGAGGCTAAATTTAACTGACATGAAATGATTGTGTCTTTCAAGACCTGGATAAGGGCATATCCGCAAATGAGAGATAACTCGGATATTTTTTTCTACTCCCCCCGTTCACTATTATAAGATTTTTTTAGGCTTTTTAATGAATGTATCTAGATGTGTTTCAGTGTGTAAATTCACTCATTTTGGTTACTATCTAATCCATATTGAAATATCTTATAATAGTGAACGGAGGTTTGAATAAGTAAAAGTGGTCGAGGTTAAGGATGTACCTGATTGATGTTGTACGCTAATTAATAGAAATGTAGTCTTTTGTTGTTTTGGTTTCGATATTGGTAGTTATTGTACAACTAACCTCGACAACATCACATAGAAGTGTTTAAAAGGCATAATTATTTGGAAACAACCAACCGTGTGAACTAGAAAGTCCAATCGAGTTCCTCCTTTAGGAGTTAATTGTTTAGATATGTGGAATTTAGAGAATCCATTTTCTAAAACTAGGAAATGCATATGTTATATTTGTGGTGGATGCATCCATTACGTATGAAGATCTTCCGTGCAATCAGAAATAAAATTGCTCTGAAATGAGTGTACCCACCAACTCTTTTAGCACTTCTCGACACCCTACACAACCAAGAATATATATATATATGTGTTTGTATGACCACCGATCGAAACGGCGTGTTCTATCCATCACTCCTAGTGTTCCACTACCGCTCTATTTTCCACGAACACTACGTGAGAGAGAAGAGAAAGACGGTGCAAGCTAAGCCTGGGAACACGAGACATCGAGAAAGGAGAGCTTCATATAAAGTTAAATAGGAGTTTAATTCGCCACTTTGCTCCGGCTCGACATCTTTCCCTATTGTCTTGTTTTTTCATGGAGCTTTTTTGGTGTAAGAGTGATGTACAACAACTCTGAGTCATCCTAAGTCCAAGTGTGCATACAACATAGTTTTTTTAAGAAGATTCGATTGATCATAGAAGTTAGGAAGCTATATTTAACAAACTAGTATGGTTGTGTATTTGACTAATAGAAGGGTGTCAAGATTCAGGGTCTGCCAGACTGAAGTTGTATGGTAATTTAATATACTCTTTTTTTGTTGATTATGATACAACTAAATCTGAAAAACCGTGTCTACAAAAGCCAAACCTTTAGAAGAAGAAAACCATTACATGTAATATATATTTCAGTACTGCGATGAACTGATTCGAATAATTTACTTAACGTTGCATGTATAGAATATATTTTTGAAGGCACATTGTAATGCACGAACCTCATAGCCTACCTCAAGACTTGGTGTTTTGTGAGTGGGGTTGGGAGTTGGAAGTCGGATGCAATAAACACTAGCAGACAATTATTTAGTAATATCTACGTTGCAATATATGCCCAGCTAAATCAACTAAGGATAAATTGATAAATTAATTGGCCCATGGAATCTAAAATGGCCAATACAAGTTGTATAACATTAGGGATGGCACCCGCAGGGTATGGGTAAGGGTGGAGCCACCCCATACCCTTATCCGCCCCCTCAATCTTGCCTGTCACCCGTACCCATACCCTTGTGCGGGTACAACTTTTTTCCATACCCTTCACCCGACAGGGTAAAAGGGTACCCGCGGGTAAAAATATCCGTGTTAGCAACACAACAGATTGAGCAGAAAATTGTCGTAGACAACATCATATAATCATATAACTTTAAATAGCAGCACATACTTATAAATAGCATCACATTGTCAACAACACATTGTAAACATCAGCACATATACTTATAAACAACAACACTTGCGCATAAGAAACGCATGTAAACATCAGCACTTGCACATAAACAAAAACACATTTCAATGATAAACAACAACACATAGTCATAAAAATTAGAAGGTACATTAGGTTATTATTGGGAGACCCACTTGTCAAAGATTTAGAAGGGTACATGGGTACGCGGGTATGGGTTTTACGAACCCATACCCGTATCCTCTCTGCCCGATGGGTACGAGATTTTCCCATTTACATAACCATGGGTATTTTTTCTTCCCAAATTCTTACCCTAATAGGGTTTTTACCCGCAGGGTACACGGGTAATGGGTACCCATTGCCGTCCCTATATTACATTAAAAAATCACATGCCTATGCTATTATGTGGCAGGCTCCGATGCATCCATTATGTATGAAGATCTTTCGTGCAACCAGAAATGAAATGTAGCGAACAACTTTCAATGTAGTTATTCGCACAATAAGCAACTTATATACGACCATCAAACATGGCGTGTTCCCTTTATCATTCAAGAGTTTTCCCAACCTCTCTTCTCTGCGAAGACGCGATGTAAAAGAAGTGAGACAGTGCAAGCTAAGCTTGGGAATAGGAGACGTCGAAAAAGGAAAGGTCACTCTGAAGCGGAACATGAGTCTAATCCGACGTGTCGCTTCGACCTGAAGCCTTGTCATACTATTCTGCATTTTTCGTGTCACTCGCTAGAAGCAAGGGTCTTGTGCTGGTACGATATCTGCATCTTCCCGGACTCCCGGTGCATGTAGCATCGCCGCGATGTTTATAGAAAGCCCTGTGCAAGATGTCGAAGAAGATATTCACATTTTTTAATTATTTTGGGTGGTTTAACTCTGGTCATTATATTGACCAATAATATATGGGAAAAGAATTATTTGCAATAATTCACAAAAAAAGAATTATTTGCAATAGCCAACCATGTGGACTCAAAGAAAAGCCAAACCGTTCTTATAGGTAGAGCAAAGAAAAAACAAGGGAAGAGAAAGACGGTGCATGCTAAGCCTGAGAACACGGCGTATAACCACCCACCATCAAGCGTTCCATTACCACTCTATTTTCCACGAGCACTATGCGAGAGAGAAGAGAAAGACGGTGCATGCTAAGCCTGGGAACACGAGACATCGAGAATGGAGAGCTTCATATAAAGTTGAATAGGAGCTTAATTCGCCACTTTGCTCCACCTCGACATCTTGCCCTGTTGTCTTGTTTTTTTCATGGAGCTTTTTTGGTGTAAGAGTGATGTACAACAACTTTGAGTCATCCTAAGTCTAAGTGTGCATACAACATAGTTTTCTTAAGAAGATTCCATTGATTGTAGAAGCTAGGAGGCTATATTTAACAAACTAGTATGGTTGTGTATTTGACCAATAGAAGGGTGTCAAGATTCAGGGTGTGCCAGACTGAAGTTGTATGGTAATTTAATATAATGTACTCTTTTGTTGGTGTTGATTATGCTACAACTAAATTTTGAAAACCTATAACACACTATTGGCACCGTGTTTACAAAAGCCAACCTTTAGAAGAAGAAAACCGTTACATGTAATATATATTTTAGTACTGCGATGAACCGAATCAAATAATTTACTTAACGTTGCATGTACAGAATATATTTTTTCCGCACATTGTGATGCACAAACCTCAAAGCCTCCGTCAAAACATGGTGTTTTGTGAGGGGGTTTGGGAGTTGGAAGTTTGATGCAATAAACACTAGCAGACAATTAGGAATAGTACTATCTATGTTGCAATATATGCCCAGCTGAATCAACTAAGAATGAATTGTATGAATTGGCTCACATCGAATTTAAAATGACGGACACAAGTTGGTATAACATTAAAAAATCACATGTCAATACTATTTATGTGCCAGCGGATGCATCCATTGTGTATGAAGATCTTTCGTGCAACCAGAAACGAAATGTAGGCAACAACTTTCAACCTAGTTTTTTTTTTTTTTTTTTTTTTTGACAAGGAGCTCGTGTACAAGATCAACAAGTGAAAGAACACACACGCACGAACAGAGGCAAGATCGAACTCACACGCAGCGAACGCAGATCCGCCGAACAGCACACCGTCTTCAAACGCCAGCAGCCGCCGGAGTCGAAGAAGGCAGCCTCACCACGCACCGGAGAAGGCAGCTGGAGCAACCTTGTTGAGCAGCCGCATGAGCCAGCTGACGCAAGCACCAGCATCTGCACGTTGAACGAGCATCGGCCTCGAGCTGCCCCTCCACCGCCATCGCCGCCTCGCGCCGGAGACGACCACGACAGCTCCGCCCAACCTCCACCGCACCCTCCGCGACCAACGACGAGGAAGAAGATCCGCCTGCAAACTCCCAGATGGATTAAGCAGAAGCACCAACTCCGCCGGAGCGGAGACTGCCGAACCCCAAAAGCACGAGCAAGCGCCGCCACCACGGCCGCCAGCTCGGGGAAGAGCACGCCGCGGCTCCGGAGAGCAGCGGCCGCGCCCGCGACGGCAGATCTGCCCTGGGCCCCCGCCGGAGCGCCAGGAACAGAGGGGGGAGCTGCCGCCGCCAGAAGCCTCTCCGGCCGCGCCGCCCTCACCACAGCGCCGCCGGCAGGCCACCCACGCACACCTAGGCTATATACACGGCGGGATCCGTCGATTCCCCGTCCTCCCGCCGCCGGAGCGGCCGCGGAGGGCGAGAAATCGGCCGGATCGCCGCCGGCGAGCTGGAGCGCACGGGTTCGCCCAAAAATCGCCTTCGTACACTGTCGGTGGGGAACGAAAGGGTTGGGTCGGGGGTGACTGCTTTTGTCTTAACTTTCAACCTAGTTATTCGCACAATAAGCAACTTATATATGACCATCAAACACGGCATGTTTCCTTCATTGTTCAAAAGTTTCCCCACCTCTCTTCTCTTCGAAGACGTGATGCAGAAGAGGAGAATGTGTGTGTGCAAGCTAAGCTTGGGAATACGAGACGTCGAGAAAGGAAAGGTCGCTGGGAAGTGGAGCTTGAGTCTAATCTGACGTGTCGCTTCGACTTGACGCCTTCCCATACTATTCTGCATTTTTCATGTCACTCGTTGGAGGCACGCATTTTGTGCTCAATGGCTAGGTTAATCTTCTCGGTGCACGTAGCATAGCCTCGATGTTTTTAGAAAGCCCTGCGCAAGATGCTGAGAATGATATTCACATCCTTTATTTATTTTGGGTGGTTTAACTCTGGTCATTAAATTATTTGCAATAGCCAAACCGTTCTTATAGGAAAAGAAAACAAGGAAAAGTTGAGACCTTTCGTCGGTGCGCGAGATTCGGGAGGAGTCGAGCTCGATCGATCGATCCCAGCCCCCCGAAAGGCGAATTTCCCCATCCCCGCGAGATTGGAATCGGAACCGATCTCGCCATGAATCCCGAGTAGTAAGTCGCATCTTTCCTGTCCCGTCTCGCCTCCCTCTCTGCTTCAATTGGGATCGATCTCTCTCGCTGCTGGATCTGGATCTCGCTGCTGGCCCGGCCGTGATTCCTTGAGTATCCTACATACACTCGCGGTCGGACTGCTGATCCTTAATTGTTAGAACATGGACCTTGATTCTTGTAGGTTTGATCGAATGTGCCACAATCAGTCGATCGTCAATGGAATTGTCCCCTCGGTTTTTGCTTAGCTTCAATCGTCGATGCGCATTGCAAGAAAAAACTGGCGGTTGATTCTCTATTCAACCTCGTTTCTTCTTTTATCTTTTGATGATTGAGGTTCAACTTTGTAATAATCTGCCACTGAAGTAGTACAACCGAATATATATTTTCCTGTGCATTGCGACGAACAAACCTCAAAGCACGTGGATTCCATCTGGTGATTTTGGTATACTAGTTATCTTAAATATATTGCTCAGTGTTCTAAGCCTGGAGATGATAGTGACTATATCTCGGTTTGCTGGTACTATCATGAAAATGTTGGTTCGCATCGGTTTTCGTCCTATAGTACATTTGATTAATCGAGGCTAATATCCTCTCTTTTTTTTACATGGCAGTGACTATCTCTTCAAGCTCTTGCTCATCGGAGACTCGGGTGTCGGCAAGTCGTGCCTTCTCTTAAGATTCGCAGTAAGAATCTATGTCTAAAAGCATGATCTTTTATCCCACCTCTTTGTATGCATCTTCTTAAAATATAGAGTAAAACGCCTTTGCGGTCACGAAGTTGCCACGAGCGAGCGCATTGGTCACCAACTGAAAAAACGCCAAATCGTGGTCACTTAGTTGCGTGGTAGAGCCACGTTAGTCACTCCGTCGAAATAGACGTTAAGTCGCTGACGTGGCAGTCTGGTTTTTACAAAGTGCACCCTGTATTTTTTTCCTTCGCATCTATTCGCCCTGTATTACAAATTATGAATAGACATTTTATCGAACACCTGGCGCACGTCGGAATACCTGGTGGCACAGCCAACGGCGCCACCAGCACGTCGCGCGCGAACAGGCAGCAGAGGGTGGCTCGCCGTCCGCCGCAGGCCGTTCAAGCGGGGATCCGAGCACGGCGACCACGCCCTGCCCATGTGCGACAAAACCCTCCTCGTGTTCTCCGGCCTCTCCGACGCCAGAGACCTCATCCGCTGCGCCGCAACCTGTCGGCGCTGGCGCCGCCTCGTGTCCTCCGACGCCGCCATCATCTGCCGCCGCGCCCCTCCGCGCTCGACGACGGCGGGATGCTTGACACCTCGCGCGTGGTCGCCTCCCGCAACGGCCGCGTCGTGCTGGACCTGCGCCGCGCCAAGAGCGCCTGCGTGCTTCGCCTGTGCGTTTGCGACCCCATGACCGGCGACGCCGACTTCCTGCCTCCCCTCAGCGGCAAGGACAGCCTCGGGCCGTACGCGTGCGCCCTTCTCACCGCCGACGACGGGCTCCATCTCTACGACGGCATGTCCACCGAGAGCCACAGCACGTCTGCGTCCTCGTACCGCGTGCTCCTCCTCTTCAACCACCGCACCCCCGCGGCGCTCCGGCGCTACTCCACCGAGGACGGCTGGGCCTGGAGGTAAGGGTGATCGGCGCCCGGATCTCCAGGGGGCGGCGGCTGGACGCGAAGGCGGCGCACGCGACGCTGGTGCGGGGCGGCGCGGTCTGCTGGCACGGGCTCGGCATCTCGCTCGACCTCGCCACGCTCCAGACGTCTGCCGCGCCCTACTCCGTCCAGGCCACCAAGTCCCCGAGCGGCGCCAGCACCGTCGTCAGTAAGGTGGTGGACCTGCTGCCTGGGGTGATGCCGGACGGGAGGCTGTGCATGCTCGAGTCGAGGGCCGACAACACAGTGTGCGCCTACGTGATCGTCCACGCGGACATGGTGTGGGACGGCACGACATCCGGGAAGAAGGAGCTGCGGTGGATGCTGAGGGCGGCGCCCATGGGCCTGCTTAGCGTCAGGCTGCGCTGGTTCTGCGAGAGGAGCGGCGTGGTGCTCTTCACGGCAAGGAAGGATGACGGCCGCGGCGGGACGCAGGTGTACGCGCTGGACGTGGAGACGAAGCAGGTGGGCATGGTGGACTGGTCGGGCGGCACAGGGGACAACGGAGACCAAGTCGATGTGTGTGGCTACGAGATGGACCGTGTCCATAGTTGATTTGTTAGGATATTAAAAAATACAGGGTGCACTTTGTAAAAAACCAGACTGCCACGTCAGCGACTTAACGTCCATTTCGACGGAGTGACTAACGTGGCTCTACCACGCAACTAAGTGACCACGATTTGGCGTTTTTTCAGTTGGTGACCAATGCGCTCGCTCGTGGCAACTTTGTGACCGCACAGGCGTTTTACTCTAAAATATATGTTTGAGTTGTCCGAGGGATATCTATCTATTTGCTTCTAGGCTCAGTAAACTGTCTAATTTCTCACAACTTAATAAGGTGTAATATCCCTAAAAAATGGTGTAATATGAACGAGGAGAGTTTATTGTTGGTAGCCATTCTTTTCAACATAGTGAGGATCCCTGTATTTTACTACCCGCTTGAAGTATTGGTACTAGTCTAAGTGTACTCTATCTTGAACTTGTCTCCAGTAAGTTTGTTAGCCTCATTAATATGGACTATGTTGGATGGCAGGATGACTCCTACCTGGACAGCTATATCAGCACTATTGGCGTTGATTTCGTAAGTATAGTTATTTACTTTCTTGGTCTGAAGTTTAAAGTCCTGGCCTACCTTAACTGAACCTGGATCATTGTTTACTTGCGACTCTGTTGACAGAAAATACGTACTGTGGAGCAAGATGGAAAGACTATGAAGTTGCAAATCGTGAGTCTATTCTGGCTTTAGCTATCGGGGCATGTTCCGTTTCATAGCCCTGTTTTATGTTGTGGAGTTTGCTGCATTTTCCCCTTTGCATAATATAGCATGCTGTATTCAGTATTTATTATGTGGTTGCTACTTGAGGTCAGTTCACAGGAAATGGAAACACCAGTTTGCCTGAATATGTAGGCAGTCGCACAACGTTTTTTTTTCACCTTGTGGATCTTCTTAGTTATCTCCATCCAAATTATTTAGTCCATTAATTATTTGTATCAATTTCCTTCTTTCGCATAAAACATCACACTTGAAGATGTTTTTACATACCAAATAGATAGATGTGGTTTATTTTGAACCTCATATTTAGTAGCCTGAATGCCTAATGGTAGCTTACTTAAATACTTGGAATGTAGCTCATGCTGCACCTACTGTTGGCAATTATTCCTCCCTTTTTTCTGACATGTTACATTTAGTGATCCAAGTTATCCTGTTCCCTTTTCTGTTCATAACAGCTCGTTGGCACCTTTCTTTTTTATCAGTGGGACACTGCTGGGCAAGAACGCTTCAGAACTATCACTAGCAGCTACTACCGAGGGGCTCATGGTATCATTGTAAGTTTCTTGTTTATGGAAAGCCTTAATTTTACTTTCCACATGCTATTTTATATGTGCGTAAACGTTCCACTTATATATATGTATATATATTGTGAATGAATATACATACAAATGGCATTGCAGATTGTCTACGACGTGACAGACCAGGACAGCTTCAACAATGTGAAGCAGTGGCTGAACGAGATAGACCGCTACGCTAGCGACAATGTGAACAAGCTTCTCGTAGGGAACAAATCTGATCTCACTGACAAGAAAGTCGTATCATATGAGACAGCTAAGGTATGCTATGCAACCTTGTTCCTTGCTCATATATCTCGGTGGCGGCATCCCACTCTTGTATTTGCTGAAGCGATCTTTACATGTTTACATTTGATCTGTGTATACAGGCATTTGCTGATGAGATTGGCATCCCATTCATGGAGACGAGTGCGAAGAACGCTCTAAACGTCGAGCAGGCTTTCATGGCCATGTCCTCTTCGATCAAGGACAGGTGCGCGTCCTGTTCCCAGACAGACAGTTTAGTTATCAGATATTGTAACCACCACCATTTTGCACCCTGTTTACTGCTAACCGATAGTAACGGTCCTACTCTCCTTAACCCGCTGCTCATAGTAATTTGTCTGTTATTCCACTTCCTTAGCTATAACAATTTGTACTGAACCCAAACCACAGCTCTTGGTGATTTATATGAAATAGTACTTTCATTGTGTTAAACCTCAAAGGAAGAGCATATAATGAATAAAATCATCTTTGTGTTTTCCAGGATGGCGAGCCAACCAGCCGCAAGTGGTGCTCGCCTGGCCACGGTGCAGATCCGTGGGCAACCCGTCGAGCAGAAGGGGAGCTGCTGCTCTTCTTAGAGAAGCACGCGGCCCGAATGGAGATGCAAACTCGGCAGCTCCGGCGCCTTTCAGCCCGTGCTTTTACGTAGGCCTATCTCTTGGTGTTCGTTATTCCATTTTTTGTATAGCTTACTTTTGGTTCATGAATTTCGTTGTAACAACCAGAGTTTGGAGACGATTATCTTGTGATTAATTCTGTAACTTGGATGGACGGATGGCTATGTTACTTTTGCAGTTCCATCGCCTTTTGCAGTTCTTGGTACTGATGGACGGCTCAACTATTCATGATGATGTATGCTGATCCCAGTCGGCAATTAATTTTGCTTGTATCAATATTTTTTTTCTGATTATAAATTCCATATATAAGGTGTAATTAGTTATTGGCAGCTGCACTAGAAAATGTGAAGGTCATAGAGCCACTGGAAACTCTGCTTAGGGGCTCTAACTTGTTGACCATGTTTTTTCAGACTCGTGAGAAGAAAATGTGAAGGTACATTGTTCATCACACAAATTTGCCTAAGCTTGTAGTCGCATATTCAAGTTCAATGACAAAGGGTTCGAGAAACAAATAAACCAAGTTCTTATTATTTTCCTTGTTTTGCTAAAGTGATTCAACTACAAGAATCAATTGAAGAAGTGGAAGAAGGATATGATGGTAGTGGAGTCGACAAGCTATTGCATCAATTGGATGAATGAATTTGATCTCATGACCAAGAACTATGGAAAGGCAAGACATCCTAGGGCAAAGAGCTACACGAAGAAGCCAAGCAAGACATGAAGAAACTTTGCTGCAATTATGTCTGAGATTTTGTGGATTGTCCATGCCCCCAATAAGAGAGAATGCAAACAGAATGACAAGCTGAAGCCCTTCTACAATGCCAACAAGCCTTGCAAGAAGGACAAGGAGGCCAAGGCCTTCGTGGGTGTTAAATACTCCTCCGACGAAGAAGTTGGGATTATCGACCTTGCAGTTGCTACTCCAACAAAATCAAGTGCACCTTCCAAACTCAAGTCCTTCAAGCTTGACCACTCCAATGGTCATCACACTTGCCACATGGCAAGAGAGAGCAAGGTACAATCTAGCCTATATGTTCCTCCTAGTTCTCTTCCTATCACGTGTGATGTGACCATGGACGAAGATGAAGAATATCGTGGTCAAATTAATGCTTTGCTCTCATGGCCAAGAAGTATCAAAGGGAACTACGAAGAGATCCAATAGCAAGAGCTACACAACGCAAGCCAGACAATCCCATCTAGAGACTTTGTTACAATTGTGTCTGATATGATCACTTCGTTGTGGACTGTCCACACTCCAACAAGAGAGAGGACAAAGAGAAGCATAAGAAGGAGCCAAGGTCGGCCACATCGCTTTAGGTGGCCGAAGGTTTGGCTAAATCAAAGTGAGTTACTTTCGGTTGCTCACAAGAAACTTAAGGCCGGGTTCGGGTAGCTAAGAAATGGTTTGAGAGTCTCCCTCTTAGCGAGAAACTAATGACTACCTAAATGCGTGAAGCTTACTACCAGTGACTTGTTATCGTTCGTCGTCGAATGCCCCTACTCCTACTCCGATGCCTCTACTCATATCCGCCAATGTCGATGCTTATGTTGCTAACTATCTCCGTTGTTATGATGCACAATCATTTCGTTTGTTTCCACAGAGAGAAAGAAAACACATGGATCTTAGGATCTATACAACAAACTACTTGATTTTGTCCACGGGTGGCACTGTCCCTCCACGATGATGTGTGTCTGCGAGAGGGGAGAGGGAGGTTTAGATGTGGACAACATGATTTTGTCCACGTGCTCGCTAAGCTAGCTCGCCGTCGACGAATCTATGCCCCGATGATGATGACGACGATGATGATTTTTGCACATCGTTTGGTCTATATATTACCATAATAATCAAATAATAAATCAGTGAAAGTGTACCTTTTGGCAAGTAGGATGTGCATCACAAACCATATGATGCTCCAACGGAATTTGGGTTTGCTCATCGGACCATGAAAGTGGAGGAGTCACACGGTTTTGGCCTTCCTCAAAGACTCGACCTTTTTTCCTCCCAAATACACTCCTCCTCTCAGCTCAGCCGGATATCTCTTGGCATTGTTCTCGCCCCCACTCTCTCCCCATCGCCGCCCATGGCTCGCCCTGATCTCTCCTCCTCCTGCTCGCCGCTGCCTTCACTCCGGAGGCAGGCATGGCGATAAAGAAGCCTCCGATGATGATCTTCCCTCCGGTAGGGTGCCAGGAAGAGCTTCAGAACCCTCCCGAATTAGGGTTCCATATGTCGGCGGCCTCGGGTACGTATCATGGAAAATAGTGTCCGCTTTAGGGTTTCTCAAGATGATTATATAGACAAAGAGCGGCGCCAGGGGAGCACCAGGGGCAGGCGGCCTGAGGGCACGACCCCACCCTAGGCCGCGCCAGGAGGTCGCCTCCACACCCTGGTGGGCCCCTCCGGATGTCCTTTGGACTCCGTCTTCTCTTCGTGATAAAAATGCCCTCCGTGAAATTTCAGGTCTTTTGGAGAATATTTCCTTAATAAATTTTCTGAAACAAAAAGACAGCAGAAAACAGGAACTGGCACTGGGCATCTTGTTAATAGATTAGTCCAGGAAAATGCCCTAAAATGATATAAAACTATAATAAAACATGTAACAATGATATAAAATAAGCATGGAACCATCAAAAATTATAGATACGTTTGAGACGTATCAGTTACCACAATAATCAAATAATAAATAAGTGAAATTGTGCCTTTTAGTAGGATGTGCATCACAAACCATATGAGCTCCAACAAAATTTGGATTTGCTCATCATGGACCAAAGTGGAGGAGTCACACGGTTTTGGCCTCAAAGACTCGACCTTTTTTCCTTCCCCCTTTCGTCTGTGCTTCTCAAATACTCGGTCAGATCGCACCATCCCCATTGCCGACCATGGCGACGCCCCGATCTCTCCCCATCCTCCTCCTCCTGCTTGTCGTCGCCTTCCTCCTGGCCTCCGTCGCATCCCTCTCCCCCATCGTTGTTGTATTTATATGATGATGATGGTATGCTTGTATGTTTATGTCTCGTCCAAACATATATTGTTACAATAATCACGCAAATCGTTGTGGGATGCGCACCACAAACCATATGATCCTCCAACGTAATTTGTATTTGCTCATCAAAGTGGAGGAGTGGAAAGCGCATGAAGTTTGATAGATGTCATGAAGCTCCCGAAGGAGAGATCACCTAGCATAGGGAGTCCATGACAACGGTTCAATTTGTACTCATGAAGTTTCTATAAATTTGTTTTCCTAATCAAACACTACAAACCTCTACTAAGATATTTGTTCGGCCATATGCTTTCAAATATCTACCAATATACTTAAAATATTCAAATAGAGAATAATATTCACATAAAACATGCATGTACACAATATAATTCATCACTTGTAATTCAAAGTGGTGTGTGGTATTTTTTCACATTTAGTGTGTTCTATTTCACTATTGTGTTAAGGGACAATGTCTCCAAAAGGAAAAAACTTCTATACAACTCACATATGCTCGCACGATATACGTTGTAGCTACATAACAAAGAATATATTTATTAAAACTGTTGAATGGTTAATAAATCCAACTAAATAATATAAACATATATACCAAAATATGCTAATATATAAAATTATAAAAGCTTAGTATAAATATATTTTAACTACCTTGACAAATGTTGTGAGGCGCCTGGTCACATTTGTTTGAATGGGCAGGAGTAGTAATCGGATGGAACATGAATAATTGTCTCTGTCAGTGGTGTCGCGAGGGTTGGGGCGGTGACAAGGGAAAAATTCAGGGTAGGATGCTCTATTAGCATTTGCATCATTCTGTACAAATTTGTGTTTAAAGTCCTAGCCGATAGATTGAAAGTCATTTTAGGGGAAGTGATCTCGCTGACTCAAAGCGCCTTTGTTCCCCGAAGGCTAGTCTCCTACAATATCATATTGGCTTATTAAATATCTCACTTTGTGAGGAGAAAAAAGAAGGGAAAATAGGTTTATATGGCGCTGAAGTTGGATATATATGAGCAAGCTTATAACTGAGTGGAAGGGTCCTTGTAGGAAAAACATTATGTTAAAGTTAGGTTTCCATTAACACTTTGTAAAAATCATAATCAAGTTTTTATCTCTCACATAAATGGAGATGTGACCATGACGAAGTTCGGATTGTCGGGCTACCTCCCCTACATGTTCCTCCTAGTTATCCTCCTATCTTTTGTGATGTGACCATGGACGACAACAAAGACCGTCATGGTCGAGTTGCACGACAAAGGATCTGAGTTCCTTGACTTCACGAAGGACCTCATGTGGAAGACCCTTATTTGTTCCAAGGAAACCTTCGGCAAGCCCATGTCGTGTCGCGTCACGCTAGAAACGACAAATGACCTTCTGATTAAAAACAAAGGGCATTGATCGCCTTAAGGATGAGATCGAGTAGGAGGAGAAGAAATGGAACAAGGTGGTGGGGGGCAACCGTGTTAAGGAGAAGTCAAGGCCGGCTACATTGCTTAAGGCGGCCAAATGGTTTCACGAAGTCAACAGAGTATCCTTTGTTGCTCATGGAAAACATAAAATGGGCTCAAGGTCCGTTAATAGCAATCTAATTTCCATCATTTCTCTAACGAGGAACTAACGGGTACACACACAAACTACTTGATTTTGTCCATGGGTGCCAGTGTCTCTCCATAATAACGCCGAGAGAGAGTTTAGATGGAGACATCCTGATTTTGTCCACGTGCTCGCTAAGTTAGCTCGCCGTCGACAGATTTATGCCCGTTGATGATGATGATGACGACGACAATGATGATTTTTGCACATCCTCTCTTGTAGATGTTACCATAATAATCAAAACTAGTAAATCATATGAAAGTGTACTTTTTGCCAAGTAGGATGTGCATGACAAACCATATGATGGATGCTCCAACTGAATTTGGATTTGGATCAAAGTGGAGGAGTCACACGGTTTTGGCCTCAACTCAAAGACTCGCCCTTTTTTCTTCCCCAAATACACTCCGCCGGATCTCTCACTCCCCCATTGCTCTCACTCCCCATCGCCGGCCATGGCGACGCCCCGATCTCTCCTCCTCCTGCTCGCCGCCGCCTTCCTCCTGGCCTCCGTCGCCTCCCTGTCCGCCGCCGCCGCCGCCAAGGACGAGGACCTAGACTACATCACTCACCTATGTCCGTAATAGACTTCTCAGCAGCGCTATCATCTATGCTTTTGTTAGAACTGTGTCTGGACCCCTTAAACTCAGATAAAAACATGCACATTTAAGTTTAATGCATAACTCAAAGCTGCCGATTTGCCCTTTGGGTTGTTGCTAAAAAAGATTCCATGTCTAGATCCCTGCAGAGTTGCATAATGCATATACGCCATTGTAGATGTCTAAGGGCAACTAGCTAAAACTTGCTGCTAGTGTTGCATTACGTCTACTGATCCAATCTGTTTGTTGGTTCTTTGGTGAATCTTGCAGATAACTTATGAGGGGGACCGGACGGTGGTGGAGATGTACAAGTTCATCAAGAAGCACGCCAGCATCCCTTTCAAGCTGAAACGCCCAGGCTCATCATCGGCGGCACGGACTGAGGGCTCAGGCTCTACCGCTGCTCCCGAGGAGAGCAACTATGGTTCGAAGCTCAAGGATGAGCTGTAGGGCATTTGAGTTGTAGCTAGTCAAATGCCGGCGTCAAGTTTTGAGGTTTCGATATCTTCGAAAGCAGGAGGTGGAGAAGGGGATAGCTAGGTGCCAGCTTTGGGCAGTTGGAATGTATGTTGAGGATACAAACATTAGGTGGAATCTGAATAAAAAAAGCATGAAATCATTTGCTCACATCCTTCTGTTTTCGTATTTATTAAAAACTGTATACTCATGCACAAAATCTGGGAGAACAAGGGGTAGCCCACGGGCAGCTATATACAGCAGGGAAAGTAGAAAGCAGCAGAACATGTAGTATCTGATATGGCTGTGCAGTCCAAAACTGTAAATGGCATCTCGAGCAGCAGCCAGATGATCGATGTCCATGGCGGTGGTCGAGGAGGCAGTGATCCTGAAGCCGAACAGCTTCGAGAAGGGCAGCGACCGGACATCTTCTTTATCAGAGGTGGAACATTGTTCCGATCAATTAGCTGAAAAATGAACCTAGTTTCTGGTTCATTCCAATTTATCTTACTAAAAATGTTCTTACTTAAATAAATCTGAAAGTCACCAAGAACTAAAAAGGGAAATTGGGAAGGAGGGGAGAGGACACATGTGGTATTTTTGTTACCAATTTTTTTGGAAATTTCATACGATATTTTTCGGGACTTGGTTGAATGTAATTACCAAAAAGAAACTCAGATTTGAGCCGGGGTTTATGCGTTACTTTGGGTCATATGGAACAGTACAAACGACGTTGTTTTTAATTGAAACTGGAGTTGCTCACTTTCGGCAGGTTTTTAATTGAGTTTGGATCTGATGTGCATTCTGGGTGCAGTCAGTCTGGAGATGGTTGCACCGGATATATTCGACCAAGGTGGCCGACGACAGATTAATAGAAGTGATAAGCGTTTTCTTCTTCCTTTTATTCCGCTGGTTGATCTATATGTCCACCGTGTGTGATTCATAAACTGTAAACTCTAAATATTGGAAACTATGCAATAAAATGGCTATGATTGATGCAGAGATGGCTCCATCCGAACAAGACCTAGCTAGATGCAAATATAAATAAACCCCGTACCATAACGAGATAATAAAACTCTTGACATAGCACCGAAATTAACCAGTTCAAACAGAAATAAGATGTAGCACAAGAGAACTCTTCCAGCAAAAAATGATATCAACTGTTTTGACACAGCATTCAAGCCCTAAGATAGTTCTTTGCCACCGTCTCATGTGAAGCACTCGGCCACCAGCAAAGCCTGCCCCTCGAATGGCTCAAGTTCTTCAATCATGGCGCTTATGCGCTCCTTCTGTGCCTCGTCGGAGATGTCGACCTTGGTCCAGTCGTAGAGCTCGTAGTCCACAACCTCATCCATGACAAACTTGGGGATTTCCTGGCCACAGAAGAGCCAGAACCCGTTGATCTTGAAAGGTGCCTCAGAACCATACACAAGCATCTTGCTGAAGGCATACTTGCGGCACGGATCCATCCGCTGGAGGAACCCAACAGCCTTCTGCCTGGTCACATATGACACTGCGTTCTCTTCTTGATACTTGTAGTCACAGAACCACAGAGAGTAACCCTCTGGGTCATACATGTCCCACAAACCTGAAACATAGACATAGTATGAGTTTTGATTGATGTGAAGGCGACATGGTTATAACAATGAACAAAAATCTTATATTGAATATAAAATTTCCGTATGACGGAAGTACTAGTACCTCTAGTGGCAACCCTGTGGAAGTTTCTCTTAGTATTTTTGTATAGCTTCTTCCAGTCATCAAGCACCATTTTGGGCTTTGGATTTGGTACCTCGACCAGTGGCTTTGGGGCCTCTTGCGGAGCCTCTTTCTTGACCTTCTAGACAGAAAAAAGAAGTGATAATGTTTACTTACATCTCTCTTATTCAGTTGTTCTCTTGAGTAAGGGACAACAAGTATGTACTCTTTCCATCCCTATTTAAGTGGCGCTTACGTATTTTGAGGCTCAACTTTGACCACTGATTCTACCAGTAAAACAAGAAATATGTGAAATTTATAACTGAATTCATATTCAAATAAACTTTCCACCAATATAATTGTTATGAAAAGTAACTCATATATTATCAATCAAATTCATGGCCAAAGTTTAATCACAAAGTACAAGGACGCCATGTAAAAAAAGGGGGCAGAGGAAGTAACTAAGAAAAATTAATTCTGGTCTACGACTTTAATAAGTTAATTAAGTAGGCTTGTTGGTTAATTACCTCTTCTCTGCAGGGTTTTTCATAAACAACCTCTAGGTGAACCACATCAATGCTATCCATATCTTTGTCAAACATTCCTTCGTTGAAGTCCTTAGTTGTAATACCTTCATTCACTTTAGTGCTCTGCACGATGAACTCCTTGTATTTCTTAGATTGCAGCTCTGCCTTACGCTGATCTTGTGTAACTGCCAATGTTATGTTCACGCTACATTTGGATCGTGGTTTCACGACATACATGTTTGGCTCTATGGAGTAAGGCAACAAGCTTGTCGTTTCAATCTTGAAGGCGATGAAACCATTCGTTATGTTGCTTAGCTCAACAGAGCATGATAATATAGGCTTATTGTTATGCTCGGAATTAGCAAACCATAGCTCCAGGGGCTCAGCCCCAAGCATGTCGTCTTCCCCAAAAGGTGGATTTATCTGCGTGCACGCATGTGTGAAAAAAAATCAAGATGCATTATTAACCACAATGATTTCCTAGATATATATGTGCATAGAAACGCAAGTGCTATAAAATTGTCAACTTCTCTATCCTAAGTGGAAAGAGAAATAAAATGTTTTGTGTTGGTTCACCAAGCATCGGCATTTTAGGTGCCCTATTCTATAATGACATGTTTTCAAGACTTATTATGGAAAATACACGTGTCTAGAGATTTCAAGAGAAGACAAAAAATACTTTGAGAAGTATAATCGCCATATGTGCATGGTTAGGCTTCTTGTAGTCCTAGAGAGCATAAGAGAATACCTGGCCAACTTTCGGATTTTTTGCTTTGCTGATATTGTTCTCCATTCTTTCCATTTTATCAAACATGTACACTATATCTGATATAGAAGGACGTTTACGAGGGTCAATCTCCTGGCAAAGTATCCCTATTTTGATGCATTCGGATACTTGCTGGTATGCCAATGGAGTGTCCTTCCCCGACTTGTTCCATCTGTGTCTCCATCTTCTAAGTATCTGCACCTCAAAAGAGGTGATTTAGTATGATAGCTAAATAGTTCATCCAAAAAAAATGTATATGCATACTGAATTTTGAACACAAGCCATCTTAATTATAGTTAACTGTAGTAAAACATATTACTCCAAACAATCGATACCCTTACCACGATGATGCTAGCTAGAAAAAGCAAAGGAATAATACTACGTTACCAAGACATTGGATAAAATGGCCCATCAGAATCCCAAAGCCGTGAGCCCCTCTCATACTTTTGGTATGCATTTATTAAATCGAAAGACAACTCATGGTGGTGGGAGGCACATGGAAGAGGGGAAGACAAGAGGGTAGTGCTCTATGAACCTATTAAACTTACTAGAGATGGAGCATTGGGGACTCATGAAACAACTGAGATGGGTGTGATGAGTTGGCAATTGAGAATCCTGGTAGCTTGTTTATAGTCGTTGTGCCATCATCAAGAGTTTCTCAAATGGAGGGAGTGAGCAAGACGAATATGAAAGTAAAATCACATGGTTGACAACGATAAGACGCTCAAACTTACGAGCAAGGCTTGCTCAAAGGGAGAGCTGGTATCACTTCTTAGTACATAAGATTTTTAATTACAAATAACATTCAGTATATGGTATTAATAAATTTAAGTACGAGCATAGACAAGAATAAGAACAAAAAAGGGTAAATCTTTGACAAAAATCTAAAAATGAAGTTATGCATGTTGAGATGAAGCACCCTTACATTATTATTATTACCAGGGATGCCCTTATGTCCTGTAACAAGTTCAATTATTATGGTGCCCAAACTATAAATGTCTGACTTGACGGTCATCCTACCATGACCAAACATGTTTTCTGGAGCGCCATATCCTCTGCATGAAATACGAAAATTTCAAACCTTACTTCAAAAACAATATCTAAGAGGGTACATGTAGACTAACTATGTTGTTTCTAGCTTACGGTGATGCAGAATGGTTTGTGCTCGTGGTTTGTGAGTTATCAGTGGATCTTGATAGGCCGAAGTCTGTGATCCTTGGCACCATCTGATTGTCCAATAGTACATTGGTAGGCTTTAGATCCATATGAAGAATATATTTTTCAATGTGTAGATAATGAAAACCGGCGCATATTCCTCTAATTATCTGATAACGTGTATCCCATTCAAATCCTCTTAGTTCATCTGCGGAAGGAAAAAAACAGGGATTCATGAAATCGGTTCTAGGTATTAATTTAGTTTGCGGGCCATGACTTGAAGAAATACAAAAGACCATTAGATTCAAAGATGAGAGTTGCATGGAACGTGATTATACCGGTAATATGCTTATCAAGGCTTCCATTATTGATAAACTCAAAACAGAGCAATCTTTCTCCTATCTCCGCGTAAATACATCCACGAGATTCTGGGCTTTTTATTGTCACTGTGTTAGAGCAGAATCCTAGAAACCGGACAACATTTTGATGGTTAACCTCCATGAGGCTGTCAACCTCACGACGAAAAAGCTTCTCATCGATTGTCATGCTGCTTGTAATCCTCTTCACGGCAACATTCCCATTTCGGAGGACACCCTGTTTAATATTTATTGTGAGCGTCCAACTACATTATGTTTACTTATTTATCATTATTAAAGAAAACACAGTGCACATACGGGAATTTTTTTTTGAGAATGCCGGGGGGATTGCTCCCCACCGGTTGTTATATTCCAAAAGTAGCCTGGCAGGCCATGTTCTTACAACAGAATAGCAGTTTTACAGGGGATACATGGGAGAGAGAACAAAGAAAATACAAGAAAAAGACCACTAGAAAAGAAAAAGCAAGAGCCGCCAAGAGACACAAGAGGTGGGGGTGCAGTCGAGGGATCACCAATGCCAAGAGTCCTCAATCAGCCCCACGCACACGCACAAGCGTGCGACTCGAACCCCACGGCACAACTGAGGAGCACCACCATCATCATCGGTGAGTGTCAAGCCTAACACCTAGCACAAACCTAGCAAGGGAGCTCCGCCACAAAGGTCGAGAAGCAGCAGGTGGGGGAGACACACATTGTGTCGTCGTTGAGCAAAGTTGAGCCGAGACGCCACCAAGAGCACGAAGCTCCCACACCGCAACAGCAACCAGTGGAGGCTCTTGGGCAAGCACATCCAAATGACCGAGATCACGAGAAGACCTGCCAAAGAGGGAAACAAACCACCGTCGGCCCCAAGCTGGCCGCACCAACATCACCAAGACATAGCACCGTCAGCACACACAGCGACAAGAGCCATACATAAGGGTCTCCAAGATGACGCCTCAAAGGAGGTTTGTGTTGTGGAGAACACAACACCGTCATCCGACCCGGCAAGACGGGTCCAAGGTTTTCACCCGGAGACACCAGAGTACTGTAGGTGCTGGAGCTCCACAACGACACCTCCAGCGAGGGAACGGTGTCAACGACACCGCTGCCGCCGGCGACGACAAAGTCGGTGCAGGGTTCTCACCCGGAGTTTGAGCACATCCCTACAGAAAAGGCAGTCGATCACCATCGGCAACCGCCGCAGCCAACCACACCTTGCGGAGACCACAAACGGGCAAAAAACAGCACCTCATCACCAGAACCTCCGGAGCCGCCGGACGCAGCGTCGGCCGCCGCACCCTGTCGAGCACCATGCTGACAGAGGCGGAGGAACTCTGCCCGAGACCTAGAACCACCGTGGTTCCGGGCAGCAGCCCAGCAGCACACGCCGCCGTGCTCCACGCACGCCACCACGCAGCTGCCAAGGGGGGCGGATCTGGGCGCCGAGGAAGCTGTCGAAGATGGACGCCCGGCCTAGCCAGCGGTGCACCTCCACGCATAGAAGGTAGCGGCGACCGGCGCCGCGCACACCAGCAGCAGGGAGCAAGACGAAGCCACGTCTCGCGCCGCCCGGGACCGCCGCCAAGATCTGGCCGCCGCCGTCCAGGGCACGCCGCAGGGGGAGGCGCCGCGACGCCACCCGACCAGGGCCACCAACGCGCGAGGGGCACCGCCGCCGCGCCGGGCCAGAGGTCGAGGTCGAGGTCCGAGCGCAGCAGCTCCTCTGTGCGGTGGCAGGGGACCACGAGCGGCAGATCCCTGCCGCCCCCATCACCGGCGGCGCACGGGCTTTGCCGGCGGTCGCCTCCGGAGGCGGCAAGGGAGGGAGTTGGGCGGGAGGGTGTGGCGGCGGCGGGCGGCTAGGGTTCGCCCTCCCGTCGCCCAGAGGAGACGACGCGATGGCGAAGGGTCCTCACATACGGGAATTAGAAACACAACACACATCATTAGGATAACTCAGCTTTGGTACTCTAGTTGATATGTATTTAACTGTTAAGAAAATACCAAATTGTTCACTAAAAGTATAGTTTAATTACCTTATAGACTGTTCCAAATCCACTTTCACCAATTATTCTATCTCTTGAAAAATTGCCCGTGATTTCCCGTAAAATTTCTAGCGGAAGATCTGTCCCCTCCATGCTCCCGTCAAGTATTTGCTCCAGGATATTTTGTTCCATTATTCTAACTACACAAAGCAAACAATGTTAATTACAAAAAAAAGAAAGAAAACAAGTTAGTCGATCTGCTTGGAACGATCTGAACAAGGAAGTGATGCCTACTTGGGACTTAGGTCTGCAGATAGGTGGTCAATATACAGAGCACAAAAGGGATCCAGTGATGCAATGAAGCCCTTCCTTAAGGGATGCAGAATTTGTTCGAAAATCGATGTAGTTGACCAAAGTTTACATATAGGAAATGAAGGGATTTAGAGCTGGACATCTATAGTTGGAATTAATGGGAAGCATATTCAAGACTATCTAGATGCTGAGCGATGAGAAGCAAACGAGCTCACAAGCAGAATATTCAGCTAGCAGAGAATTCACAATACCTGTTAGCAATGGATGGGTCCTGCTCTCAGGCCGGGGAAGGCTCTATACACATATGTAATGGAGTTTTGCTTCTTCCTGATTGGAACTCTCTCCACATATTATATGGTTACCTTGGGAAGACTTGACAAAGTCAATACCTATTAGCAACTAGGCGCATGATTCCGGCCCCTACTTGCCCCTAACAGATAATTGCCAGAAAGAACAAGAAGGAAACGAGAGATCAATTAAGATATTCTCAAGTGATCGGTTCACTCATGTACCTTGCGAGCGCGACAAGACCTGACATCTCTTTTGCTGTGAGCAAGTTGAGCAGGTTCATGTCTAACCCGGGTATTGATCATTGGCATGCACTTGAAAGGGTCATGCGCTATCTGAACGGTACAATGAGTTACGGGATTCACTATTCAGGGCACCCTGCGGTGCTTGAGGGATACTGTGATGCGAACTGGATCTCAGATATTGATGAGCTCTACGCCACAAGTGGATATGTATTTATTCTTGGAGGTGGCGCAGTATCATGGAGGTCTTGCAAACAGACCATTTTGACGAGGTCAACCATGGAAGCAGAACTTACTGCTTTAGATACAGCTTCTGTTGAGACAGAATGGCTGCGTGAGCTCTTGATGGACTTGCCGGTGGTTGAGCAACCATTACCGGCCATCCTTATGAATTGTGACAACCAGACGGTTATCATGAAAGTGAACAGTGCTAAGGATAATGCGAAGTCATCAAGACACGTTAAAAGACGCTTGAAGTCTGTCAGGAAAATGAGAAACTCCGGAGTAATGACTGTTAGTTATGTTCAAACTGACAAAAACCTGGCAGATCCCTTTACAAAGGGACTATCACGTAATGTGATAGACAGTGCATTGAAAGAGATGGGGTTGAGACCCTTGAGCATTACACCATAGTGGTAACCCAACCTATGTGATCGGAGATCCCGTGAATTAGGACCTGGGAAGAACAAGCTAGTGGTTTGACAGAGGAGAGTTTTTATTTAACCCTCTCTATGTGAAGATGCATAACTCTCAAATTCTGTAAGGCAGGTTGGCGACATGCCTTAATGTGTTTCTGTTGGCTATTCGTAGCAAAGGTGCTATCCTACAGAGCGACCTTGAAAGAACACACCTATATGAGTCCGACTGTTAAACGTCGCAGTCTATGAGATTAGGGTGATCTCTAGTAAACTCATGAAGAGACCAGGGAGTATGACGCATATGCTCCACCCGCGGGGTAGTCTACTGGCAGCCACGTACTGGTTATGACTTTGAGTGAAGTCTATTGGCACCAAACTTGCAATTCAAGGTTCGTCCATTGTTCAAGTTGCTGGTAGATGTAGCTTGAAGCTCTAGGCAGAATTTCAACTTAACAGTCTCTGCTGAAACACTGGTATATAAACAAGAAACGAGATTTGGCAAAATCTCTAAATGGAAATTTGAGATCTGGTGGGGGATTGTTAGAATATTGGGCCCATTAGTGGGCAGCCCATATAAGCAATTCTGGAAATCTCAAATTGGCCCATGTGCATGGCAGAATTTTGGAGGTGCATGTACGTGACTAAAGTTTAGTCCCATACTGCTAGCTTAGAGAGAGCTGCACCACTTTATATAGTGGAGTGTTCTATCACTTGGTGTGCTGGCTGAGAATAGAAGGCTCTCTCGTGCGCACTCCTCCTCCTCCTCCGCCGCCGTCCGTCACGACACGCCGCGGGTTGCGGGAATGAGCCGAGCCGATGCTTATATTTTTGCAGTTCAGGAAAAACGAGTCGTGTTAGCGTACGTGTACAGCTTAGCCAATTCGGATCGCTACCGGATCGTGGGCTGCTGTAACCGACTCAAACGTGTGCGACGTGGCCGGCCCACGTTGTACCCGTTAGGGTTTTCCGAACCGCACTATATATTGCCGTGCACTGCGTGCGCCGTCACACACCGAACCAATCTAGGTTTTGCCAATCTCGTGCCTTGCGCCGCCACCGTAGTCTACTCCATCCCGTGCGCCGGCGTGCACCGGCGAACGGGACAGCAGGTCTCCGGAACCGCTCGTCCTTGTGATCCTGTACGGGAGAGGGCGAATAAGGTTTTTGGGAAGCGCTCCGCGCGACTGCTTTCAAGTTCTTCATCACGGCTCGCCTTCCTGGACGATCGCCGGATCGCGGGCGACTCGTCTCCAACGTCGTCTTCTTCGAGCTGTTGCCGCACCGAAGCCGCTCAAGCTGCTGCCGTCGCTGCTTCAACGACTGCTTCATCTACAACGTTCGGTACGTGCGACTAAACCGAACTGTTTTACTATGGATGTGTTGGCGTATGTCTGCTGCTGTTCATGTTAATTAGTACATCTAGTATGTTTGTGTTTAACATGTTAGTAGCTGCGTTGTCATTTTATATTCTGGAATTAATCATGGAAATTATGCCTAGTATTCCAACAATCCAAAAACCTTATATGTGTTATAGGCAATTTCCTGAGTTAAACATGGGACATCTATCTGATGCGCTGAGGCCGGACAAGTTTACCGGTGTGGACTTTAAGAGATGGCAGTACAAGACCACACTGTGGTTGCGATCTCTGAAAGTGTTCGAGGCTAGTGAGGGTTTACCTGAAGGAACTATATCTGACAGGATCAGAACAAGTTCAAGGAAACCAATACTGCCTTTGTGGGACTCGTTCTGAGTGCTCTTAGCAACAAGCTGTTTGATGTGTACATGCACATTACAGATGCCAAAGAGCTCTGGGAGGCACTGAACGCTAAGTTCGGTGTAGCAGATGCTGGCAGTGAACTGTACATCATGGAGAGCTTCCATGACTTCAGGATGGTAACAACCGTTCTGTAGTCGAACAGGCTCATGAGATACAGTGCATTGCGAAGGAGCTTGAGCACGCTAAGTGTGCCTTACCTGACAAGTTTGTGGCTGGATGCATTATTGCAAAGTTGCCCTCTTCATGGAGGAACTTCGCCACAACTCTCAAACACAAGAGACAGGAGATATCGGTTGAAAACCTGATAGCGTCTCTTGATGTTGAGGAGAAGGCTCGGGCTAAGGACACTGCTGAGAGAGGTGAAGGTCAGTCTAGCGCCAATATGGTGCAGAAGAACTTTCACCATGGCAAGAACAAGGCAAAGAGTAAGCCTTCCTTCAACATGCCTACCAAGACTACTTCTTTCAAGAAGAAGAAGAAGATGCTGAACAAATCTGAGCTAAAGTGCTACACTTGTGGAGAGCCGGACACTTCTCTGTGGACTGCCCAGATCGTGCAGACAAGAAAGGGAAGAAGCATGTCAACGTCGTGACCGCTAGCAATACTGATGGGTATGGTAATTTACCATTGTGCTTTCAGTATTTCAATCTCCATGTTGGTGGATTGATACGGGTGCTAATGTTCATGTGTGTGCTGACATCTCTATGTTCACTTCTTATCAGGTCGCAGATTCAAGCGTCTTAATGGGGAATGGATCACATGCTTCTGTTCGTGGTGTTGGCACGGTAGATCTGAAGTTTACTTCGGGGAAGATCGTGCAGCTGAGGAACGTGCAGCATGTCCCTACTATGAACAAGAATCTCGTTAGCGGCTCCCTTCTATGCAGAGATGGGTTTAAATTAGTCTTGGAGTCCAATAAAGTAGTTGTGTCAAAGTTTGGACAATTTATTGGTAAAGGGTATGAGTGCGGAGGCTTGTTCCGCTTTTCATTATCGGATTTTTGTAATAAGTCAGTAAACCATATTTGTGGCAGTGTGGATTCGGATGCTAATGTGTGGCACTCTCGTTTATGTCATGTTAATTTTGGTTTAATGAGTAGACTTTCCAGCTTGAGTTTAATTCCTACTTTCACCATTGCCAAAGGTTCTAAGTGCCATAGCTGTGTGCAATCTAAGCAACCTCGAAAGCCTCACAAGGCAGCCGAGGAGAGAAACTTGGCACCTCTAGAACTCGTACATTCGGATCTGTGTGAGATGAATGGCGTGTTGACAAAAGGTGATAAGAATATTTCATGACTTTAATCGATGATGCTACTAGGTTCTGTATGTATATTTGTTGCACACTAAAGATGAGCTAGACTACTTTAAAATCTATAAAGCTGAAGTAGAAAATCAATTAGAGAGAAAGATCAAACGTCTTAGGTCGATCGTGGTGGCGAGTATTTCTCCAATATTTGATGAATTCTGTGAGGAACATGGTATTATTCATGAGAGGACGCCTCCCTATTCTCCCCAATCAAACGGGGTTGCTGAGAGGAAAAACCGCACGCTGACCGACTTGGTGAATGCCATGTTGGACACTGCTGGTTTATCTAAGGCATGGTGGGGGGAGGCTTTATTGACTTCGTGTCATGTCCTGAATAGAGTTCCAAACAAGGATAAAAGAAGACCCTTACGAGGAGTGGTCTGGGAGAAACCATCACTTTCTTATTTTCGCACTTGGGGATGTTTGGCGAAAGTCAATGTTCCAATTCCTAAGAAACGTAAACTTGGACCAAAGACAGTGGATTGTGTCTTTCTAGGCTATGCTCATCGGAGCATTTGCTATAGATTTTTAGTGGTTAAATCTGAGATACCTGATATGCATGTTGATACTATTTTGAATCTCGTGATGCAACATTTTTGAGAACATATTTCCTATGAAGGATATGCATAGCATTGCTAGAATTTCTTCTGAGATATTGTTGAACCTAGTACATCTGTTGATCATTCTGAACAACCACTTGTTGAGGAAGTCCTTGAGAAGGATGACAATGAATCAGCTCCCAAGAGGAGCAAGAGACAGAGGACTGAAAAATCCTTTGGTGATGATTTCATTGTGTACCTTGTGGACAATACTCCCACGTCCATTGCAGAGGCATTTGCATCTCCTGATGCTGATGACTGGAAAGAAGCTGTCCATAATGAGATGGACTCGATTCTTTCTAATGGAACTTGGGAATTATCTGAAAGACCCTACGGTTGCAAACCTGTGGGTTGTAAGTGGGTGTTCAAGAAGAAGCTAAGCCTGATGGTACTATTGAGAAGTACAAGGCAAGGCTTGTGGCCAAGGGCTACACCCAGCGTGAAGGCGAAGATTACTTTGACACCTATTCACCTGTTGCTCGTCTCACCACCATTCGTGTACTACTTTCCCTGGCTGCCTCCTATCTCTTCGTTCATCAAATGGACGTGAAGACAGCTTTCCTTAACGGAGAGTTGGAAGAGGAATTATATGGATCAGCCTGATGGGTTTGTAGTAAAAGGTGAAGAGAGAAAGGTGTGCAAATTGTTAAAATCTTTGTATGGGCTGAAGCAAGCACCTAAGCAATGGCATGAGAAGTTTGACAGAACTTTAACTTCTGCAGGCTTTGCCATTAATGAGGCTGATAGGTGTGTATATTATCGCCATGGTGGGGGCGATAGTGTTATATTATGCTTGTATGTTGATGACATACTGATTTTCGGTACAAGCATGATAGTGATAAATGAGGTCAAGTCTTTTCTGTCAAAGAGCTTTGATATGAAAGATCTGGGACAAGCTGATGTGATCCTGAACATTAAGCTGATTAGGGATGAGAGTGGGATTACGTTAACGCAATCACACTATGTTGAGAAGGTCTTGAGCCGCTTTGGTTATATAGACAGCAAGCCTTCTCCAACACCCTATGATCCCAGTGTGACACTCAGAAAGAACAAAAGGAAACGAGAGATCAATTAAGATATTCTCAAGTGATCGGTTCACTCATGTACCTTGCGAGCGCGACAGACCTGACATCTCTTTTGCTGTGAGCAAGTTGAGCAGGTTCATGTCTAACCCGGGTATTGATCATTGGCATGCACTTGAAAGGGTCATGCGCTATCTGAACGGTACAATGAGTTATGGGATTCACTATTCAGGGCACCCTGCGGTGCTTGAGGGATACTGTGATGCGAACTGGATCTCAGATGTTGATGAGCTCTACGCCACAAGTGGATATGCATTTATTCTTGGAGGTGGCGCAGTGTCATGGAGGTCTTGCAAACAGACCATTTTGACGAGGTCAACCATGGAAGCAGAACTTACTGCTTTAGATACAGCTTCTGTTGAGACAGAATGGCTGCGTGAGCTCTTGATGGACTTGCCGGTGGTTGAGCAACCATTACCGGCCATCCTTATGAATTGTGACAACCAACGGTTATCATGAAAGTGAACAGTGCTAAGGATAATGCGAAGTCATCAAGACACGTTAAAAGACGCTTGAAGTCTGTCAGGAAAATGAGAAACTCCGGAGTAATGACTGTTAGTTATGTTCAAACTGACAAAAACCTGGCAGATCCCTTTACAAAGGGACTATCACGTAATGTGATAGATAGTGCATCGAGAGATGGGGTTGAGACCCGTGAGCGTTACACCATAGTGGTAACCCAACCTATGTGATCGGAGATCCCGTGAATTAGGACCTGGGAAGAACAAGCTAGTGGTTTAACAGAGGAGAGTTTTTATTTAACCCTCTCCGTGAAGATGCATAACTCTCACATTCTGTAAGGCAGGTTGGCATGCCTTAATGTGTTTCTGTTGGCTATTCGTAGCAAAGGTGCTATCCTACAGAGCGACCTTGAAAGAACACACCTATATGAGTCCGACTGTTAAACGTCGCAGTCTATGAGATTTGGGTGATCTCTAGTAAACTCATGAAGAGACCAGGGAGTATGACGCATATGCTCCACCCGCGGGGTAGGCTACTGGCAGCCACGTACTGGTTATGACTTTGAGTGAAGTCTATTGGCACCAAACTTGCAATTCAAGGTTCGTCCATTGTTCAAGTTGCTGGTAGATGTAGCTTGAAGCTCTAGGCAGAAGTTCAACTTAACAGTCTCTGCTGAAACACTGGTATATAAACAAGAAACGAGGTTTGGCAAAATCTCTAAATGGGAATTTGAGATCTGGTGGGGGATTGTTAGAATATTGGGCCCATTAGTGGGCAGCCCATATAAGCAATTCTGGAAATCTCAAATTGGCCCATGTGCATGGCAGAATTTTGGAGGTGCATGTACGTGACTAAAGTTTAGTCCCATACTGCTAGCTTAGAGAGAGCTGCACCACTTTATATAGTGGAGTGTTCTATCACTTGGTGTGCTGGCTGAGAATAGAAGGCTCTCTCGTGCGCACTCCTCCTCCTCCTCCGCCGCCGTCCGTCACGACACGCCGCGGGTTGCGGGAATGAGCCGAGCCGATGCTTATATTTTTGCAGTTCAGGAAAAACGAGTCGTGTTAGCGTACGTGTACAGCTTAGCCAATTCGGATCGCTACCGGATCGTGGGCTGCTGTAACCGACTCAAACGTGTGCGACGTGGCCGGCCCACGTTGTACCCGTTAGGGTTTTCCGAACCGCACTATATATTGCCGTGCACTGCGTGCGCCGTCACACACCGAACCAATCTAGGTTTTGCCAATCTCGTGCCTTGCGCCGCCACCGTAGTCTACTCCATCCCGTGCGCCGGCGTGCACCGGCGAACGGGACAGCAGGTCTCCGGAACCGCTCGTCCTTGTGATCCTGTACGGGAGAGGGCGAATAAGGTTTTTGGGAAGCGCTCCGCGCGACTGCTTTCAAGTTCTTCATCACGGCTCGCCTTCCTGGACGATCGCCGGATCAGCGGGCGACTCGTCTCCAACGTCGTCTTCTTCGAGCTGTTGCCGCCACCGAAGCCGCTCAAGCTGCTGCCGTCGCTGCTTCAACGACTGCTTCATCTACAACCGTTCGGTACGTGCGACTTAAACCGAACTGTTTTACTATGGATGTGTTGGCGTATGTCATGTTGCTGTTCATGTTAATTAGTACATCTAGTATGTTTGTGTTTAACATGTTAGTAGCTGCGATTGTCATATTTAATATTCTGGAATTAATCATGGAAATTATGCCTAGTATTCCAACAAGCTTAACTAAGCGTCCTTGTCTTAATATACTGCATACGCTACGCGTGGTCAGCGAGCTGCACCATTATATTACAGTGCAAGTGGTGGTGTTGAACAATGTAAGTAAGTTCATGATTAATGTTAGAATATAAATCATGATTAAACCGTTACGTGGAACTCAAACATAATACACGTATTAATCATCGGGCGTGATTGGTAACATGCATGCCCTCGGACCAGTCCCGCTGGACGCAAATTCCCGTCATTTTGGGTCAACTTTAAGAATAGAGAGTTGTCGTCACTGGCCGTGCCAAAAGCTCTGGTTTCGTCAAGGGCGGGGAATAAAACATTGTTTCATCTTGGCACTGACGAATGCCAATGTTTCGTCATGGCCACTGCTGAAACTTAGGTTATCTGCATGTTTGAAGTGTTTTCGACGTAAACGTCAAGCCGAAGCCAGTACCCGTGATGAGAAGTGCTGAAGCCACGTATCATTCCACCCTTTTGCCCTTTTATCATCCCGGCATGTATCTCCCGCCCATATATCTTCCCGCCACCTCTGCTCCCGTCCTTTTTTTTTCGTCACCGTTTTCTGCCAATTCTTATCTTCCGGTCCTATAAAACCCCCTCCTCACTGAGTTGGGTAAGCAGTCCAATGTATACACTAAAAAATGTTGGGTGTTCCTACCCAGGTTGGCCCTTAGAATGTAGTTGGGTAAAAGGTATGTCTGAGCGTCTCTTGTGGTGTGCGGAGGAGTTGAAGGTAGACAATAAGAAAGTTCCATAGGAGGAACTCATCACTAGTGACACTCTTCTCACTAAGGTTAATTGGGGCGGCATTACGATGACACGGGTGCCCAAATAGAAAAACCACCGCCACCTTGATTATTCTGCTTAGGAACAAACAACACTAGGACTTCTGGTTGAGTCCCTCAGTGTTCGCATGATGTTAGCCAAGACACACAATGATTTGTCTGATCAAACCGTAACATGGGCTCCTGCCGAAAATATGGCCCCAACGTGGGCCACGCTTGCCGACACGCCCAGAGACATGCAGGTCTGCCGAAACCAGTGTTTTCGGCACGGCCGGTGATGACGGCGCGCTATTTCTGAAATTGACCCAAAACGCGTGCTATTTTTGAAATAATTTTAAAAAAATATTTTAAAAAAATCCTGAGGCAGAGTGGTTGATGGGCTTCCGAAGGCTCGGCCCGTGAATTCGAGGCGGCCCGAGAACCTCTTTGTACCATGTGAAAAAAAACTGAAGTTGGACTTGCTCATCGATCTGAAGTCAGTCACACGCTCTGTTTCTCTGCTTGGCCGCCGGCGATTCCCCGGTCTTTCCTCCGAAGACGGCGACCTCTTCGACCATCAGGAGGAGGACCTGCAAGTCGCCGATATCGACATCGTCCCCCTCACCGCGCCCCCGCCCCGGACTACGCCGCCTCCCACCCTGCCGCCCAGCAGGACCTCGACGTGCCGCGGAGGCCTACGGCGCGCAGGGCTCCCCACCCTCCTCATCGTCGCCGACGGCGTGCACAAGGAGTACTCTACTCCGGCGAGAGGGCCAGGTATGCAACCAACCGATCTGACATTCAGGCATTCAGTTCAGCCATTGGGGGATTTCGTTCTTCCTTCCTTTGATCCAGGGACGCCATCGTCGCATGGGTAATCAAGAAGCTCTGGCCCGCAGAATCTGCGCATTGATCTATTGCACGGAAATATAACGCAGGGATTTGATCTTAATGTGTCTGGTCATTTTTAGTTTTTGTACGTTCTGATTCGATTGCTTTGCAGGTTCTTGCTTACACTGGGACTGAAGACGCCAAGAAGTTTTTCCTTACTGGTGAGATTGTTATGTCCCATTGCCGCCGGCGATCACCGGGACGTGAGATCGATACAAGTTGCTTGTGGAGAGCAACAACACCTTAAGGAAGAAGAAGATTCAGAGAACAGCAGGAGAAGGACAGAGGAAGGAGAAGCAGAGACGGGTTCGGTTCATTCTGTTCCATGCCCTCCCGTATGCTGCGGCTCCCTTCTTATCTTTTTTTTTCGTCCACCAGGCCCAGCACATGTTGCACAAGGCCCACTGCCCAAGGCCCAGTCTGTTAGGAGCCGTACATGACAGAGATGTGAGTGCAGAACAGTCGCTGAAATATGCTTAGAGATTCGGTTTCAGAGTCGGAGTAAAATCATGGGAGTGTGGGCAATATTTCCAGAGAATATGTGTTATGTTAGTAACTCTTAAGCTGATGTGCATGTTTTTTGCTGATTATTATTTGATTTATGCTGTGCTTTTGTACCACTGGATATTTCTGCTTATACTGTACTCTATGCTGCTTGGAAATTTTGCATACCTTTGTGCCTTTCCTCTTGTTTTCTGTGCCAAATTAGTACATTCTTGTAGAAAAATACATTTTTCAGCCACTATAATGTATGTTCTTTTGTCATTGAAATTTGAAAGACTCGTAGTACTGGATAGGAGGAATCCGAAAGGAATTTGCCCAAGATTTCCTCGAGGATATGATTCCCCTAACTACTGAAGCTTAAAGCCTGTGTTTCATTTAGCTCTGTTTTCCTTTTAATTGCTTTTCTTAAATTTATACATGGAAAATATGCATGCTCGATTTTTTGGTTACTACCATGTACTATGTACGCTTTCCAGAATATGGAACTGACACTCGCTTCCTGTTACAGCCTGATGGATTCCCAACGATACTCTTCTACCCAGTTGGGAAGAAAAGCTTGAGCCTGTAAGTGATTAAAATACTTCTTATTTAGCGACATCTGTTACCATGTGGTGTCTTTCAGTTGGCACCAATCACATTACCCTCGCCTTTGTCCTTACTTAGTAGGCTTCTCAGAACTGTGCTATGTTTAAACTCGACAAAAACATGAATGCTCACGTTTAGTTCACAGTTCAAGGCTACTGATTTATGCACGCTTATAAATCCCTCCAGATTTGTGTATATGCTATTGTAGATGTTTAAAACTAGTAATTTTGATGCGATTTCAGGTAATGGTAGATCCAGTAGACAAGTATTTAAGCTGGAGCTGGAATCGGGCACCATGGATGGGGCTTTAGTCAGCTGGGAAACCTTAGAATTGAGAATGTTTGCTGTTAGTGCTTCCTTTGCGTCTACTAATTCAATTTTCTTAATAAACTTTGCAGATAACTTATGAGGGGGACCGGACGGTGGTGGAGATGTATAAGTTCATCAATAAGGACGCCCGCATCCCTTTCAAGCTGAAGCGCCCAGACTCATCGGCGGCGGCACGGACCGAGAGCTCAGGTTCTAGCAACTCCGGTTCGAACCTCATGGATGAGTTGTAGGGCATCACAGACACCATTGGACGACTCAGTGCCGGCGACAAGTTTAAGGTTCCGCGATCACAAGTTCGTTGATGTCGAAAGAATAGCTAGTTGCCACCTTTGGGCAGTTGGAACTTGGAAGTGTATGTTGAAAATACACAAATTAGAATCTGAATAAAAATCAAGAAATCCTTTGCTCACATCCTTCATTTTTCGTATTTAAAATTTTGTATACTCATACACAAAATCTGGGAGAACAAGGGGTAGCTCGTAGCTATATATATATATATACAGCAAGGAAAGCAGAAAGCAGAGTACAGAAAGCAGCAGAATGTGTAGCAGGCTATGGCTGAGCAGTCTGAAGGTCCGATGATGGCGGCGGGCGCCTGGCCCTCCAGCCGATGACCTGGAGGAGCATGGCGTTGGCGCAGATGGCGACGCCAAACCCGGCAAAGGTGGAGAGGATGATGGCGATGACGGCCTGGAGCTGCACGTAGCGGTAGAAGAGGTGGGTGAAGAGGACGACAAAGAGGAACTGGGCAGCGGAGTAGGTCCAGACGTAGTGGCCGGAGGCGACCATCCTAGCGGCTGTGAGTGCGGAGAAGAGGCCGAGGACAACCGCAAAGGGGAGGGAGACGGCGAGTGCGGCGGCAGCTCCGTGGTCGTCCAGCAGCAGCTGCTCCAGGAAGCAGAAGTAGGCCAGCATGCTGACCACCACCAGGATCGCTGTGCCGTGCCGCCACAGCCCCCTGAACCCATGTCCACCACCATTGCTGTTGCCGGGAGGAGGAGTGGCCGTGGCGGGAGACGGTGGCAATGGTGGAGGGACGTTGTCGCGGACGCGGCGGAGTGTGACGGGAGGTTGATCACGTCATGGCCGCAGACGTCGCAGTTGGCGTTGCCCTTGATGCCGAACCATTTCAGGGCGCAGCCCCGGTGCGCCAGGGCCAGCTCGCCCTTGCAGTGGCACTCCAGCTTCAGGACGGTGCCCCCTTCTTCTCCTTCCAGGGCCACCATACAGATCCTGCAGACAGCCTCCTCTTCACCAACCTCCTCTTCATCCTCCTCTTCCTTGGCTGCTTCTCCTTCTCGAGCTTCTGATAATGGTGGTGATGAAGATGGTGACAATTCGGGCACGGACACAGGCATCGACGACACCCTGAACCGGGCAGCGAGCTCGAGTCGGCCACCCTCTTCCTGTGGCCGTGAGGGAGCCTCCTGATGCTGGCCATGGGCATGGACTGCGAGCGGCACACCGGCTTCAATTGCTGCTGCTCCGGTTGCTCCTTCATCAAACAACAACACAAGGATCAATTCGATTATCAACCATGACATATATGAATGATGAATCATAGCAATTCCAAGTGAAAAGATGATTCAATTATCTACTTACTACACATGCATCTTCAGCAGCAGCTAGGTGATCAATGTCCAAGGTGGTCGAGGAGGAGGCGCGGCCCTGAAGCTGAAGAGCTTGGAGAAGGAGAGCGACCGGTGGCCACCGGAACCTGAAGCTTCCTCCTGCTGCACCTGCTCAGCTCTTGTCCTCATGCTCCTGCTCTTCTTCACTGGCAATGGCGATGGCGATGGCTTGGCATCCTGCTGCTGATCCTGCGCATACACCGGAAGCAGCGGCCGATCCCCATGCCGATGACGCTCCTCCTCCTCCTCTTCGTCGCCTCCACCGCCGCCGCCCATGTTCTCCTGCTGCATGCGCTGAGCAGCCATGGCCAACAAGCAGATGTGGCTACGAGCAGCAGGATATATGTGCTATCTCTGTGTGTGTGTTTTTCTTCCATGATGATTCGTGACAGTTTATGTACTGGTAACAGGAATTAATCAGGACAAGGACGGTGAGTAAAGGACTGGACAACCGTGGAAAGGCAGAAAAGGAGGAGCTACACCTGAGTGAGATTGGCGGATGGCCTGATGGTGAGTGATGATTGACTGCTGCCTACCTGGCTAGCTAAATTGCAACCACTCCTCAGTCCTGGATGATTAGGGTTCCTCCATTGTTCCACGAACCGTAGCTAACCGCCGTCAAATTTCTTGTAAACTGAAATGGAATTTCTCCATGATGAGTGGTAGCATATAATTTACTGTGGGTGGCTGTTAGTGATGAAATATGAAATTGGTTCATTCCAATATATGGTCATTGGTGATGACACATCGGAATTTCTAGCAAATCGAACTGGGATTGCTTGGCGTTCTTCTTTATGAGAGGTAGAGAATACTTATCGTTTCGAACAATTAGCTCGAAGTGAACTTAATTTCTGGTCCATTCCAGTTTATGGTCATTGGTAATGACACATCGATCAACAGCATATATGGTGTGTGCACAAAGAGATGCATACAAAAAAAATCCGAAAGCAGAAAAGTCTTTGGCTACCAAAAACATGGACAGTGTCAGGTTGCTGTTGCTTCTCTTGTACACATCTGATCTCGAGTCCACACACCATAAGTTCATCAGATTCATAACTTTCTTCTCATGTAGTATGCTTTACGCCAAAACACACAATCAATGTGAAACATTGACAGGTGACAGTGCATCCATCAGATATTAATTTTTCTCACAGCGACAATGCCAGACAAAAGAACAGAGAAGCCACGTCATTTTATTTCTTATTACAGATACTACATATACAGGTTCTGACACTAGTCCTCGAGCAAAAGAAAAGGGGCCGGGGTGTTAGAACTTGGATGTCGCGTCCTTGATCTCCTCCAGGCTGATAACCTGCAAACAACAAGCATACGGGCACATGTAAGGAAAGAGATGCAGGGATTGTAACACAGAGCTAGGCAGTATCTATGCTTTCATGAGTTTTGTGGTGCCAATGATAATAGAAAGCGAACGTGCCTGGTCTTCTCCGGCGAAATCGTTGTCTGGGGTGAGGAAAAGCATGCAATGGCACTCCTTCCTGCACACACAGGTAGATCACAAAGTTAAAGAACAGATGGTTTTTTTTCTAGCTGAGCTTTCACCCTCCAGGGGAAATCAAGCACACGGTTATTTACAAAACATCAGTGGGTTGACACACAGATGATTCAGACCGAGCTCTCACATTACATCCCTTACATTCCACAGCTGATTACCATATTTCAGTGCGCGATGAATAGATGACTCGAACATAGTTTTCACGTTATATCCCTTCTAGGGGAGAGCTAGAAACAAACCACATTCCAAGTCTTTGCCTGTACACTACGTAGAATTTACCAGAACACGCTACTACACCGCACTAGGTACATCCGGCTATTCTCCACCCCCGAAGCAAATCATGTGCATGAATAGCTAATACAAAATGGAACCGCGACAGGAATAAGCGTATACGTTGGGACTGGGAGAATGATAATAGCCTGACCATGTACCGTAACAGTAATAGGGGAAAAGAACACTATCTAGTACATGCCAAACTCTAAACATGAAAAGAGTATCCCCATACTTGTCTATGCAGGAGCACCGTAAAAGATAATAAGAAGTGAGATTTGACAAGCAGCCTCGCTCACCTTTCTCTCATGGGAACACAGGGGCAGTTCCAGAACCCTTGCGCCGCCTCGGCGGCCTTGTCGTCGTAATGCCTAGTATAAATCCAAAACCACGAAGTCGATTCACAAGTAAGTAAAAGTTAAAAACCCGGTGTTACGTCGTACAAACGGAGATACATGCTTTTATTTAGAAAGAAGTCATGAGATGAATTGCTACCTGCAAGGGCAGAGAGGAGCTCCGAGGGTGTCCTTGTGGTCAGCAAGCCCCTGTATCAAAAAAAAATGTTCCTTTTAGTTTCAACCAATCATCATTAACACATAAATACGTCAGGCAATCCCTAGTTAGTTTACAGCACTGCTGCTGCTGCCGCCCTAGCTGGTGATTTTTTTCCAGAGAGGTGCCGCTGCCCGTATACGAGATTAGAAGCGGTGCGACTAAACTAAAACCGACATGATGGCATCACTTGTCAAATCCGTGATGAGGAATACTATTTGACTGACATTAATTACATGGCGTTTTCAGCTGCTGCTAGTGATTGCAGAATATTAGACGGGCATCCTGTTCTGCTGTGGTGTGACTGAAACAGAGGTACTCGATTCGTGCATGCAAGGGTAATCGATGGGAGCAGCAGCTAGAGAGGAACTCGTGAGGCTGGATTGTGAGAGGAACGTTTCCTAGGTCAAATAAATCAGCTACGGCAGGGGGCGAAGGGAGGGACGGACCTTGATGACGACGGCGGTGACGGACTTGTCGGAGCAGAAGAAGGTGGAGGAGCGGCGCGCGTACTGCTCCGAGAACTTGCGCATTATCTCCACCGACTTGTCCGAACCTCCTCCCCCTTCCGCTGCTGCTGCCCACCAAAGAAAGAACGAAAGAAAGAAGCGATTTTTATTATCTGTAGGTATCAGATTGGGGATTGGGGGACCAAGAAGAGGAGGATTCCAGATTGGCTCAGAGCAGCAGCGCTTACCTTGGGCCCGGACGGCGCATCCGCGTCGCCCGCCGCGCCTGGAGGTAACCGCCGGGCAGAGCGGGCTGCTGGCGGCGGCGGCGGCGGCGGCGGCGGTGATCGACATCATCGCCAGTCCGGCGTTGGTGGATGGATGGGGAGAAGAAGAGAGGAGGGAGAGAGATAAGGGGAGCGAGCTGGTTGGACAAACAGAGCTGGCCTCTCTGCCGTCTCTCCTGTGTGCCTCACACTCACACCTGGACTGGAAGGATCTGCTCTCATTCTCGCCACATGTTCATCTCCCCTGCATTCTACTTCTTTTTCTGGTCTCTATTTCCCCCCTATTTTCTCCTCATACCAGCTGCAAATTCTATTATCATCTACCAGTACTACATATATATACTCCGTAACTCAGTAGGATCAACTGCGAACACGCCAGATAATTAGATACAATGAAATAGACTAGCCAGAAAAACAACACTGGCAGCAAACATGTATGTATTCCTGATTTCAAACATCATTGCACAATTTCACTCAGCCGGCCAAGCCTCCCACCTTTCCCACCAGAGAGAAGCAGACGAGCCACTTCGTACTACTATACTGACCAACTTCGATACACATCTTGTGACAGTGCTCAACCAAGCAGAAATTCCAAGACTTGGAAGATTTCTCTGTTTAATGCCCATAGCATAACAACATTTCATTTCATCCTCTCTAGCAACACCTCCTCTCTATCTTCTTTCTCAACCCATGGGTGGGTGGTACAATGTTCACAATACAGAAGATATATGTGCCAGGACCATCGTCCATCATCGTTCTCTCACCTACCTAACCAACAACTATCATTTATGCACATGAAAAATTACACTTGTTTTCCCGAATCATCCATCCGCCTCGACACAACTTTCATCATAGTTACAACCGGAGAGGAGGGCAAAAAAGAGACAGGCCTCGCGAGCGGTGCGGCTTCAGCAGAATAATATCTATCACACAGGCAACGGACGGACTAGCCGAGGTAGGCCCTGCAGACATGGTCCCGGTATGAGTCAGACATGCTCGCGGCCTCGGCGATCCGGGCGGCCATCGACGCCTTGTACGCCGCCAGGTTGGCGTTCGCCATCAGGGCCTGGGCCCGAGCACGCAGCTGGACCGCCTTCTCAGTGGCCTCCTTCGCGGTGCGCTCCGCGTCCACCACCCTCTGCAGGGCGGACTCCTCCTGGGTGTTGTCTGCATAACATGAACAGGAATGGTGAGTACAGGCAAAAATAGTGTCGTCACTTCCAGAACATCTATTCTAAGGCATGATATACAGCTAGGAGGATGCTAGCAGATATGTTATGCGATGATGTTTACTATTTTCAGGAATAATGATGACAGCCATACTACATAATGATGTTTAACATGCTCGGCCAGAATGACTTCAAATCTTCCGATATACATCTAGGAGAATACTAACAGACATACTGCACAGTGCTATCTGTTATGCTCGGGCATAATGAGGTCTACTTGTTACTATGTCAAATGGCAAAGGCAGCAGGCACAACATAAAAGTTGCAGATTATAAGTCATTTGGTGTATAGGATTTCAAGCTTCAGTCCGAATCTAGTAAAGTCAAATTTGTACTTTCCTCGGTAGCCAACAGCAGGGTATGTTGCAGAGTTTTAAGGCATGATGTACAGCGAAGAGGATGCTAGAAGATATGCTACGCGGTGATATTTACTACGTTTGGGCATAATTGTGAGGTTTTAATGGTTACTATGTCGAATGGCAAAGGCACCGTCAGCAAGCAGAGAAAAAAATGTTGCAGATTTAAGTCATTTGGTGTATGGGTTCCCCGATTTCTACCATCACAGTCAGAATCTCATACAGTCAAATTTATACTTTCTTTAGGTATGTGCAGCTAACTAAGAGAATGCTAACAGGCATGATATGTTGTTAGCACAGTAATGTTGTTTACCATGTTCAGGCATCATGAAGTCCAGGTTGTTTCTATGTCTAACGGCAAAGACAGAAGACAATATCAGACAGCATATGTAAGATAATGCAGATTATATATATGTCATTTGCTGCGTGGGGTACCCCGTGGCAAAAGACTTCGACCATCACAGTCAGAATCTAGTAAAAGTCAAACTTATACTTTCCAACACAAGAGCTTATAAAGAGATCCAGTTGTTACTATGTCAAATGGCAAAGGCAAAGGAGATCTAGTTGTTACCATCACTAAGCATAGCATAAAAGTTACAGATTATGCTTTCCCCGTACAAAAATGACTCCTACCATGACAGTCAGAATGTAGTAGAGTCAAACTTATTCTTTCTGCTAGGTACCATCCAACAGCATGGCTTTCACAGAATTTGAAATACCTTGCAAGAAGAATCCGGGCTTTCCTCGGCCAGTTTGGCTTCTCTGTCTCTTGAATGATCTCTTCTTCTTGACAGAAGATTTCTGTGACAGTCGCCCTCGCCTCACGGGTGCACCCTAAGGAAAATACAAACGCAGCACTGGTTAGATGATTTTGCACATAGACGAAAAAGAAGGAATAACTGTGATAAATATCTTCACTGCAGGTGATTAGGTGAGGGGATAAACTCGAAATTTACCTGAAATATCCTCAGCAGCGGTGTGCCTTTCTTATGTCTCTTATTTATCCAATACCGATATATGGTGAGGACATTTTCACCCCTCCCTAGGGACGGGTGTCTGGAAAGGAGCTGATCCATGTCATTAGCCTCCTCGGGGTTACTGTAGGCGTCCTTTTCGAATAAGGTTATTATTCTCTCGAAATCTTCGTACGAGATCTGGTTCTGACGGGTGCTCCTTCTATCAGGAGCCCCATGCTTCAGCTGAATGAGCCACTGCTCGTCCTCCGAGTCCATGTCATAGGCTGAATCTCGAGAGAGAGCCCGCGCAACTTCATCATCGGCTGTTCTGATGTAGTCTGGCACGGGGCGTGAGAAAGGGACTTTCACAGTCCCTTCCATGCCGTCAGAGACCTCATTTACACCTGGGATCGGGATCGTCTTTGCCTGAGAATTGCGCTCCCGGCCCTCGATGTGCAGCTCTTTAAACAGAAGCCAGTCCCACTTATCAGGGAACTCAAGTTTCCATCCATCTTCGACCGCCCAAACGTAGGCATGGGTGTAGCGGTTGACAACATAGAACCTTTGCTCCGAAGGCTTCAGAGAGACTCTAGTGACACCATGCCGCTTCACAGCCACGCACCACCCGTTGGAGTTTGATAATTCTAGCATGACCAGAGCACCATCTTCCCTCCAGCCTCTATCAGCTTGAATAATCAAGAGGTTGGCTTTGCACTGGAACGTATCTATATTCTGTCTAACCTCAGCTAAAGCCAGCCTTTCGTTGGTGCGCTCAATGGTGGGACTTTTGAAAGAAAACCTCCTCTGCATCCCATTTGGTCCCATAGGCGTCGAGACGTCGCTGTCATCCATGTTCTCGAGCAAGTCAAGAGAAATCTCTAACGCCGGTTTGGGCTGGACAGGTTCCTCGGAAACCTCCTGCTCGGTCAAGGCTGGCCTCAGCACTGTCTGAGAGGCCACTGTACCCTGCTTCACTGCAATCGCCTTGGCAGGAAACCTCGCAACAAGACGGCGCCGACTCAGGGGATGCCTCATCGAGCTCCTCTTCCTTTGGAGCTTCTTCAGCCTCACACCGTGCAACACCACTCCCGCAACCTGTTCAAGGGGCACGTGATTCTGCTGTACCAATCTGCGAGGTTCAGCGGCATCCCCAGACCCAGACTCCGCCTCCAAATGATCCTGAGGATCAGCTTCGCCGACGAACCCCATGGCCCGCCGAATCACGGCTGGCATATAAATGGAGTGATGAAGGGCTATGACAGAATGCAAGCCCTGGAAGTAGGAAGGGAGCGCCGAGAAATTGACCGACAGCACCGGCTGCTGCTGATACCGGTTAGCGACATGGAGCTCGCACCACCCGCACCGCAGCGCGTCCCTCCTCTGTAACAATGCAGCGCTCTGCAATGGAAGAAGAACAAAAAGGCAGCCACATCAGAGTCAGCTGCGGCAGAGATGAGGATGGCACATACATAGGATACAAGAAAACTGTGTGGAGAGAAGCTTACGATGGCGGCTGTCCGGCGTTGGAGCCTGACGAAGTGCAGCCCACAGGAGGCGAATATGCTGAGGAGAGCCAGCGAGGAGTTGAGGAAGGAGGCCAGGTTCTGGAGCCTGCCCCGCTGGCCCTGCCGCATCCAGCGCAGCACCGGGAGCAGGAAGCGCGTGAACTGGCCGCCGGGGCAGGACGCGTCGACTAGGACGACGAGCACCGCGTCGTCGTCATCCTCGGCGGCCTGGTTGCGACCACCGCCACCGTCCAGCAGGGCCAGCAAATGGGCGCCGTCCAGGAATCCGATCCTCGACGCGAACTCCCTGGACGAGGAGCACGGGAACGCCGCGGCGAGGCCGTCGCGGCGGAAAGGGGCGACCTTGGGCCGCTTGTCCTTCCTGGTGAAGACTATCCCGAACCTTCTGTCACTGCTGTCCTCTTCAGACGGGAGGCTCTGGCGGCGCTTCCGCTTGTACACGGCCCGGATGGCCCTCTCGGGCGGCGGTGGCGGTGGCACTGCCGGCTGCTGGGCCGGCGGCGCTTCCGGCTTGGGGTTCTTGTCCTGCTCATCGTCTTCTTGGGGGCCGTCGCCGGTATTTGACTCCCATCTGAGCCAGTGGGAGTGGTGTGAGGAGTTGGTGAAGGCGAGGCGCTTGCCGGAGCGGCGGACCCTTGTGGCGGGCTCCCCGGGCTTGGGCCGGGGGCTGGTCTTGGGCACGAAGACTCGGGTGGAGCGGCGCGCCCCGACGGCTGGCATGGGCGGCTGCTTGCGATCAGATCCCGCGCGCGTCCTCATCCAACATCGACTCCCCGCCGCCTCCGCCGCCCATCAGACCACCATCCTCCTTGACGCCTGGGGGGAGGGAGAAGGAGAGGAGAACCGCCGGATCGAACCGGGCCCGAATCGAATTGGCGGCGCGGCCGGAACAGATCCGGGCCGGGTCTAATCGAATCGACGGCGGCGAGAGCAGATCGGGGAATTTGTCGCTGGCGGCGGCGGCGGCTGTGGCGTGCGGGGGAAGGGATCAGAGAGGGATGGGGATGGAATCGGATTGGGAATTAGGGTTTGTTTTCTCTCTCATCGCATCGAGGAGAGGAGGAGAGAGAGAGAGAGAGAGAGGCGGTCGAGAGGTGGAAGATGACGCCCGTCCAGCCGTCCGATCACCATCCCACGGCCAATTTCCGCTCCGAGGCCGGTCCACACGTCAGCCAGCAGGGAGGCCTACCTGTCAGCTAGAGAGATGGCGTTGTTGTCCCAGCAGTCCAGCACACAACAATTCTTTTTTTTTTTTTTGCGAAACAGCACACAACAATTCGATTACCAAAAAAGTTCTCTATTTCCCTTACAAAAAAGGCTCCCTCTTATATAGTGAAATAAAATCTCTCCCCGTCCCCCTCCTCCTCTCGAGGTTTGAGAGTAACATGGTCGTCATGAGCCTCTCTCCCATTTCCTCCCTGATGGCCTTCCCCGCTGGGATAAGGATGGGAGAAAGGGCGTGCCTCCCCATATAGTTTCCTTCTGGGTGCTTGGCGAAACGCCCTATGGCATAATGTTGATCCGGTGTTTCCTCTGTGTGCTTGGCAGTAGCACATGGTGGGTATCTGTTCTAACTCTTGCCAAAGGCTGAGCTGACGAGGGCACCTCAAAAAACCTGGTCGGCTCTCTCGTTCTGGAGGTTTGGCCACCCCAAAATCATAGGAAAAAGAGGATCCTACAACACTTAGAATTTGACATCTAAACCCACTTCTTGCAAGATAAACATTAGACAGCATAAGGGTTAAGAAATCATGACAATGATTCAGTTAAAACTCTAGAAGTTTCTATCAATATACTTCCATAAACTAAAACACCCAATATATTTGCATACCATATGTTTTTATATATATATACCCCCAAATATCTGTACACTACATAGTTTATACCATAATCCAAAATGAATTTATGAAGAAAGTAATGCTACAAAATATCATTTAAATTTAAGGTCATGCGAGTGTATTTTCAGCAATAGTAATATAGATTATATATATGTTTAACAAACAGAACAACAGTTAATATTTAGCAACTTGTTAAGACCGTCACATTCAAAAATTAATTTAGGTACAAAAGTATAGTATAAACTTGTGTTGAAGAAATTTAGATTGCAGCTAAATGTAAACAACAAGCTAAATGATTCAGTTAGCTTATACCATATGTTTTTATATCAATATACTTCCATAAACTAAAACACCCAATATATTTGTATACCATATGTTTTTTATATATACCCCAAAATATCTATACACTACATAGTTTATACCATAATCCAAAATGAATTTATGAAGAAAGTAATGTTACAAAATATCATTTAAATTTAAGGTCATGCGAGTGTATTTTCAGCAATAGTAATATAGATTATATATATGTTTAACAAACAGAACAACAGTTAATATTTAGCAACTTGTTAAGACCGTCACATTCAAAAATTAATTTAGGTACAAAAGTATAGTATAAACTTGTGTTGAAGAAATTTAGATTGCAGCTAAATGTAAACAACAAGCTAAATGTAAATTTAGATATTAATGAAAGTTGCACAACATCTCAGATTTCTGAACATGTATATAGTCATATTAGGATAAGACGACAAAGCTGATCAGGCCTGGACATATTAAGACATTCAACCTTACCATACTAGGTAAGAAGAGATATGCATTCAATCCAAATCTGTGACTGACATAGGATTACTTTCGGTCTAAACAAAATATGATGGTACCGTGTACCCATTAGAGAGGGTGTGAGTACATATCAAATTTGTCCTTCGATTCAAAAGGTGGTATAGACATTTCTCCTATAGTTTGACCATAGATTTTCGGCATAACCAATCATTTAAAAACCCGCTAGTCTTTGAAGATCAAACACCTCGTAGCCGAGAGAAACTACTATTTTTTGGTGGAAAGTAGGTCCTGTTATACATGGCCTGCGGGTTCTCTATTCATCATGTTTGATGTGGTCGCACTCGGCACTCGTGGCTACTGTGTGGTACTCGGTGTTCTATTTCGGTTACGTGTGGCTCTCACATGACACGTTGTCCCCATATCATTGCATCGTTGACGGTGTGCTGCTGCATTGGAAAGTTGTCATCCTGAACTGGTATATTTCCGACGTATTGACTTGTTTAGAAGAACACATCTTCACTAAAGCTATATCTGAAGTGGAGGCCACCGTTGAAAACTATTCCCTCTGTATCGGAATATAAGATGTTTTAGCCTTTTCTGAACCACGCGTATGTTGACACGTTTTAGTGTGTAGATTCATGTGCGTCTTATTACACTAAAATACGTATAGATACATTATGGTAAAAAGACTGAAACATCTTACATTTCGGTATTGTTATGTCCTTGTCATTCGGTCATATAAGTTAACAACAACACCGAACCAAATTGTCGGTTAACCGAACCGTCGGTCACCTTGAAAGCCGAGGTAATTTTGGTGCACAATTTTGTAACCTAAATTACAAAAAAAAAAGGAACCAATTTTCGGTTAAACCCGAATGCCAAGGCCTACCGAGGGTTGAAGGAGCTTCTTGGCTCGATATGGCCGTTCCGCTGATCGATGCTTCTACATCTTGGCTTATGGGTTGGAAATTGCTCAAGCATACTCCGTGATTTGATTATATACTGCAACCAGGCGGTGCGGCGAGGTAAAGAGGTAGAGAAATAATGTTGTCTGAAGCAGGTAGGAGGATATATTGCGATTATATTACATGCAAGAGGGTAAAAAACTAAAAGGTTCCCGATCTATGTCCACCATGATTTGATTTTCCCAGCAACTTCTCGTGTCGTGGGTTCATGATTTCGAACATTCTCGATGCATACAACTATGCCGTGCAGTATACGGTCGTCCCACTGACACACTGACCTTTTCAACCCAATAGTTTCACCGTCAAACTAGAACTAAGACTCGCCGCCAAAAAAAGCCTAGAACTACGACAGTCGTAGCAGCTGGTATTTTTCTTGAGAATTAGAGCGACTGGTATGAAATTTCAGACTAAATTATGACTATATAGGATAGGCCGGACGCTACTCCTACACGTTTCAAAAGGTGGTATAAACACTGGCCGGGTGGAAAAAATTGTGACTATTTTGACAATCGTTTACTAGCAGACTTTCAGGTAGACAACCACTGGAAGATTCTCCACTTGGCATCGAATCTGCTTTTTCATGTGGCTATCAGCAAGCAGCAAGCATCGGCCATTGGCTAGTCGTGTTGGAATTCCTAGCAACGACCATCACACTGATGGGAACAGTGGCCCTGGAATTCAGTTTGATTGACACTACAGACGACTCGTAGCCTTTATACAACAGTCTATACAAACAAAAAACACCGAACCTCACAACCAACACCACACCAACACTAGACAGACCTACAAGCGCAGTGCAACGATGAGCACGATACTCATCGCCATGTCTTTTGTGCTGATGTTCTCATCGGCAGCTGCGCCGCAAGCGTCGGCCGCAGCCGCCGGAGGGATCTTGCATGTCCCTTCTAACGACTCCTTGGCTCACTGCATCACAAGGTGCGGCGACGTCGACATCTCCTATCCCTTCGGTATAGGGTCCGGCTGCTTCCGTCAGGGCTTCGATCTCACCTGCGACAACTCCACCAAGCATCCCAAGCTCTTTTTAGGCAGCAGCACTATCCAGGTCACTGACATGTACTACGACGAAGTTTCAACCCCTATAATCTTCAACCTTACAACGAGGCCAGGTACAAATACGTACATGTCATGGGAGTCCCCTGCTAAGGGTATTACTATAGCTACAGATAATAATTTGTACGTAGCTGGTTGTGATTTCGACGTCACCTTGTTCGAGTCTGGTACGGGAGACATCATTGGTTCTTGTATGAGTAGATGCGGCGGCGAGAAAGCACCAACTGGAGGGCCTTGTAATGGAATAGGTTGTTGCCTCATCTCGTTACCAGGGGACCTGCCAGGCTTTCGGGCAAAACTTGTTAGCACTAATACTACCGCAACACAATCAGATTGGGTACACCCTGGCATCATGGCTTTAGTGTCCTATAGTAATGATTACAGCTACAACACAACCGCTCTTTTCTCAAGTTGGACAGATGCAAGCAATATTTATGTCGCTGGGCTTAGATTTACCATCATGGATCAACCAAGCTGTGAAAGTGCACAAATGAACAACGCAAGCTATGCCTGTAGCAAAGGTAGCAGTTGCCAGAATTCCTCGTCTGGTGGTTACCAGTGTGACTGCCCGTCTTATCTTGAAGGCAACAACCCTTACATTTTAGATGGATGCATCCAAGGTGTGCTTCGGGCCCAACTTTTTTCCTCCAAAATGAGTTAAAATCCCCTTCTATTTAGCCTTCATCCTCTTGTTCTTACTTTTTGCATGTGTCTATCTACTGTGGAGCAGATATAACCCCAAGCACAAAGAACACTGCCCTGCATCATGTGGACCCATTGCTGTTCCCTTCCCATTTGGACTCGAAGAAGGGTGTTTTGCAAACGAAAGATTTCTTCTTAATTGTACATCTGGTAACCTCACACTTTCTGTCTCAGATGCACAATATCATGTCACTGATATATCCTTGGAAAATGGGACTCTGACTGTTAGCAACATGGTGAACGGAGGTAATGCAAAAGAGGTAATATTAATCCAGACTGACAATACTGGACACAGCTGGGATTCGTCTGCCCTTATGGAGGATCAATTTGATTTCTCTGTGGAATACGACATTGTTATAAAGTGGTCGGCTGCCAATTTAACTTGTCAAAGAGCTATGCAGAAGGATACTATGTATGCATGCCGCAGTTCCCACAGCGATTGCCTAAACGTCACCCACGGGGAAATATTTATGGGATATCGTTGCAAGTGCTCTTCAGGCTTTCAAGGAAATCCGTACATCAACGATGGCTGCACAGGTCTGATCATCATCATCACCCTTCATTGTGCACTCATGTTGCTCTCACACCTACAAATATTTACTCCCTCCATTCCTAAATATAAGATGTTTTAGTTTTTGTCCACATTCACATGTATTTAGATGTATGTGGACATGTTTTAATGTGTATGTACACTCATTTGGGTTTGCACCTAGCCAACATGTGAGCTAGCTAGAACATCTTACATTGTGGAACGGAGGGAGTAGAAAATTTATGAGAACATTACGCAAACCGAAGTCACGCAAATTAAAGGATTTTCAATTGATACATGGAGATCATACGAATTAAATCTGGCATTTTTAGAAGGTAGTAATACATTCGCCACCAATATATAACCAATGAGAGTTTTCTACAGATATTGATGAATGCACATCGTCAAACTACTGCAATGGGACATGCCATAATTTTCCTGGAAGCTACACATGCACAAGTTGCCCTCACAGAAAAGAGTTGATCCGATAAAAAGAAAGTGTGTTACATCCGCAAAGCAACACAATCTTCTTCTGGGTAAGTCATAGCTAGCAAAATCTCCTCATTGCAATTACAAAAAACCAAATGCAGATTGACTAAAAGGGCGATGATTAATTGTAGGTATTGCAACTGGAACTGGCTGTGGCCTTGGCTCCATGATTATTGCAGTCTGTGTAGTTGTATTCGCCAACAAGTGGAAGAAACGCATCCTGAAGAGAATCCGACGAGCACACTTCAAGAAAAATCAAGGCCTACTCTTGCAGCAGCTGATCTCAGATGAAAGCGCCACAACCAAAACAAAGATATTCTCCTTGGAGGAACTAGAGAAGGCAACCAACAACTTTGATGCCGCTCGTGTTCTTGGTCGTGGAGGTCACGGCACAGTTTATAAAGGGATTCTATCTGACCAACGGGTGGTGGCTATTAAAAAATCCAAGATTGTGGAGCAAACTGAGATAGACCAGTTTATCAATGAGGTTGCTATCTTATCTCAAATCATTCATCGCAACGTGGTAAAGCTATTTGGTTGTTGCCTCGAATCGAGGTGCCTTTGCTGGTGTACGAGTTCATATCTAATGGTACATTGCATGACCTTCTCACATTGACATTAGTGTCAAATGCTTGTTGTCATGGGATGATCGCATTAGGATTGCAGTAGAAGCAGTAGGGGCACTTGCTTATCTGCACTCCGCTGCTGCAATACCAATTTTCCATAGAGACGTGAAATCTTCTAACATTCTATTAGATGGCAGCTTTACTACAAAGGTTTCTGACTTTGGTGCTTCAAGGTCTCTTTCACTCGATGAGACTCATGTGGTGACTATTGTCCAAGGAACATTTGGTTACCTAGATCCAGAGTATTACCATACTGGGCAGCTAACTGAAAAGAGTGATGTGTATAGTTTTGGAGTAATACTTGTGGAACTTTTGACGAGAAAAAAGCCAATTTTTATCAATGATCTAGGTGCAAAGCAAAACTTGTTGCATTATTTCGTGGAAGCATTACAAGATGGTGCTATCATGGAAATAATGGATCCTCAAGTTGTTGAAGAGGCAAACTCGAAGAGAATGATGATATTTCCTCACTTACAGAAGCATGCTTGAGACTCAAAGGAAGAGACAGACCTACTATGAAAGAAGTAGATATGAGGCTGCAAGTCCTGAGAACTAAGAGGCTAAGAAAATGCAAAATTCTCCCAGCTAGCGATGAAGAGATTGAGCATTTTTTATGCCCAAAGGTTAGTAACTCTGATGCAAGGACTAATGTTGTCAATGCTGGTAATTTAATATCTGAAGGCATCTACAGTTGCTACAGTCAAGAGCAAGATCTTTCATCCTCACTGACTTTGCCACGCTAAGTACATATGTGCAATACCATACAATCGTGTCAGTACTAGTATTCATCTGAATTACCATTTATTTTCTATGGAGTCGTGTTACGTTAGATAGTAGACGCGAGAATGTCATGTAGTTCCGCTTCATGTATGTTTGCAAAATTTATTTGTAGCCCTATGTCAATTGTGTACAATTATTTGTGAGGAATGTGATTGTAATGAATAAATTGAGGTACATCATTGTATTTAAGTTATGTGATGGAGAAAAACATACTTTGTAGCGTTGACACTAAATTGTATACCCTCCATTGACGTTGGCTTACTTGGTACTTGGTAGAGGCTTCAGTATATAGGATCTGACCAATGCCCTATTTATATTAGTTCACTGTATTTTTGTGTTGACTTAGAAGTTTAGAACAGACTAGTAGCCACGGCAAATTAAGAGCAAAAGTAAGGGGCTCTTGCATTTGATGCCTTTTGCTCTTTGCAGAACAAAGTATGGATGACACAATTCCAGTCATTGCAAGCGCGGGTGTGAAGAAATTGCGCACCTTAATGTAACTCTGGCTGGCTTTCAGCTATGCTGTACAGAACAAAAGGATACTATTTTCTTAACTGATTACATAGATTATATAATAGTAATACTTTCGAACAAAAGGCTTGTGAGAAAACGTTATACACATATAAGCAAAATGACCAAAATAACTTTAATAATGATTTATACTACTCCTCGTCGGAATCAGAGATGAAGATTATTTCCACATTCCCCTTGCCGGAGCCTGAGGCCTCGACACCATTGTATGCGTGCGCTCTGTCTTCTTCCAGCTTCTCGTTGATAGACACTTCCATGGCACGATGCTCTTCCAGTGTGTCCTCGTCGCCTTCATCGGCCTTCTCGCGCACAGCCGCTATGACCTCCTCGGTCGGCCTCGCGCTCATCCAACTCCCACCACTCGAGACGTGCCTCGGCCATACTCCGGCGTCGTCGGGGACGTCCTCGTCCATCTCCAAATTCGCCTCCTCCTACTCCTTCTCCGGGCACGCGTGCTCCACGCGGCGGCGGCGCGCAGGCAGGGAGGAGTTCCGGAAGCACACATGACAGGCGGGTTGTCTGCTTGCGGTGCACCATAGTGTACGTCGTGACTAGTGAGTAGTGATTAGTGAGTCTAGGGTGGCACCGCTGCTGAGTTCACAGACAGACGGCGAGCAGCATTATATACGACGAGGAAGCTGGCTCGTCGCTAAAACGTGGCTGTCTAAAGTAGGCAAGAAGGATGTACAATGTACACGTGTCGAACGGAAACCGAGGAGTCAATTCAGACTACACATGACGAGTGGACATAAAGAAACCGCATAAGGTTACACATGCCTATTTATTTATAATCGCTTGCGATATATCACACATGCTTTAAAAATGGAACCGTATGCGAACGTTGAACCCATGGACACCGTTCGGAGCCTCGCAAGCGAATGTGGTAGGTGATAATGCACATGGAAGACTGCTCGCGTATTCGATCGTGGTTCCTTAAATTATCCGATCTGTACTAGTGATAGTGGGCATGGATGACATGAGTCGTGCTCGGGTTATATTGGGTTTGACCGTTTTTTCGTCAGTGCTGACGGGGCTAGTGGTGGGACCCACATGTAAGGAAATTTGTTAAAACCATTTATTTCATCGGAGCAGACGTGGATAAGAGGTGGGACCCTAATGTCATAAAACCAATCAACCAGACGACAAGGTGGCCACACCTACCGGTAGCCGGCGTCAGGCGCGCCGAGTGGTGTGGAAGTGATTAAGTCGCCCAAATTAGTGTCTTTTTGCCATTTCAATAAAAACTACTGGTACAACCCCAATTTCAGCGAGAATTTGGCCAAAAAAATAACACGCTTTATTATGAAAAAAACATCATTGTGGCAAAGCAAAATTGAGAGTCAACACAAAGTGCTAACACGGACAAAAATATTTTACCATAGTGTCCGCAGCACACCCAATAATGTGAGAACATGAACATATATTGGGGGTTTAAGTTGAAAGCCAGCCGAAACCAGAAGCCTATTATGGCCGGGAAAAGGATAACCAAGAAAAAAAAATTACATGCTCTCTTCCTGATTTTAAAAAGTGCAAAGCTTGCTATACACAGTTCTATTTCCACATGCATAAATTAGTTTTAGTATAAGAATAGGACACGGCTACGCGGTGCGCGCGCACCATATTGCGCTCCACGGTGCCCCCCGTTCCGACAGGGGCTGTCGGAAGCAAAAAAGTCGTTTTACTACTAGCAGTCTAGCACACTACCGTCGTTACTCGTTAGCATTGACGCATCCTCCATCTTAGATTTTGTCGTGACATCTCATGCCACCTCCACGCCCCGTGCCAACCCATCCTTTCTCTAGCCTTTATACCCTGTGCACATCCGGACCGGGCCACCACCATGGCAGAACGGATAAAATGAAATAGAGCTACATCAAAGCTACATGCTCTTACCTGAAAGTGCTAGCGGCCAAAATGAGCTGATAAAAAAGGTAGATACATGGATGAACAAAATTGTAACTCAACTGTGAAAGCTATTATGTTGACGTAACATCTTCTAGCCTTCAATCATTCCTCTACACAAAAACAACACAGTATGGAAAACGAAGAAACAAATTTACACAGGCACAACATTAATTATGCATTTGTGGTAGCTAACTGATCCCTTGCCTGTTGTGCCTGCGATTCGCGCTACCGGGTGGACATCGACCCAAGGTGCATCCGCTAAGGCGACCCAGCTGCAAACCCCGTCCAACTCCGACGATGCACCAGCGAAGAACTGCTCCCCCAATGGCTCTGGCAGATCTTCTCGACTCAGCCCCGCCGGTAGGAACCGTGTCTAGAACAGCCACACACTGCTGGAGAAGCACGTCCCCTTGCGCGCCGGCGAAACCTCCGCATGTTTTGTCATTTGGGGCCGTTTTCTACTCTAAGGTACCTGCAATCACAAAATATGGTGGAAACATTTACTAGTTAAATGCTCTTAGAATTCACATCAAGCCAAATGTTGCAAAAAAAACTGATAAAAATGAACAAGAAAATGATTGCATATAACATTATATCCACACATGCACATCAGATCCCCATTAGCCTATTTGGATCTAAAAGGCTACATCGGATGTAACACTGCTATAAATCTACGTCTACGAAACTACAGAATTACATCCCATAAAAACAAAATCTGTAGCTTGGGACACATAAAACTACATCTACTAATACTCAAAAGCAAAAAAAGGGAAGTATGCAACTAGAATTTAGGGCACAAAGTGTAAAAATAAAGTATGTGTCAGAATCACAAAATGAACTACATCTAATGATTGTGCGCAAAAAAAGAAAAAAATGTAGAAAATACTTGTCATGCATAAATTACACATGCAAAACTGCAGAATTGTATCCCATAAATCAAAATAAAATAAACTATAGCTTGACGAATAGAGCAAAACATGGTAGACCATATCAGAAACTACATCTCCTAATCTGAAAAACTTGGAACTAATAAATGAAATGCACAACATGTGAGCATAAAAATACATCCTGAGAAGTGAAAACTACACACTGTAAAACAAATTACATCCTGGCAGTTGAAAACTGCATTATTTGAGCAAAAATTACAGCCTGGAAGGTGAAAAAATTACATCCTTGCAGGTGAAAACAACATCCTGTGAGCAAAAATTACATCATTGCAAATTACTTAACGATGTGGCTTTGATTTAAAAAAAGGAATGAATAGCAATGAAGACTACATCCATATACCCTAGCAAATGTATAAAAATATATCCGGGGAAGCTAGAAATTACATGGCAGTGTTGTCAAAAAGACCATGGCATGTTAAACCATAGAATAACAAATGACACTGTCCCCCGTAAAAATGCATAGAAACCACATCGAAGCAAACAATAGATTACATGCTGATAGTGAGTAAACATGTTCAACCAGTAAAGCACCTACAAAAACAACATCCCTAGCCCTTGGTGAAAGATGTAGAACTACATCCTAGGATCAAACAATTACATGCTAGTGAGTAAAAAATTCAAACAATAGAGCAATTACACGAACTACAACCGTAGCCCTTGGTGAAAGCTACAAACTATATCGTAGTATTAAAAAATTACTCTCTCTTTTGAGATTGCTAACCCTCGTCACCTCGTCCATTGGTTTATTTACCTAATCGACAACTTCGACATGGTTGGTGGTTTGGGCAGATAAAACGGACCTAATTACACTGACCAAGAGACTAGTACGCGGTTACCCCTGCAACCTACATTGTTTTGTCTTGCTGTTTTTCGAACCCACTCCAACAATTTTCTTTTATTTGAGACATTCTAGTTTTGGTGACTCACTACTGTTTATCTGTATTTAGAGGTAAGAGGCTACTCGAGAAAAAAAAATCCAAAGCCATAGTTACAGGTAAATTCATGATAGCACTTATACATTTACAATCATTCAAAGACATGTGAGCTACTATTTAGAGAATAAAACTGTATCCCTCTTACCGCCGCAATGGAAGGTCTATCAGATTGCCGACCACCACACGCCGCCACCACCACCACCCTTCCCCGTCGAGGACGACGACCGTCCAAGTACCAATCGCAACCCCTTCGTGCTCCAAAGAGACCTCGAGATGGAGCAGAGGAAGAGTAAGTCGACGCTCGCCCTCCTAGACCGCTTCACCGGGGAGGCCCATGCTTCATCCGGCGAGGAAAGGCATGGAAGTGGCTGCGACGTGAGAGCGCTCCATCCCGTCGCCCATGTCCGGCTCGTCGCCGCCCCGGCTCTGGAAAGCCAGGCACTACCGCAAACGCTAGTGAGAGTCGGTGGGGAGGTGGCCTCCGACAGCGAGCATGGACTGCAGCAGCTCGGGAAGTTTGTTGCTTCGCTGGAAACCACGACGTGCATCAGCGGCGCCGCTCTTCGGTGAGTGTTTATCGGAGCGGGGGGAGGCAAATTGGAGAGTGGCGGTGGGATGGAAGATCTCGGCGAGTGCTCGGACGGCGACTGGACGCGGATCCCGCTGACTAGCGGAGCGAGGCGGAGTGGTGGAGGCGGCCCGGGGCCCGGGGGCGTAGTGCGGCGCCGGCGCGCGAGGAGCCAGGGGTTGGAGGCTCGTGCGAGATATCTTTCCGGATAAGACCGTGAGGGAGCTTGCGGTAGCTCGACCCTCCGATTAGATCGGAGGAAAAGCGACGTGAGCACTCTGTAAGAGCATCTCCAACAGACGCGGCAAATGGAGCGCGCGCGCCAAATAACGGGCTTTTCCCGCGCGCGGGGCCATTTCGCGCGCTCCAGCAGACGCGGGAAAAAAGCGCGCGCGCAGAAAACGTCGGCGCGCGCTGGACGAAGCGGTACGTTCCGCGCTATATACACCGCCCCGCGGCGCGCGCGCGCTCACTCCACGCGTCCCCCACTCTCCCCAACCGTTTCCCTCTCTCTCCCCCACCGCTCGCGCCACCGCACGGAATCCGCACCGTCAGCCGCCGCCACCGCGCCGCGCGCCGTCGCCACCATGCCTCGAGACGGCGCACGAGGCGGCCCGCGCGTACGACGCGGCAGCATGGCGCCTCGGCCGGAGCCGGCGCCAGATGAACTTCGCGGACGTCCAGAACGCCCGGCAGTCGGCGGATCTGGCGCCTCCGCCGCGCCTCGTCACCGCCGACGAGCGGACCGCCCACCGCGAGCTCCAGACCCGCCTTCTTATCGCGGAGAGGGACGCGCAGATGGTGGCGGAATATCGCCGGAGCCATCCGCAAGAAGCCGCCGCCGAGCTCCAGACCCGCCTTCTTGATTCGGTTGTACATATGTTTGGTGCAAAATGTTGTCTGCGCTGCGCGCGCGATGAAAATTTTTAGCGCCGTTGCTGGAGCAAAAAAATTAAGCGCGCGCGCGCTGGAATATAGCGCGTCTGCTAAAGCAAAACAGGCGCCGCGCGCGCAAAATCGCAATTCTGGCGCCGTAAAAAAAATATAGCGCGCCGGCGCGTAGCGCTGCTGTTGGAGATGCTCTAAGCATACGTCCGTGCCCACGCACGGAATAGATTTTGCGATAAGAATATAATCCCTCCAAATTAAGATGTAGCAAAAGATAGTATTTCCCTTTCCGGCGTACGAGAACAAAATTTCTCATAGGCATACGTTTCAATAAATCCGATCCTGATTAGTAGTCGGGTCCCAATCAATAACCAGGCCTGACTCCGTGTAGGATTGCGCCGGTCGGTAGCTATACACATATACTGGCTGATCATATAGCAAACCAAAGTCGAGTCCTTGTCGATACCGCCGCCGCGCCATGGACCTGCAGCGACGGTGGCGCGATCTCCTGCCGGATCTGCTTCGTGACAATCTCCGGCCCTCTACACAATGCCACCGACTTCGTCTGCTTCAAGTCGAGCTACCCCGGACCGCCGCTACCTGCCTTTCCGCACTGGGTTGCCAACTTCGACGGTACCGCGCTCAGCTACTTCAGCTCTCACCCCCACACTATCCTCCACGACCCTCTCACGGGAGCCACCACCTTCGTGCCGGACGGGAGGCAGTGGCGGAGCTGCGTTACGGCCGACCTGGGCCATGGCCCGTCCAAAATTTCATCAGTCCTTCATATTTCTTGTTGGGCCAGCCCATTAAGACTCCAATTCTAGGCCAATTCTAAAGGAAAAGCTTGTTCTTTTGCAATCTGGCCCGCCCAGAAATTTTGCTGGAGCTCCGCCACTGCGGGGAGGACAGGTGGTTTAACTATTTCTGTCCCGAGGATGTCCTCTACCGCGATGGCACCACCCTTTTGTACAGCAGACACCACATGGACTACGACGACGATGGCGACACCACGACCAGGTTCAGGGCGGCACTCATGCGCCCCGGCGAGACCGCATGGACGGTCATCGAGAGGACACATGAAGCCCTCCAGTATGGCAAATTCTGCGTCGCGTATCACCGTGGCAAGATCCTCGTCTCCATCCAAGCTAGCCAGTGGCATATCCTCATGTTGAACGACGATGTTGCTAGCGAGAACAAAATTTTCCATGAAAAGGTGTACACATAACAAAAATATTGTAAGTTTTCCGTGAAAAGGTGTGTGCTCACTTTATCAACCACTTACCGAGTCTATTCTTGTTATTTCTTTCATTCGGCTTATTCTTGTTCTCTCTTGCCGCGTCAACCCGGTCCTTCGCCTATGGCTTGACAAGCGCAACCGGTAAGCTCTCCATGCGCAACCGGGTGGGTTGGAGCCGAGTTACCGGAGAGGTGAGTTCCGGCGGTGGGGAGAGGATTGGCGAGTAGTGGATTACTAAGATTTGGAATTTGGACGACCTGTGTGTAAAATGACATGTCTAGCCCATCCAGGCCCAAAGCCCATTAAGGAGATGACATGCACATGGAAGCCGAGGTGGTTCAATAAGACCGAGCACAGCATTCGCCACTTCCATCTTCCACTTCTCTGCTTAAGCCAAAACCCCACAGACAAACCCTAACCCTAGCGCGAGACGACAATGGATCCATCGCGGGTGGCCGAGCTGCACGCCTTCGTGGACGCCTACAAGAAGGACCAGATGCTCCTCGCTGACCCCAGCCTCACCTTCTTCCGCGACTACCCCAGCCTCCTCTCCCTCGGCGCCGACATCCCCCACGCCAACGCCAATGTATGAACAAAATTTAGCATCATATATATGATCATGCTTACATTCTTAATACATAAAAATATTAATGTAATATACATGTTAAAGATTATTAAATATATGATACACACTTTACGACAAGCTGAATGCTAAGTAAAAAAGTTTGTATAAAAAGACCATCAAGATAATATAGCAGAAAATACCATTGAAGTCAATATGACAATTTATGTGTCGATCCGCCACCCTACATAGTACACAAATCATCTATGGCCGAGGCGTGGACAAGAAGTAGCTCCATTAAATAAAATAATAAAAATTTACAAACACTGTACACTTGGATAATAAAGTTTAAATCATCAAATAAAGTCTAAGTCATCAAACTTGGTGTTCCATATATGCACGTATAAACGTGAATGAAAAATATGTTACCACAGCCTTTGCACCTTCAATTCTCATTTTAAATCTATATGTTTTGTGAGTTAATAATATATTCTTTATGCAGAAAGTTTCTACTCTTAAGTTACGGAAAAAAATACGAGGTTAAATTGATTTTTTTAGATATACATATTCTATAGTATAAGAATATCATGTCAGGCGGTTGATTAATGCACATACTCTTGTTGAGATCAACTTAACAGAAGGTTGCAATCGACAACACGCATGTAGGATTTGAATAACTTGTTAGTTTTTTTAGATAACTATCATTTTAGATGGTTGGTTAGTGCAGATAATACTTTCACTGATAACTATGGACTAGACCAATAGATATTCTTTAGATAACTCGATGATATATAGATGAAGACTTGAAGTATGTTTTGATTGTAAGGGTGGCTCTTTCAGGCCCAAAGCCCATACACCTTGAGGAGGAGATGTGCATGACATGGGAGCTCTTTTAGGCCCCTCGCCGACCCCAGCCTCACCTTCTTCCGTGAATATGTTTTGATCCGTCGCGGGTGGCCGAGCTGCGGTCCTTCATGGATGCGTGCAAGAAGGCACCCATGCGAACAAAAGGTTTCATCCATTGCAGACGATTGGTCCCGGACAAATCGTGTGCGATGTTTACACACTATGCACACGATTATTTGTTGTGGGACATAGGGAGTAACCAATTACTTCTTTTGTTTGGCAAGCATGGACTACTAGGTGTGCTACTTCTATAAACGAACAAAAACACATGACTAAAATTAGCCAACTCCAGAGATGTGATCCTGAGATAAGAAACATCACCCCGCAGTAGTCTTGTCTTCTTCACCAAAATATAAACATGGGACATAACATTCCAACAAAACACATCATAACCAACAATATAGTCAAATTCAGTAAAGAACCAAGAAGCAAAACTCTGTGGGGTCAAACTACATAGACACAAGGGACCAAGAGGCAAATATGTGTAAACTAAAGGGTTTTACAAACCCGTTGAGGGGTCAGCCCCTCTGTCACTGCCCAAATTGTATCTCTCCAAGTTACGAACATAAAAAGGCCAAGTTATTTACTAGATTCATAACCTGTGAAACACTCTACCAAGTTCTTTAGATATTTAAGGGTGCCTTCGAAAGGATACATGCATATAAATTATAATATGTTGGAAGCCTAAATTAATTTTGAATCAAGATGATAATATCGATTTCTTAGATCTATGGTATATCATTGTAGCAAAATGTTTCCTTAAACATCTGAAACTAAATAAAAAATGCACGAAAAATGTATTTCATGTTTATAGTAACAATAAATTTATAATGATGAATATAAAAAATGTATAAACAAAATGTAGCATCATATATTTGATCATGCTTACAGTCCTAATAGATAAAAAATATTTATGTAATATACATGTTAAATATTATTAAATACATGATACACACTTTACGACAAGCTGATTACTAAGTAAAAAAAAAGTTTGTATAAAAAGATCGTCAAGATTATATAGCAGAAAACACCATGCAAGGCAATATGACAATTTACGTGTCGATAATCATCACTCCACGAGCCACAAATCATGGATGGTCGCGGTGAGGTTAAGCAGCATCTCCATTAAAAAAATAGTTTACCAGATGCTCTGCACTTTGAATTCTCATTTTAAACTGTATGCTTCGTGTGCTAATAGTATATTCTGTACTCTTATTATGTAGTAAATCTTTAATATTAAGGTCCTGGAAATAAACACGAGGGCTTGCATCGATTTTTTTTTTTTTGAGACGTACATATTCTATAGCATAAAAATATCATTTTAGATGGTTGATCAGTCCGCATACTTTTGTTATGACCAACTTAGCAGTGGTGTATCCGCGGCATCCTAATGGACAGCATTGCAGTTGACAATACGCTTGTACTACAGGATTGGGATAAGTCGATAGATAGATGAAGATTCGGAGTATGTTTTGGTTGGAAGGATGGCTCTTTGAGGCCCAAAGCCCATATGCCTCGAGGAGATGTGCAAGACAGGGGAGCGGAAAGATCTAGAAGGCCTGCCCATCCCATCCGAGGATAAGACCAAGCGACGGCTCGCTCCTCTCTCCCCATTCGCCACTTCCATCTTCCACTTCTCCTTCCTTCCTTCTAGACACACACACAGCCAAAACCCCACCGAGAAACCCTAACCCTAGCTTCTGCGAGCGCGAGACGGCGGCCATGGATCCGTCGCGGGTGGCCGAGCTGCGGGCCTTCGTGGACGCGTGCAAGAAGGACCCGGCGCTCCTCGCTGACCCCACCCTCGCCTTCTTCCGCGACTACCTCCAGTCCCTCGGCGCCGACCTCCCCCACGCCGCCAAGCCCGGCCCCAAGGTCCCGCTCCCGATCTCGACCCCTTCTCCCTTCCCCGCTCCTCCTGTGCTCCCGATCTTGAACTTTTCGTGATTCGATTCGGTTGGAACCGCAGGTCACGTCCATGGACGACATCGACGAGGAGGACGACGGCGAGGAGGACGACGGCGAGGAGGACGACTTCGACATGCGCGACCCCACCCCGGAGCCCGACGAGCTCGACGAGGAAATCGTCGAGTCCGACCTCGAGCTCGAGGGCGACGTCGTCGAGCCCGACCACGACGACACCCCGCAAAAGGTACCTGCTTACCAGTCCCCCAAGATGGTCTTTTCCACCCTAGTCCGCCGTGCTCTAGCCTACTTTCGAGGGGCGCCCCTGTTTCTCGACCTAGAATTCCGGTTCTGCGCCCATGGCATGACCAGATCGGACTGAAATGTGGCGGCTTTTTTCGTTGACGCAGATGGGAGACCCGTCGGTGGAGGTGACCGAGGAGAGCCGGGACGCGTCCCAGGAAGCCAAGGGCATGGCCATGGAAGCCATGTCGGAAGGTTCTCACTCCTGTTCCCCTCTTGGCCTTAGCTTGGGCAGTTCATAGCTTAGATTATGCTTAATTCTGTGTCATTTGCTAATCTGCTTCTGAAAACCTGTTCGTTTGCTGACCTGCCTGTATGCCTATGCTGTGTTGCCTGCCAGGGAAGCTGGAGGAAGCCGTTGAGCACCTCACCAAGGCGATCCTGCTCAACCCGACCTCTGCCATCATGTATGGTACCAGAGGTATGATGATGATACAAAAGAAGCATCCTTGTGTTTAATGCATCTGCTCTTTGCAACCATGGATGCGTTGCTTACTAGTGCCCCATGAATGTGTCTAGAAGCACTAACTGAGCTGTGTGTCTTTTCACGCAGCTTCTGTGTTCATTAAGATGAAGAAACCTGCTGCTGCCATCCGCGATGCCAATGCTGCTCTAGAGGTGAGATGACTAAGTTTAGGAATACAATAACTGAAGGTCTAGAAGTGACAAGTTTGTTCCCCTTCCATTCACTGTATTTTCCTCTTGCTCGGTTTCATTAAGGTTAGATGCAAAATAGGGCTTGGTTAGGAATGTGTTGTTCATTCCGACTTGTAAGCAGGATAGGATGGGTGCTCTGTAATTAAGCCATTCTTGTATTGCCTATTGTTATATCTTGGTCAGTTTTGTGCATCTGTTCATTTCATAGGTCTAGTGGCAGAATTGGAATAGATAGGATGGTTAATAATGCAATACCTTTGTTAATTCTAACATCTAAGCAGGAATGCTCTGTAAGACCCATCCTTTTATTGCTTATTTCTCTGTCTTGGTCAGTTTCATGGAACTTTGCATCATTAGGTTTAGTGGCAGTTCTTACATTTATTATCTCTCATTGCCTATTTTCCTTGCTGCTTCTCAGTTGGAATGTAATAAGGGCATGGCTAAGAATGCAGTTCTTATATTGATTCTAACTTGTAAGCAGGATACTCTGAAATTAACCGATCCTCTTATTGTCTATCTCTCCCCTCTCTTGGTCAGTTTCATGTAACTACATTATGTATAATTAGGTCTAGTGGAATGCAGTGCTGATGTTTACTAACTTTCAAGCAGAATGACCAGTAACTCACCCATCCTTTTATTGCATATCGTTCTCTCTGGGTCAGTTTCTTGGAAATATACACTGTTAGGTCTAGTGGCAGAATTGGAATAGAAAGGATGGTTAAGAATGCAGTGCTGATGTTTATTCCAACTTGCAACTTACCATCCTTGTATTTCTTCTTTCAGATCAACCCTGACTCTGCTAAAGGCTACAAGACCCGTGGAATGGCCAATGCTATGCTGGGCAAGTGGGAGGAGGCTGCACGTGACCTGCACTCCGCGTCAAACATTGACTATGATGATGAGATCAGCGCTGTCCTGAAGAAGGTGGAATATAGCTTCAGTAGCTATGTTAATTCTCTATGTTTGTTGCATGCTCATGTGATTGTGATGTTGGTGATTCTTGCAGGTGGAGCCTAATGCACACAAGATTGTGGAGCACCGCAGGAAGTACGACAGGCTGCGGAAAGAGAGGGAAGAAAAGAAGGCTGAGCGTGACAGGCTTCGTCGGCGTGCAGAGGCACAGGTGACTTTCATACTAAAATTTCCACTTCATGTAGGAGCTTTCCAGGCATACTGTTGTTCATGGTTAGTTCTAAATCTGTGTTGTGTGCTTTTGACAGGCTGCATATGAGAAGGCCAAGAAAAAGGAGCAATCTAGCCGCTCGTCTGGAGGCGCATCTTCCAGGGGTGGCTTCCCTGGTGGAATGCCTGGTGGCTTCCCTGGCTTTGGGGGTGGTATGCCTGGAGGAATGGGCGGTTTCCCTGGAGGAATGGGTGGTATGCCGGGGGGAATGGGTGGTTTCCCTGGAGGAATGGGTGGTGGTATGCCTGCGGGTATGGGAGGTGGTATGCCTGCTGGTATGGGAGGTGGTATGCCTGGAGGAATGGGCGGTGCTATGCCTCGAGGAATGGGGGGTGGCATGCCTGGGGCTGGAGGTGCTCCCGGTATGGATGACATCCTGAATGTAAGTGCTTCGACACCACCTACCTTCCTTCTGTTGCTTTCCTTGTAATCCAGTCTTGTTAGTGGAGAAGCCTACTTTATGTGACTAACTGTCATTTTCTTTGTCAACAGGACCCTGACCTGATGGCAGCGTTCAGTGACCCAGAGGTCATGGCGGCTCTTCAAGATGGTATGGTTTTCCACTCTGATAGTTCCTGTTTCCTTTTATGGTACAGTTCCCCTGTTGCATTTAATCTTCTTAGTCAAGTGCTGGTTTAGGAAAACTACTGAATGGATGAAAATTTTCTTCTTAAGAGTAGTGTCGCTACTGCTTGTTTCTTTCGAAAGTCTTGGTCTGGATGTAGATTAGAGTGATCAGAAGGGGTGGATCTGTGTGCAAGCTTGAGAGCAGTCATGGAAGGTGTGATTAGTTTGATTTAATGGGTTGTCCAACGCGTAGACATGCTAGTGATTGTACTGAATTTTGAAATCTTGTCAGTTTTATCATGTCTGATCGCTAGGCGCCACTGGACATTATATGTTTGCTGATATCCCTACCATATATTACTAGAGATGATTTTAACTGGTAGTAGTTCAAATACTTCCCTTGTATACAGTGCATATCCAAAGAAGTTATGTGCCTAGAGAAAGTTGAGCTATCTTCTGTCAAGCTGCTAATGTGTTGCATGTTAGAACAGAACCATGCCGCATCAGCCTGCATTTGCTGCTATAGGGTTGTGAAGAGGTGCTTCAGGCTGCATTGTTCTAGATTATTATGAATAGTACTAGTACTGCATGGTTTATATTCCCGTTGTATATTGCTTACTGCGAAAACTATTTTTTCATGGTGTGTATCTGCTACTTTTTTAAAATCATGTGTGGAGCTAGCTGCACATATACTACATTGCTTTGCTCAGCATATACTTTCTTTACAATCTGGATGTAGAGTAGTGTCACAACGGGTATATGTGTGCAAATTGGAGTTATATCTAAGGTCTGGGTTAATTATTTTACAATCTGGATATAGAGTAGAGTGTCACAATGGGTATGTGTGTGCAAATTGGAGTATCTATGGTCTGGTTAAGTTTAATTGAATGTTGTCAACACATAGACATACTTGCTGTGTGCATTTAAGTAACTGTCAGTCCGATCATTTCTGATCGCTAGTCTTAAGAAATCCTTACTCTAGATTACTAGAGTTTTCCATATTCCAGGGTAGTAGTGCTGCATGGTTCAAGTATTTCCCTGGTATATCGCTCGCTCGTGCCTAGAGAATGTTTTGAGCTATTTCTGTTTAAGACGTGACGAGGACATAACTATTTTGCATCAGTGTGTATTTACTGCTTTGGGTCCTATGCACAGCTTGTGTAGGCTACATATAAAGCTGTAGTCGTGTACTTCCAAATTATTCCCTTGTATAGTTTTATCCTTGTAAGCATCATGCCTGGAGAAAGTTGCGCTTCTCTGGCAAGATGCTGAATGTATATCCTTTTGGAGTTGTGTATAGAGCTAGCTGCTGTATATGCCACATTGTCTTATTGTTCCATGCATACCTTCTTTACATTGACCTGACTGACCCTCCCCTGTGTGTGCAGTGATGAGCAACCCTGCCAACATTGCCAAGCACCAGTCGAACCCGAAGGTGGGCCCCATCATCGCCAAGATGATGGCCAAGATGAATGGCGGCAGGTCCCAGCAGTGAGCCTCTTAAGCAACCGACACTTGTGTGACCAGCAGTCAAAGGAGGTGTAAAACTCTGGTCAAGTGTCGTTGTCTTTTTTGTGTGCATCTGGAGGAAGGCGGCGTTAGTTTGTGATAAGTACTGATCATCCTGGAGATACTTGGCGTGCAGAGACACTTTTGTTCGTATGTTAGTGACCTGTAGGGATGACAATATGGGATTGACGATGGTTGGTGGGATGATGTCCTGGTGATGTTTATATTTTGGTGGAGAAGACGGACTCCTGGATGAATGAATGAGTGAATGGTTTAGCCTGGATGGTAGTATCTGTTTGCTATTATTTGCTTTGATGTTTTCTCATCTGCTGCTGGAGCATTAAGCATGGATTTTTTCCCAAAGCATTTGGAGCAAGCTTCATGAGGTGCTCTCTCTCTCTCTACGTCGGCCTATGTGGCACAATTTGAAGTTCTGCCTACCTTATTCATGATCACTGTTCTTTGGGTGGTTGATCCGTCAATAACGTGTTTGCATGACGGACCGGCTCACCACCAAGTATGTTTAAACGTAGATACTCCCTTCACATTTGGAACGGCATTAAGGCATTGGTTGGTTTGGTGATTGGCATCTTGCAGTGGAGCAACCGCTCACTAGGCCCAGCTTTATGTAGAAAGCCAGCGTTATTACAACACCAGCCACCACACTCCCAGAACAAGCACCCTTAAAAGAGGAAACTAAGAAACACCACAGCGACGAAAGACTACCAGGACATACCGGAGGAGCAACTAAGGGTACTAGCAGCAAGGACACTCCACAGCTACCAAGCTACTACAGCAAGCAACGAGCCTAACAAGGAATGAAAACGAAGCGCACTGCAGCTTCTCTGCACTTTTTTAGCACGACAGCAAAACCAAAATGACTCCATTTCAGCCAGCGACTACAGAAATTCCAGAGAAACACCACACCCCGATGGTCGGTGTTGGAAAGAGCTCTCATCTTTACTCATGCTCTCCGCCACGAGCGGAATGTGCCTGTTTTTAGTCATATTTGTTGAGTCTTTCGGCTCAAGCTGTAACCTAAACTCCTTAATTAATGAAATAGAAAAACCTTTTGCCTTTGTTAAAACAAACCAGTCAGTGCATCAAATTTAACCTGTTGCTAAGCCCGACTGCGTCTATTATAGTTCTGAGAGAGGGAATAACCGCGGTGCTTGCCACTAGTGTTTTGAAAAATATTAATATTCTTACAAAATAAATATTAACTTAAAACATTGCATAATGATTTATATTTTTCCTTAAGTTTTAAGTAATAGTTTTTCAACAATTAACTACTTACTTAATTTATATATTTTATTTTAATAAAAAGACTTAATGAATTATAGATATATTTATTTGATTAGTAAAAATATAATAAAATCATATTATTAAGTCCTAGGTCTGATTTATTTATTTATATGTATCTACCTGAATTTATAAGTTTAATTCTATTTATAATTGAATCATGGTTAACTCTTTGGGCTAATAGGTTAGCCCACTAGACCGGCCCACCCGTCCAACCATTCGGGCTAGGTTAGGCACGAACGGTCGGTCTGGTCCATTCGTCCAGACCACCCGAACTCGCTCATGTTCATCTCTCTCTTATTCCTTGCAACTACGTCGTTGTGATCCCTCCCGATGGTCGTGGTCGCTCCATGCTGCCTCCAACGGTTGGTTTTGCTCTGCCAAGTAGAACTTTGTCGATTATTCCAATTCAATTTCTGAATCAGTGGCTTCTCTGCTTGTCCACGATACCTACCCATACTTGGGTTTCAGTGTAGTGGTGCTCTACTGCTCCGCCTCAACTCCGGCGCGGTATTGCGCCCTCCTGGTGACCTCCTGATACGGTGGTTTTTCGTGGTGCTCCTCTGTGATGCTCTATTTGTGGTGGTCAAGGTGGTGGTGGTGCCTTCATTGCAGCCCTCTCACGGTGCTCGAGGCGGTGGCTACTGCCCCGGTGCTCACATCATGACTGCGTGTGCCCCTGCCATGCCATGGTAGTTGCAGCACCGGTACGTCTCATGTCTTTGCCTTCTTCCTCCTCGTGTCATGCGGTTTGGTCTTTTGTGCCCCCTTGTGCATTTCCCGACAATGATGCATCGTTGCTCACAAGCCGTTGGGTGAGGCCCTTCCCAGCGGCGGCCGCGTTGGTGACTTTTCTCGCAAGAATAGACGCACCCCCTCCCAGTTTGGGTGGCGACTTTCTAGACATAAGCAGCGACGAAGAATGGGATGCGGCGGCAATGTTGGTTAGATCGAGAGCGGCGGCTGGTAGTGTGTGTGGGTGGGGAGGAGTGAGAAGGGACAAAAGTGGACATGTTTTCCCTACCTCGTGTCCTGTGGGCCATGTTGTGCGCGTGTCCGACGTGACAAGCGTGTTCAGACGTGCACGGATACGCCGAGCCGGCTATGAACGTGACAAGCTGTGTTCAGACGCGCGCGGATACGCGAGCCGGCTAGGAATGTTTGGGGGTGGCGGTACGTTTGGACCGATGGAGAGGAGGACTCTGGAACGTATTTTTCTATCCGGACGATGGAGAGATCTCATATGATCGACTTTGATTCAGCAAAACGATAAGCAAGTACTCTGTCTCTAACCCAAATTTCAGGACCGGTCTATATAGCTACATGTCGGCCTGCTTATTGTTGGCCCCCCGGCCCTTGCAGGCCGGCGTCCCCCGCGGCGGCGCCTAAGGTGTCCGCTATCCTTGAACCTCCTCTTCTCCGACTCGACGACGTCGCACTCCGCGAATGGCACGGGGTACCGCCTGGTGTCGTAGCAGTAGGAGTAGACCATGTTCCGCTCCCTGAACCGCCGCATCGCCTGCAGCTTGGCGAGCGTCATCACGGCGGGGTCCGACGCCGCCACGGCCTCGGCGCACCCTTGCATCTGGTCGGCGCGGCAGCCGGCGAGGGCGAGGTCGGTGAAGGAGGCGACGAAGGGCCCGTAGTGGTAGTTGACGCGGTAGCGGCCCCCCGAGGTAGCCCAGTTGGAGCCGTCCCAGACGGTGGCGTAGAGGGACATGGGCTTGGACGGGAAGTCGCCGCCGGCGCGGTCGCGGCTGACGTGGCGGACGGGGACGTCATCGACGTAGAAGGCGACGGCGTCGCGGGTCCAGTGGATGGAGTAGCGGTGGAACTCGGTGGTGGGGTCGAAGGGCAGCACGTAGCGCTCCTCCCGGCCCCGGCTCACGCTGCCGTTGCCGTACACGTTGGTCTGCACCCGCCACGGCTTGCCACGGACGTTGCCCAGGAACTCGAAGTCCAGCTCGTCGTGCGTCTTCTCAAACACGTCGCCGTTGGAGGTGTAGAAGGCCACGACCACGCCGGCGGTGTAGTCGGACGGGAGCTTGATGGAGGCGCTGAAGAAGCCGTGGTGGTACATCGACGACGAGATGAACCCAGACCCTGCCGATCAATTAATTCATTCATATTAAATCTCAAAAAAAAAATCATTCATATTCATGCACGAACGCGTGTATCATATTCAGCGATCGATTGAACAAATTAATGGACGAAATTAAGCCGCCACCATGCGCGCGCATGCCATGCATGAACGGCAGTGCGTACCGGTGGAGCGGTCGAGGAGGAGGCTGACGGTGCGGTCGTCGGAGGAGCGGAGGAGGTTGTCGAACCCGAACAGCGGCGTGTACACCTCCTGGAAGGCCGCCCCGGACGCCGCCGGCAAAGCCAAGATCACCGCCAGCGCGATCGACGCCAGACGAAGCATGCCGCCGGCGCGACACCGACGCCGCAGCGTCTCTCTCCTCTCCACGGATGCTTAGCGCTAGCTAGATAGCGGTGGCCGCCCGAACGTCGTCGCTAATGGTGGAGCGAGCGAAGGCGTCCGTGACCGGCCCAAGAAAAGGCGACCACTAGGGATCGGCGTCCGATCCTAGCGACCTACGATTGGATTAATATGGTCCGTGTGATGGGAATTTAACATTGTGTCCTTAGAATAGAAAGGAAATCACGTAGGCCCACCCCACCCGGGAGTTTCCAAAACAGAATTGATTAGGTTGGAGTGCTCCCGCTAATCTCTCAGCAATGCTGATTTTTAGGAAACGAATTCTTGATTTTTAGGAAACTATTTAATTACCTAAGCACGGATGAATTACCATGTCATATAATTTGCTTCCTTGCAAATTTATTTCCTGTTTTACTGTATTTTGCTTCCCACTCAATTAAAGCTTGCTTCAAGCAGCACTGAATAATTTACCTCTGAGTTTTTCTCCCCTAGCGAAATAACTAGGGTTTCTCTCTCCTCCGGCGGCGAGCGATCGTCACCGTGAGTTTTGGTTCGTCTTACACTACAACTCCCCGACGTTCGGCGTGTGGCGGCGGCGCTCTCCGGGGCGGTGATCATGGAGGATGCGGGCGGGCCAAGCGCGGCTCGCCGTGAGAAGGAGGACATGGGCGATCTCCTGAGCAGGTTAGACCTAAAAGATGAGGAAGCAGATGAATTTGTATGGGAAGAAGAAGTTGACACACCGGAGATCCAATCAAAGTGGTTGGCTATTGCGAAGGTTCACACGAATAAAGGGTTCAGTCCTTCTGCCTTGTATGCCGAGATGCGGTCGGCATGGAATCCGGCAAAACTTGTTAGATGGAGGAAGATAGAAGATAACCTATTCACCATCCAATTTGGATGTTTAGCAGATTGGAACACAGCGAAGAACGGAGGTCCTTGGCTGTTCCGGAACCAAGCTGTACTGATTGAAGAGTACGATGGATTCACAAACCCTAGCACCATTGTGCTGACGAAGATCGAGGTTTCGGCGCGTATCCTGAAGTTACCTGACAATTATCTGAAGGAGGAGGTGATTAAAGGCATGTGCCGTAACATGGGCGAAATTTCTGACGTCCAGATTCGGCTCCCTGCTGGTTATGTAGGGGAATTTGCTCGTTTTAGGGCGAAGCTTGACATCAACAAAAAACTTATCCGGTTTGTTCCGATTAGCAGAGGTGGCAAGAGAGATTGGTATCAGATCAAGTATGAGAAGCTACCTACGTTCTGCTGGAACTGTGGTTTAATGGGGCATTGGCACGAAGAGTGTGGTACTGGAGAGCATGATAAATCAAAATTTGAATGGGGAAACTTTATTTTAGCGGATGATGGACTTGCCCGTACTGGTGGTAGGGGCTCTGGTCGTGGAACAACGCGTGGAAGAAGTAGTTTTCCTGCTGGTAGGGGTTTTGGTAGAGGTATGAATAGAGAACCTCCTGACGCTGATCCGGACCACAATGGTGGGCTATCGGATAATGTTAGCTGGAGATGGAATGCGATGCACAATAATGGAGGTAATCCTGATGAGGGGCATGTAAGAGATGAGGATATGCACGATGCATCCTCAAGGAAAAGGGTGGCACTCGATTCTGTTTCGTCTGAAAAGATCCAATCTGTTGGTACATTGGCAATTACTGAAAACCATGCGCATGTTGCTGAGCGGGTGGAACAGTTTGAAAATCCTAGGGAAGGGACATCTGATCTTCTGTTGACTCCGCAGAAGAGTCAAAACAGGAAGAAACTGAACGGGGTGGCTGGTGAAGCAGACTCAGGTTCGGCACTTAATGAAAATGATGCAAGATCGGCGGCTCCCCTCGTGGGTGACCGCCGGGCACAATGAAACTTTTATCCTTGAACTGCCGGAGTCTTGGCAATGACCCGGCAGTTCGTTCTTTGCTGGACATCCAGCGAAAACATGATCCTGATATTATGTTCTTCTCGGAAACACATCTTGATAATTATCCTGCGGAGTGTATTAGGAAACGTATGAAGATGGACAGGAAAATTGTTTGCCGAAGTGATGGTAGAAAAGGTGGACTTTTATTATTGTGGAAGAAGGAAATTGAGGTAACTCCAATTGATCTAGACCCTATGTTCATTGATGTGAAAATTAAAGATGGTAGTAATACTTGGAGGCTAACTGGTATGTATGGCGAATTTCGTTGGGAAGACAAATTTAAAACTTGGGATAGAATGAGGATTTTGAATCAACAACCAGCTATCCCTTGGCTGCTGATTGGTGATCTAAATGAAATCTGTTCGTTGCATGAAAAGGAGGGCGGAAATCCAAGACCACTTCGGTATATGCAAGAATTTCAAACTGCTATAGATGACTGTAACTTGAGAGACATGGGTTTTGTTGGGGACCCATTTACCTGGCGAAGGGGGAGGATTCGGGAAAGGCTAGACATAGGCTTAATAAATGATTCGTGGTCTCAAATGTACCCGTCGGCAGCACTGGAGCATCTCCCGTTTGCCAAATCTGATCATCGACCATTGCTAGTAAATACTGACTTTTATATAAACCTGAATGTTGGTGGTAATGGTGCTAAACCTCTGAGGTTTGAAGCACGCTGGCTCCGAGAGGAAACATTTGCAGCCACAGTGAAGGAAGCATGGGATCGGGTTAATGGTGATGGTGGTAATGCCAACATTCATGAGAAACTCGCCAAAATGCACCGGGAGTTTCACGACTGGGACCAAAGAGTACTAAAAAAGCCAAAAAAGAGACTCCGGAAAGCACAACGTGAGCTAGAAGAAGCTATGACAGGACCCATGAATGACGAGAATGAAGAAAAAAGGAAAGAACTATCGGAACTCATTGAATATTTATTGGAGCTAGAGGAGATCCACTGGATGCAAAGATCCAGAGCTAATTGGCTGAAGAATGGTGATAAAAATACTTCATTTTTCCATGCTTACGCTTCAGCGAGAAGAAAGAAGAATTTCATTAAGAAACTAAAGGATGATAATGGTACTGAATTGGAAGGTACGGACGCTTTGAACCCTCATATTCAGTCCTATTTTGCTAACTTGTTTTCAACTGATGGTGCACAAACCGATCCTAGCATTCTGGATAAAGTGGAAACTAAGGTTACACAGCTAATGAATGAAACACTGATGGCGCCTTATGATTCTGATGATGTTCGAAAAGCAGCCTTTAGTATCGGGGATTTAAAAGCCCCGGGACCTGATGGCCTTCATGCGATTTTCTTTAAAAAATACTGGGAGATATTGGGCCCTGACATAACTAATGAGGTCTTGTTTGCAATCAATTCAAGACAAATTCCAGAAGCTTGGAATGACACAACGATTGTGATGATACCCAAGGTGGAGTCACCTGAGGTGGTCACCCAGTTGCTTGTGCAATGTTCTATATAAAATCATCAGTAAAATGTTGGCTGCTAGACTAAAGAATATTCTGCCTGATATTATTTCTCCTACGCAAAGTGCCTTTGTTCCGGGAAGATTGATCACAGATAACATCCTGATTGCGTATGAGTGTGTGCACAAGATTAAAAATAAAAGGGCGGGCCAGTATGGGCTTTGTGCTGTGAAGCTTGACATGCATAAAGCTTATGACAGAGTTGAATGGGGATTTCTGAGAAGTATGATGGAAAAATTAGGGTTCCACACGCAGTGGATTGAGATGATCATGGCTTGTGTGAGTTCGGTCAGGTATAAAGTGCGATTTAATTCACAAGAGACAGATGAATTTACCCCAACTAGAGGTATAAGGCAAGGTGACCCCCTTTCTCCGTACCTCTTTCTTTTATGTGCTGAAGGTCTTTCTAGCATGTTGCAGTTTGAAGAAGAAGCTGGTGGCATTGAAGGAATTAAAGTGTGCAGAAATGCACCGTCAGTCTCACACCTCTTATTTGCTGACGATTCTTTGATTCTTATGAGAGCAGATGTTCTAAATGCAGCTTCCTTACAGCATGTGTTAGACTCCTACTGTGCAAGTTCGGGTCAATTGGTGAGTCTGTCCAAGTCAAGTATTTTTTTCAGTCCGAATACTAATGTGGACACTAGAGCAGATATTTGCCAAGAATTACATATTGACACAGAAGCCTTGTCGGACAAATATTTGGGTTTGCCTGCTATGGTTGGAGCTGATCGGAGTGATTGCTTTAGACATTTTGTTGAGAGAATTATGAAACGGTTGAAGGGATGGATGGAAAAGAATTTGTCTCTTGGTGGTAAAGAGATCCTTTTAAAAGCTGTTGCCCAAGCTATCCCGGTGTTTGCCATGTCGGTTTTTAATTTACCCAAAGGAATTTGTAAGGAGATTACCGATATTATTGCTCAGTTCTGGTGGGGAGATGATGAAGATGACAAGAAAATGCATTGGTACACTTGGTGGAAACTTTGTTACCCCAAGAGTGAAGGGGGCATGGGTTTTAGAGACCTCCACTCGTTTAACTTGGCTATGTTAGCAAAACAAGTCTGGAGATTGTGCACACAACCTGATTCTCTATGTGCACGAATTTTAAAAGCTAAGTACTACCCGAATGGAAGTATTCTTCAAGCTGGTCCTAAGAATGGATCGTCGTTTACATGGCAAAGTATCGTGGCTGCAATTCCAACGTTCAAAAGAGGTTACATTTGGAGAATTGGCTCTGGAGAAGATGTTAACATCTGGAATGACCCTTGGATACCATCCAGTTCGGACAGGAAAATTATCTCTCCTCGTGGGCAATCAATTTTAACGAAGGTTAGTGAACTTATCAATCCTATCACGGGGTCTTGGGATGCTGGAATTCTAAGTGAGAATTTTTTGGATGTGGACGTGAACCGCATTCTGCGAATTCCACTAAATACGAACTCCTTTGATGATTTTATCGCCTGGCATCTGAATAGTACAGGAGTTTTTTCGGTGAGGACTGCGTACCACGCTGAATGGACTCACTCCTTCAGGGGACATGCAAATGCTTTGCCTAACCCGAATACTTCTGAAATTCAACCTGTTTGGAGAATGCTTTGGAAATTACAATCTCCACGTAAAATTCTGATCTTTGGATGGAGAGCTCTTCACGGAATTATACCCCTCAAAGCTATATTGGCTAACAGGCACATAGGCCTTTCGGGTGAGTGTCCTATTTGTCACAATAGTGCAGAAGATATAAAGCACTTGCTTTTTGAATGCCAGCCAGCGATTGCTCTATGGTCGAAGCTAGGAATGTTGGATCATATCATGGCAAAATCTCAAAATGACCGATCTGGATCAGTTGTGCTTGAGGAGCTTATAAGGCAAGATGATAATACGCTAAATATTTTCTCAGATGTGGGGTTTAAGGAAGTTCTTCTTACCGGATGCTGGTATTTGTGGTGGCTTCGGCGTCAATCAACTCACAATGAGTCTATACCACCGGTCACTAAATGGCCGATATCTGTGCTTGCTATAGCAAACAACTACAAGAAATCACTCGTTAAAACTGGTACAGAAGTGAATGAGAAGTGGATTCCTCCAGGCCCGGGCTTCATTAAACTAAATGTTGATGCTGCCTTTTACTCTTATATGAATGCTGGTGCCACGGCTGCTGTCCTTAGAGACTCCCGTGGTAATTTTATCGCTGCTCAATGCATGTACATTGAACACGGCCTGGATGTGGTCTCAATGGAAGCCATGGCAATGAGGGATGGCCTTGCTCTAGCAAATTCTCTTGGGTGTCACAATGTAGAGGCGGAATCAGATTCTATGGAGGTGATCAACTACTGTTCTGGTCAATCACAATGGTGGGATGCAGCTTCAGCGGTTTTTGCAGAATGTGTTGATATAGTGACAGCAATCGGAAAGGTTAAGTTCAAGCATTGTTCTAGAAAGGCAAATTCAGTAGCCCACGACTTAGCTAGTTATAGTTTCTGTAATAAAAATTCTGTAAGCTGGATCAACGAACCCCCGGGGTGGTTGATCGGAACTCTGGTTCGCGATGTAACGATGGATAATGGTTAAGGCGGCAGGTTGGTGACGCACTCTTTCCCTAACCAGGGTACCGAAAGGGACTGGCAGGGTTTTAATGAGGCGGCCTGCTGACCTAATATATATGTGGTAAAATTTCAAAAAAAAAAAGCTTGCTTCAAGCCAGATTTTTGCAGATATTTAACATTGCCTCATGCTTCCTATATTAATTGCAGATTTTTTGGAAACTAATTCTCGATTTTAAGGAAAGTAACTAATTATTTCAGCTCAGTTACCTTATGTTGCACGCTTTGTTTTCATGGTTATTCTACATTGCATCGTACGAACCTGAAGTTTGCTTCAAACACAACAAAATTTTGCTCTCTTGCTCCGGTTTAACATATTCCCAGAACTAGTCAACTTTGCTGTTTCTACACAACCAAAATTTTCTTCAAACACATCAAATTATTGTTTCCATACACTGCATAATTTGCTTACATGTGAAAAAATTATACTTTACAGAATTATTCTTATACTTGGCTTCCTTCTTAAGCACATTTTGCTTCCAAAGAACTTGCTTCAGGGTGAGGTGAAGCTTGCTTCAGCTTAACACAAATATGTGGTCTTATGTAAAGATACTGTTTCAAAACCATCAAAGTATTGCTTCCATTGACTACAAAATTGCTTCCATCCAAATAAGATTTTTTTCGTCAAGATCAATAATAAACATCACCACCAGAATTTACACATGCTTCAGACAAATTGGATAATGTTTTGGAACAACTAAATTTTGCTCCTATCGAATCGAGAACCTGCTTCCATGAACAAATTGGAAACCACATGTTGATGTAGAGAAGTCGGTCGGCGATCGAACAACCAAGCGACGACATGCAAGTTCGGTGAAGTTTGAGTCACCGATGGTGGCCGAACGTCGTCGCTAATGGTGGAGCGAGCGAAGGAGGGAAGACCATCCGTGACCGGCCCAAGAAAATCACTGCGCCAAAATAGCAGCATGCGAGAAATATACCGTAAATAGTTAATTAATTTCCGCGTCCATTTATTAAATTGATTCGTTCCAGCTAAGGAAGGAAGGATACCTTTTGCCGTTATCATGCATGATCTATAGCCCTCTCTCTGAGATTTGAGCTTTGCGTTCTTGATTTGCGGATTCCATGCAGAATAACAGAAGTTACTGGCAATAGGCAGTTAGGCACACACTACGTGCCGCACGCTTGCGTACGTGTCGACATGTGTGAATTTAACTGTACACACAATTCTCCCTCAAAAAAAAAAAAAAACCGTACACACAATTCTTGTAGTGCGGATCTTGTGGACTTGTATGACCAAGCTTGCCAACTTGTATGACCGAGCAGAAGAACAAGAATGAAAAGTTGGGTGCAAAAAAAAAAACAAGAATGAAAAGTTGGAGGATAACCTTTTGAAAGAGAAGAATATATCCAAAATGATTCAGGCTAGGAGGAATCTGGGAGTATGGCATGCTTTTGCGACACACATTCACCCATCATATTTTCCTTAAAAATGCCCCCAAAGCCCAGAGAAGTGGTGTTGTTTTACACGCAAGTGCAAAAATGTTGCAATAGGGAACCTGCATAAACGTACAATATTTTTAGTGAAATTAAACTGTATGTTGTTTACAGTCTCTCACTGACATGCTATTAGTGGAACATGCTTTTGTAATACTTCTGCCTTATCTGCTATGTAGTTCTAATAGGGAAACTCAAACTTGCAACTTGTTGCGGGCGCAACCCATTCCGCATGTCCCACTTTCGAATTTTCAAAAAATGGGAGATAAATCATGGAGATATATTATGTTGTTTCTTTTACATCTATAAAGTGTCATCCCAAAATATGAAAAAATGTGACCTGTACAAAAAAGACAAATTACACACAAATAGTACATGATACTATTCACTTAGCTCTTTTCTTTTTTGCACATGTCACGTAGAGTCATATTTTGGGACAAAAATTGTAGTTGCATAAGATACAACATAACCAATGTGTGTGTTTTATTACAGATATTTTGGAAACTCAAAAATGTGTTTTTTAGATAATGGGTTGCGGGTGCAACTAGTTGCGTTCTAATAATCATATATACTGTTAGTAAACTGAAGTACTTTTGGTGTAGTCTATATAACTAGAATTTACATAATTTTATAATTTTATAGGGACGCTTAAGTTTGAAAACCTATAATGGAGCCTGAGCAACATGGAGCTCGTTTTTAAAAATTTGAAATCGGCATTTTTGTGTTTTCAAAAATCGTGAAAACTTTCCCGGGTGTAGATATTGTCAAGATCGACAATCATGCAAATTTTTAACTCCAAATTTGTTATATTTTGAGCTGCAAGATTGTAGATCTAAACAATATCTACAACCAGGATTTTTTGCGTGATTTTTGGAAACTTAAAAAATGTCGATTTCGAATTTTCAAAATAACGGGCTCCATGTAGCTCGGGTTCTAAAAGTCCACACTCCGCTTAAGTTAGGTGAACAAGATTCGAGGTTGATATACGGCACAACTGCTTTACTAAAGCCAATTATTTCATAGTATAGTCCTTGATGAATCTCTCCTTTCCAAAATATAAGGCATATAAATCTAGTGAAATGTCAAATATTACCAAGTTTAACAAAATATATAGTAAAAATACAATATCTATAGTATTGAAAAAATAGGATATAAAACACTAGTACAGAACGACACATCGGAAACGGGCCAAAAACCCCTTCGGCAACGGAGAAAGGGTCCGTGTCCCCGCCTCTGTCACTGATGTGAAGCCTCACAATGGCAACGGAGGCGATAAACCGTTTCTGATGTATTTAACATTAGACACGGAGTTTTGCTAATAACCGTTTCTAATAAGGGTTACAGGAAAACAAAAAAAAACACGGTGACGGGCTGTGCCGTCGATGGAGCCCCGCTCCATGCGACTAGACGGCCGCCCGGTCGTCACCGTATTCCTGTACGTCCTGCTTTACAAAAGTTCATCAGTGCGCGTGGCTGGAGCTCTGCTCCTATGTCTTCACGGCCGCCAGATGAACATCTACTGTCTTTCCTGCTGCGCAAAATGTACTGCTCCTAGTGACGGCACCGTGTATGGAGCCCCGCTCCTAGGTCTTCACGGCAGCAACATTGTCACCAAGCATCCACCAAACCCTTGAAACAACGAATATTCTTTGTTAAAAACAGCAAACAAAGCTAATAAACAGAGCCAATAAGCAGTAAACAAAGCAAACCGAGCTAAATAAGTAGCTAACATAGCAAATACATAGCTGAACAGAGCTAACTAACAGAGCAAACCGAGCTAAATAAGTAGCTAACATAGCAAATACATAGCTAAACAAAGCAAACCGAACTAAATAAGTAGCTAACATAGCAAATACATAGCTGAACAGAGCTAACTAACAGAGCAAACCGAGCTAAATAAGTAGCTAACAGAGCGGTCATTTACCTTAGGCGAGGCGGGGTCGCTTTCCGTCGCGGATTGCGTCCCAGGCGTCGGCGCTGGAGCCACTGCCAGAGGAGACGTCAGAGGAGACCTCATCCTGCTCGAACACCGGAGCGTCCTCCTCCTCCTCCTCCTCCTCATCCTCCTCCTCCGCCGCCGCCACCGCTGCCGCCGCCGCATCTGGCCCAGGGCCCTGGCCAGGGAGAAGAGAGCGGTCTATGGCCGCCCGGAGCCGCGTCTGGAACAACGCCTCCTCGGCGGCTTCTATCGCGTGCTCGGCGGTGGAGATGCGGATAGCTCTCTGCATCGCAGACGCCCGAATGACACCCTCGGCGCGCTCGCGCTCAAAGGAGGCGCGAGAGAGGAGGAGACCGACCTCCAGATCCTCGTCCTCATCGTCCGAGGAGGACGATGAGGACGAGATCCGGGCGTCGGTGGCCGCCGCCGCCGTGGATCCGGATGGGATTTGACGGCTCAGAATGAACTCGCGACCGCAGTCGCCGGGGATCTCGCCCCAGTTGTAGGGGAGATCCGGGCTGCGCCTCGGAGGGTGGGAGGAGGAAGATGCTCCATCCTGACTTCCGTCGGCGCCGGAGGGGTTCGCCATCGATGGGTGAAGTAGGAGGAGAGCGTGTGCGGCTAGGGTTAGGAACTGGGGAGAGTGAGACTGAGAGTGAGAGTGAGATACAGTACTGGAGTGGAAGATATTAATACCGGCACCGCTTAATGTGCCTTCACATGGGAAACGGAGATAGACCGATCTCCGTTTCTGATGTGGCAATATCAGCAACGGAGATATTCTTTCCTCCGTTGCCTATATATGAGCAACGGAGATCTTTTCAGCCTCCGTTGCCATAGAGGGGTATCCGATGTGTCGTTCTGTACTAGTGAAAGTACGTTTAAGATGGATCAATTATTGATTTTTATTATAGACGTTCATGCTTTTCTATACTTGGTCAAGCTTAGAATACAATCGCATTTTACTAAATTTATACATCTTATGTTTTGCAGTGGAGAGTGTAGGATTCAATTTTTGTTCAAATCATCACGAGAAACAAAATGAGGAACAAACTGTTCTCAAAAGCAACACAAGCATAAACAAGAGAACAATATAATGATGTTAGCTCATATATTTGTCTACAGTATAAACCATCTATTACTTTGCTTTCTACAATATATATTTGAATTCAAGGATAATTACACTTTGTAGATTAGCGATACATTTATCTAAAACTCCCATCAAATTAATAAAAACACCATTTATTAGAACTCTACATGCATCCAATCCTTCTCTTTTCTCTCAGCGCTGCAATGCCACCACGACGTGCAGAGTTTATGACCTGCAACATGCTAGCCCCTTTGTCGAGTGTGATATCCCCTCATTCGATGACGCTGACCTCATCCCTCGTGGCCCTACCACTCACATGGAATCTAAGTATCTCTGTGGCACCAACCCCAAAGCGAGCCTAGTTCCATTATACTAAACTTTTAAACTTATTTTATGTTAAATTATATTGTGATATTAACAAATATTTTAATATTACTTAGTTTGCATACCTAAACACAACAGTGTTGCTAAACAATAATTGTTGCGTTCTTCGTTAAAAAGTTGCAATACGTATCATTAAAATACATCCTAGTTGTGCTAAATTTATACATACATTGTAATAAAATTAGGCCACGAGGTGTCGTTGCTCCTGCTCGATCGATCCTTCTTTCTTTTTCTTTTTGAGTCTCTTTGTGGTGTATTTGGACATTTCAAATTTGGTCGTCAATCGTGGAAGTTTCATGTATTTTGGGAATTCTTGCTAAGCTATCATATTTAATATTAGCGTATGAACATTTGAATGTTATGTGAACTTGTGAATATTCAAATGTACTATGAATTTGCATACCCAAAACGTAGCTTTGGTGAAAGAGGACGGGCCCATCGAGGTACCGCTTCGTCTCACCAGGAGGAGATAGGCGGTCGGATCGTCATGGAGCTTCATCGGTGGTTCATCCTTCTTCTTCGGCTCTGGGACGGATGTGGTCTTCTTGAACGTCAGGCCGGTTCGCAACCAACAACGTCAGGCCGGTTCTGGGGAGGAGCCGCAGCGGCGGCGCGCGATCGACACGGTCTGGAGGTTGAAGACGAAGGGCATCTCAAGGATCTCGTTTGTAATTTCATTTTTGTTGAATTATTTTGTACTGTTCGGTGTCCTTTTTCTAAAAAAAATGTACTATGAACTTGTAAACATTTTAATGTGCTGTGAACTTGTAATGTATTGATCCGTGTTTCTACATTAGAATTGTCATGAAAAATCATTTGTTCCGTGTCATTCTTATATTCCTTTGAGAGAAAAATTAGTTGGCTTGCGGCGCGCCCAGGCTTCGAAAATTCCTGGGTCCGCCACTGGCAGGAACGACGCAGGAGGAGGCACAACGTGAGCGGGCAGTGTGAGGACGAGGACCACGCGGGCCTCGCCAGTGACAATTGATTTGTAGCAAGATATTGCGGAAGCCGCCGATGCTCCTAATATTTATTGACGAGCACCGTGAGGCGGGAAGGCGGCAAAATAAAAATACTAAGTAATTTTTTCATAATAATCCTTGCAATTTGTGAAGGCGTGGAGGTAACACACGACTGAAGACTGAAGTTACAGTTTGTGAAGCTTCCGAGAGGCGCACAAAAATGATATGGGTAAAGAGGAACTAATCCTTGTGATCGCTTCAGTTGTCCTTCGATGCTTCTCTGTACCTTAATTTTTCTCGGGTGGCTCTGTTTCATTGCGACCAACTGGGCTTTGGTTGGGTTGGGTAATTGGGTTGGAAATGGTATGCAGAACAGCTGGGCTTTTATTCTCGATTGGGCTGAATTATCGATAGGCTGCACCACACCGGAGCTATGTACTACTTCAATCTCCAAGGGGCGGCGCCGCCGGCCGGACGATTCGAGGTCCTGCTGCACCTCACCACTCACTCTTCAGCTCTGATCCACTCTCTCACAGCCGTGCCAGAGAAAGGAGCGGCGCCGACGGCGACCGGAGATCCGAGGTCAGGTCACCCCTATCCCTTCCTCTGCTTCTTGATCTATTTTCTTCTATTTTTCGCGCGGGAAACCGTAGCCTGATTGTTCCCCAACATCTACTCCATTGTTGAGACAATGCAGAGAGGAGATAGATCGATGGTGATGGATCATCCTGCTGCAGCTGAGAGTCCCCAACATGGGTAACACCGTATTCCCCTTGTCTGCAATAATTCAGATGAACATGCCAAATAGCATTAGCTCTACTTGCTCTCCACCACCCGTTTTAGAGTCGCAAGCAACGGAATCAGTTAAGTTGTAGCTGGAAAAGTCGCTTACAGGGTAGTATAATAAGAATCGCTTAGGCCTAAATCACTCCGAATATTGGCATAGCCTGCTAATTGACTGTTCTGCATATAACTGCAAAATGTTAGTATGCAGCAACCAGGACCAGAAAAGTTGAACGCAAATGTCAATTTTTTTTTGCTTTCAAGAAAATAACTGAATACTTTCAGACTAGAAAGATTTGACAGAGGGCCAATATAATTTGGAAGATCGGTCCCATGTCTCTGTAATGCAGTATACATAGCATTAGGTGGATTCATCCTAGTCACTGCCCATTCCGTTGTTACCCCTGTCTACTCCCCAGATTTGCCAAGGGTGGTATCAAATGTCCTTTGTTTGTTTGTGTATGTTCGGCTAGATGGATTTATTCATGTATATATGCTTGTATGGATGTAATTTTGTGGGCCGCAACAACATTGATCAGTCCACTGAATTTGTTTCCTATCTGTTTCAGGGTGGATCTGGTTCTCATTACCGAATTGCGATGTGTAGACGCCAAGAGGCTGCGGCATTCCCCAATGCCGGCGGACCCCGTATCCAAGGTGCTCGACGACGACAACCTCCTCATCGAGATCCTCGTCTGCCTTGGCTTTCCGACCACACTTGTCCACGCCGCCTTGGTGTGCAAGCGCTGGCTCCGCCACGCCTCCGACCCCGCCTTCCTACGTCGCTTCCGCCAGCTCCACCCGCCACGTCTCCTCGGCTTTTATCTCGACGTCAGGCCAGTGTCCTTGGGCTACAGGCCGACCCACCCGCGCTTCATCCCGATGCTGCCTCAGCCTGCCGAGCTGGCCGCCATCGCCCGCCGCGTGGCCAGCTACAGCTTGGACGCCTATCACAATGTATGGATTGAGGACTGCCAGAACGGCAGCATCCTCATCAGGGGCTGCAAATATGGCACCTCCACATTTGGGGCTGGTGCATCATCACGACCAGTTCACTATGGGGAGATCCTCCGTCCGCTGGACCCTAAGGGAGTTGTAACCATCGTTCCTTGGCCCCCTCATGACCCACCCATGGACACCGATGTTTTGCATACTGACTACACCCTCTTGAAACATGGCGGCCGAGACTTGTCTTACTTGTCCTTGTTTGAGTCCTCCTTGACCTCGTTTCAGGGAAGGAAGAATTCAGTGGCACAAATATATATGTTGAAGGATGGTGTCTGGTGCATGCTTACCTCAAACATGGCACATCACCTTTGTCGGACAAGGGAAGTAAGACCTCTGCTCGTAGACAATAAAATATACATAGCGGCTGGCATGAGCAACATTCTTGTCTTTGATTTGAAGGTGTCAAGTTTCTGAAAATTTCAGCGTCCTGAAGGGGTGAAGTTTGACGGAAGTAACACAATGTTCTCACGTACCGATAATGATTCTAGAGTGTACCTCATCAATGTCAAGGAGTTCCAACTTGGCATCTGGCTCCACGATGGGAACAACTGGTTGCTGGAGGATGCTATTTGTTTGCGCCAGATGTGTGCTAATTTGAGGGTGTTAGATTGCACGGTCTGCATTGATTATACAGCTACTGTAAAGATAATCCAGGTCGGTGAGAATGCTGAGTCTGCGTGCTTACAGATTGGTCAATATGTACTATACTTGGATATTAAGTGTGGGTAATGCATAGAGTGTATGAGATGGCTGGAAATAATCAACAGTCTTTGGATGGTATTTATCCTTTCATGATGATCTGGCCACCCACATTCCCTGTGCTCAATGATGATCCTGCAAGGTTTAACTTTCATCCTTTGAGCTATCCTACTATAATTTGTTTTTGTGTAGTCATAATAGAAGTGTGATCCTCGATATGTAAGACAAATTAAAGGAATATTATTTAGCCTTTGAAGTGTGATCCTTGAACTATAGATTGTTAATACTTCGTATTTTTAATATGTTGTACAATGGAATCAACTCTCCATTTCTTTATGCTGAATAATGTGATCACTCACATTGATTTGATTATATATAACGGCTTACACACTTGCCTTCTCGTATCCTTGTTTTTTCATTCATTTATTGGGTTTCTCTTACTTTTAGGCAGGGGAATTCATTGGAAATGGGTGGATCTTAAAATTTGAACACATCAGATCTGTTGGGATGGTGGTTGAGAAAGTAAGACAAAAACTATCTCTTTTACTATTTATTTTTTGCTTGATTACTCAATTTATAAGATGATGATGTATGATATGTTGTTAGTGCATTAATTTGCTTAATTATTAAATTGTTTAGTTTCTATCTTTTGAAAAAGCATTCCTTATCCGATGTTTCAGCTTTGTATTCCAATATTCTCCGAGTCTCTCATATGCATACCAGACACAAGTTTAGTTTTTTCCTCCATCTGAGGCATCGAGTAACTTATCTGCTACTAGTTTTGTACTGCGGTCACATGTACTTGTGCTACCAGAATAGCAAAGATGGAGATATATAGCTATTGTTGCCTGGTCATCAGAACGTGGGTAAATATATGCTATCAGTTGTTGCTTCTGTTGATGTCATATGTGAAATAGTTGTCTGGTTGTCACTTTTGAAATTAAAACTTGTTATGTTCATGTAGTCAATTTTTGTGTGCAAATCGATTGGTACATGTAGTAGTATCTAACTTGATAATAATCATAAATTCATAAATCATTAAATTTACCTTTCATTGAAGAACGTAGTATTATTAATTAAAACTAATAGTAGCAGTACTACTGCGGAATGCTAATTTTGTCACGAAACTATAACATTTTTTTTAATTTGGCACAACTTGACCAAATTCCCCGAGAACAAGTCTTGATGAATATATCTTCTTGAACATCTAAACTATCATCAGCCTATAACATGTCCTTCTTACTTAGTACTTGATTATTCTTCTTCTTGATCTCTATTGTTGCAATCATGCAAAATTGTGAGATATTAGTTCATCGACTTTTAAGTAGAGGCGCTAATATAAATATGTTTGAATTATATTGATTTGTTCTGCAGGTAACCGGAGTTCTCTTCAGTTTTGTCCGAGACACATAAATGCTTTGCCCATTCCATTGTTACTGCTCATACCATTGTGTGGATCGGTCCCATGTCTCTGTAATGCAGTATACACAACATTATGTGGATTCATCCTAGTTACTGCCCATTCCATTGTTACCCGTCTATTCCTAGATTGGACAAGGGTAGTATCAAATGTCCTTTGTTTCTTTGTGTATGTTCTGCTAGATGGATTTATTCATGTATATGCGGATGTAATTTTGTGGAGCGCAAAGACTCAAAGGATCTGGCCGGGAAAGCCTGCGCGGTCGCCGGTGACGGTGACAGCGAGGATCTCGTTGTTCCGTGTCTCTCGCGGTGGGCTTCGGACGCCAGGGCGGTGGCCTTGGGTGGTGAGGCGACGGCGTCTAGGCGGCAGGCGCTGCCGTGCTGGCTGCAAGTGCTGGTGTCCGGGGTTCTCGGCCGCGCGGGCGGCGAGGCGCCGGTGGATGGTGGTTGCGGACTTGCGGTTGCGGTGCAAGCTTTTCCCTAGCTCGGCTTCAGATCTGAAGGTATGGTCCCTGCTCCCCTCCCTAGCTCACTCCTCCCTGTCGTCTCGTTGCACGCGGCCTCGGCCGGCGTCGCTCGTGTCAGCGTGGTGATGATTGTGCAGGTGCGGGTTCGGGGGAAACCCCTGGACTGCTGGTCCGGCCTCGGCTGCGGCGACGCCCAAGGGCACCGCTTTCCTCCCTGAGGCGCAGCTTTGGACTCCCTCCCACCCCCGAACCATTTCCCGAGGGAAAGCTCAAAATCTAGCTCTATATTGGGCGGTGACGCGTCGTGTTCTCCATGGAGACGCCGTCTGGGAATTTCTAGTCGGGTGGGTGGTGGTGTTGGGCAGTGTCGTAGTTCTGGCGACGGTGGCGTGCTTCTCCTGCAGGTTCGACGTCGACTTTGGTGGCGTTTTCCAGCATGACGTTCACTGCCCAGCAGTTTGACGACCTCGAACATGGGCGGAAGGGGATAGGGGTCCCCTTCCTGGTGGCAGTGGCTTGGCTGTGGCTTGAGCACCCGGTTCTCCGACGGTCTGTGGTCGAGGTGTCCGTTGCTGTCAAGGCCTCCGCGCTGTTTCTTCATGTTCGACACCTCTGGTAGCTTTCCCTCTCCATTTGGATGTATGTGGGCAGCGGTGTTGTAGCGGGCGAGCTCCTGCGACGTGCTGGTCGACGGTGGTGCTCGCTTCGTGTGGATGCGACTATGACTCCTTCCCTAGCTCTAGGGTGAGCGCCTCTTCTTGCTGACGGTGCGGCGTCCTTCGAGCCAGGAGGACGAGAGGGCAGGGACCCTCTTCGGCATTAGAGAAGGAAGAAGTCGTCTCTCCTCTACCCGACGGTGTGATCACGGCCTCGACCCTTCCCGCGGCATTGGTAGGCTTCGTCTACCTCTACTTAGCTGTTCTTGACCCTTGTGTAGTGGGCAACAACATCCACAAGCTGTGCTTTCTTTTCTATCTTTTGCGTGTAGGTGTGTGTTGCGTTGTAAGTTGCTCTTCCAGCTCCTTGTATCTTTGGGTCGCTGGTTCTCTGTAATTCCTGGCCGGCTGAGGGCTTTGTTAATTCAAAGCTGGGCTCTGTGAGCCTTTGTTAAAAAAACATTGATCGATCCGAGATGTCTATTTTTATATCTTTTATCATAACGTACAAAAATAAACTAACGAGAGCAGGAGATATGCGCACGGCGACAAAATTGATTCACGACTGGTTGGGCTTATTTGTGTACAAATACCAATTTATTTTCGTGTTCCGTGACGTAGGCGAGGGTATTTATTCCTGTTTTAGGCCAAAAAGGGTTAGATCTGATTAGTTCTTTTTTTTGCGAAACACAGTACAACGCAGACACTCATATACACGCGCACACACTCACCCCTATGAACGTACGCACACACACCCTATCCCTATGAGCACTCCGATAGACCGAGTCGGCGGGTCGAGTCTTGAGATTGACGAAGTCACCACGGCGTCTCGCTATCGACGGGAACGTCGCCTCCCACTGAAGAATATTCCACCTTAAATGAGAAACACCATCGTCAAACCTAGGGTTTGAACTTGATGGGCTGGGGTACAACCATCCACCTAACCATCTTGCCACAGACAAGTTCTCATCTGATTAGAAGTTCTTTAAAAGTCCATTTAGGGCTCAAGTTTTGCTAAAAGGTTAGATTTGCCAAATTAGACACCAACTCACGGAGAAACAAATAACCACGGAGAAAACGACATAACACTAGTACAGAACGACACATCGGAAACGGGCAAAAATCCTCATCGGAAACGGAGAAACTGTCTGTGTCCCCGCTTCCGATACTGATGTGAATAGCTCAATGGCAACAGAGGTAAATAAACGTTGCCCCTAACATGGGCAACGGTTGTTATATTAGATCGTTACTGATATGTTTCACATTGGACACAGAGTTTTGCTAATCACCGTTTCTAATAAGGGTTACAGGAAAACAAAAAAAACACGGTGACGGGCTGTGCCGTTGATGGAGCCCCGCTCCATCAGACTAGACGGCCGCCCAGTCATCACCGTATTCCTGTCCACCCTGCTTTACAAAAGTTCATCAGTCTGCCATGTCTTCACGGCCATCAGATGATCATCGACTGTCTTCATCCTGCTGCACAAAATGTACTGCTCCTGGTGACGGCACTGTGTATGGAGCCCTGCTCCTAGGTCTTCACGGCAGCAGCATCGTCACCAAGCATCCACCAAGCCCTTGACACAACAAATATTCTTGGTTAAAAACAGCAAACAGAGCTAATAAACAGAGCCAATAAGCAGTAAACAGAGCGAAATACAGAGCTAAATAGAGGGAAATAACATAGCAAACTGGAGTAGAGTAAGTAGCTAACAGAGCTAAATAAGTAGCTAATAGAGCAAATACATAGCAAACAGAGCTAACTAACAGAGCAAATATGTAGCTAACATAGCAAAATAAGCAGCTAACAGAGCAAATACATAGCTGAGCAGAGCTAAATAACAGAGCAGACCGAGCTAAATAAGTAGCTAACAGAGCAAATACATAGCTGAGCAGAGCTAAATAACAGAGCAAACCAAGCTAAATAAGCAGCTAACAGAGCAAATACATAGCTAAACTGAGCTAAATAACAGAGCAAATCAAGCTAAATAAATAGCTAACAGAGCAAATACATAGCTAAATAACATAGCAAATACATAGCTAAAAAGAGCGTCATTTATCTTAGGCGAGGTGGGGTCGCTTTCCATCGCGGATTGCGTCCCAGGCGTCGGAACCACTATCAGAGGAGACGTCAGAGGGGACCTCATCCTCCTCGAACACCGGAGCGTCCTCCTCCTCCTCCTCTTCCTCCGCCGCCTCCGCCGCCGCCTCTGGACCAGGGCCCTAGCCAGGGAGAAGAGACCGGTTTATGGCCGCCCAAAGCTGCGTCTGGAACAATGCCTCCTCGGTGACTTCTATTACGCGCTCGGCATCGAAGATGCGGACTGCTCTCTGCATCGCAGATGCCCGAATGACGCTGTCGGCACGCTCGCGCTCAAAGTCGGCGCGAGAGAGGAGGAGACCGACCTCCAGATCCGAGTCCTCATCGTCCGAGTAGGACGAGATCTGGGCATCGGGGGTCGCCGACGCCGTGGATCCGGAGGGGATTGCGACATCGGTCGCCGTGGACCTCGGCCCAGTTATAGGGGAGATGCAGCTCCGGGCGGCGCCTCAGAGGGTTGGAGGAGGAAGATGCTCTATCCTGACTTCCGTCGGCGCCGGAGGGGTTCGCCATCGAGGGAGTGAAGTTCGTGAAGAGAGTGTGCGGCTAGCGTTAGGACCTGGGGAGAGTGAGAGTGAGATGCACTGGAGTGGGCGGTATTTATATGGGCATTGCTTAATGGGCCTTCACACCGGAAACGGAGATTTACATATCTCCGTATTTGTTTTAGACTTATCGGCAACGGAGGCTTATTTACCTCCGTTTGCAATCTCTAGGCAACGGAGTTATTTTGTTCTCCGTTACCATTGTGTCGGGCCCATCACCGACTGGCGTACGTGCACTCTCGCGGAAGCGCGCGGAAGGCTCGATTCTCTGTCGCCTAACTCGTGCCGTTTCCATAGAGGATATCCGATGTGTCGTTCTGTACTAGTGTAACCATTCGATGTTACCTGTAAAGGAAGAGTACATGAACGAAAGATGGTTTCCATCTACCAAAACATTTGCCAATATTACTTACTCGTATCACTATTCATCACAGAAGATTAACATCTTGCAATCTTTGCTTGAATAGTGACAAAATTACACCCTTTTCACATTTAAGAATCGATGATATTCAAGAAAAAAACACTTACTATTTGATTACCATTGAAGAATGACACAATGGGTGGCGTGAGATATAGCATTTAGTTATTGTTCAAACGGAACATCACAGCGGTTTGCTTCATACATTCTAGTGTTATCACGTGGTATATCCAAGGTTTGGGTAACCGGGCGGTAAATCCGGTTACCACCCGGTAACCACAAATCCCGAGACCCACGGTAAACAAGACCCACGGTAAACAAGAATACCGAGCAAAAAATCCCGATTTTTTTTTTTGAATTCAAAATTTCAAATACCTAAATGTAGATAAATTAACTGTATCTCTCATATCATACAATGTATTAAGACATGGAAAAGAGGTAGCGCAGTGGCATTTTGTACTCGAGGTCACCAGTTCGACTTCTGCTCCCGTTTGCTTTTCATTTTTGAGGATTAATGAGATTTAAATCTACGTAATAATGCAAAAGGAAGAAGAAAACTGTTGCACAACCTCTGCCGGCTGGCCGGTCACACACGTACAGAAAAGTATGACACAGGGTGTAGGCAAGGATCTCTTTATTTCTCTGTTTCTGTAACCAGTACGTACAATGATTGCCTTGCTTATATAAGGGGGAAGGGATATATGGATAATAGCCCACTTAACCCTAAACTGGGGAGTCAAGTTGGGCTAATGTGGACCGGGCACGCACCACCGAAGTGGGCTGCGCCGGTCGCACGGCCCAAGTTTCCCAACACTCGGGGTTTTATCCGTATAACCATTACTCAAAACTCCGAAAAACCCAATGGGAAACATATGGAGAAAAGCACATGGTATACTTTTGTTATGTTGCACGAATTGCCTCATTAAAAACTTTATGTGAGAAACTTCATAAAACTCACTAAAGGGAAAAAGAGTACAATTCACTTAACTTTTCAGTCAAGTAATCAATCATCTTACTCGAGATTTCAGCGCTGAGTTTGTGAAGATTCTCCCCCTAAACTTGCATCTCCCAAAGTCTCATCATACCCATTCCACGAACACATCGCTCGAAAGAAGATGCTGGTAATGATTTAGTGAACAAATTAGACAGATTTTCACACGACTTAGTATGCAGGATTCTTACTTCGTTCAAATTTTGCAATTCATGTGCATAGAAGAATTTGGGGTCGATATGCTTTGTGAGATTTCTCTTCACATAACCCGTCTGGACTTGTGCAACACAAGCGGCATTATCTTCATAGATGATGGTTGGGGTTTGGACGGTGTTCAGCCCACATGTCAGCTGGATGTGGCCAATCATCCGTCGAAGCCATGCACACTCTCGTGATGCTTCATACAATGCTATGATTTCGAGTGGTTCGTCGAAGTTGTTACTAAAGTTTGCTTAGACGATTTCTAGAAAATTACTGTTCCACCACAAAGGAAAACATATCCAGTCTGAGACTTTGCAGTATGCGGGTCTGACAAGTACCCAGCATCAGCATATCCTACAAGCGTAAGATCTTGATTCCTCCGGAAAAACAAGCCAAGATCTTTGATCCCTTGGAGGTATCGGAAGACGTCCTTGATGTCTTTCCAATGTCTATTGGTAGGCTCAGAACTATACCTAGCAAGCAAATTGACGGCGAACGCAATGTCCGGCCATGTACAATTCGCGAGGTACATGAGTGCGCCAACTGCACCCAGGTAGGGGAATTCTGGTCCCAGAACTTCCTCCCCCTCTTCCTTAGGCCTGAACGGGTCCTTATCCCGTGTAAAGATCTCCCAATCATGGGGGTCTTAGAAGGATATGCCTTATCAAATCCAAATCTTTCTAACACATTCTGGGTGTAGGCAGACTGGTGCATTAAGATCCCAGCAGGGGAATGCTCAAGTTGTAGACCTAGGCAGAACTTGGTTTTGCCTAAGTCCTTCATCTCGAATTCTGACATCAGGTAGGAACTCGCTTCCTCAATATCCTCAGGTGTACCGATTAGGTTCAAATCATCCACATACACTGAGATAATACAGAAACCATCTTGTGATCTCCGTATAAAAACACATGGGCAAACTTCATTGCTCGTGTAGCCCTTCTGATGAAGGAAATCGCTTAAACGATTATACCACATCCTACCAGACTGTTTAAGTCCGTACAATGACTTCTTGAGAAGAACACTGTATAGATCCCGATTTGCTCTCTTGGTTCGGAATGGGGATACCTTCTGGTACCTTCATGTAAATGTCCGAATCAAGGTTACCATATAGGTAAGCAGTGACAACATCCAACAATTTCATTGTTAAGTCCAGGTTTACTGCCATTGAGATCAAGTATCTAAAGGTTATGCCATCCATGACTAGGGAGTAAGTTTCCTCAATATCGACATCTGGTCGTTGAGTGAACCCTTGAGCGACGAGTCTTGCTCTGTACCGATCCACCTCATGCGTGAGGTAATTGCCATTGCTCGGTTCCTTGACTGTCCCTTATAATTTATATAATTTATGGCCATTTCGTCATGGGGCGCATCTGGCGCTACCTCTTGCTCTACCGTATTTCCCATTACAGGAGCAATGTACTTTAGCATTTCCGCGCCGATGTGTGTACTCACATCTCCGCTGGATGTTCCCTCAATAGGGACGTTCAAATCCGGAATCCCGTGCACAGGACTTTCCGTACTTGTGCCAGGTCTCAACTGGCTCCCCTTTTTCTTACTAGGGGCTTTGGTGAGTATCTGTGATAAATCTCTCTTATCCTTCTTCCTCAGGCGTCCCCGAGTACTTAGGAGTTGAGAAACCGGATTTCGCGTCCTTTTAGGCCTTGGACGGGAGCGGGTGTACCATTAGTTAACTTCGTTACCAACCCTTCCGATGCATTGCACGCAGGCATATGCGACCTTGTCACAGTCTTTATGTCACTAAAATGATCAGGCAGTTGATTCGCTAAGGAATGCAAATCTATTATCTTTTGGACTTCTCTATTAGACTCAGCAGTGCGCGGGTCATGAGTGTGGATCCCCGTGGCTTGCCACGTGATTTCTTGACTTTCATCATCAAGGGATTGATTATCTCCCCCTAAATTCGAGAAAAGATCCTCGTCAAAAATGCAATCAACGAAACGTGCCGTATGACAGTCACCTGTCGCGGGGTCCAGAAACCTGATTATGGACACAGTCTCATAACCAACGTATATCCCCGACTTACGGAGTGGTCCCATCGCTGATCACCGAGGGGGTGGTATTGGTACATATATCTGGCAACCGAACCTACGAAGGTGGGAAATTTTCGGTGCCGACCCTTGCGCAAGCTGCATAGGAGAGTGGCGATGGTCGAAAATTGATGAGATTGGCCGCGTGTAACACTGCGTGACCCCAACATGTAGTTGGTAAATTACAACCCTGAAGAAGCGGTCTGGCAATGAATTTAATTCTTTTAATCAATGCCTCCGTAAGTCAATTTTGTTTGTGAACGTGCGGTACAGAGTGCTCAAGTTTGATTCCCGTTGCCATGCAATAATCATCGAACGCCTTTGAAGTAAATTCACCGGCGTTGTCCATTCGAATAGACTTAATACGATAATCAGGGAATTTATTCCTCATTTGTATGATCTGTGAGATCAACTTTGCAAAAGCATGGTTCCTTGTTGACAGCAGGCTAACATTGGACCATTTAGAGGAAGCATCGATGAGCACCATGAAGTACCTAAACGGCCCCGAGAGGGGCTGAATAGGACCGCATATGTCCCCTTGGATACGTTCCAAGAACGCGGGGATTTCATCCTTCACCTTTAAGGGGGATGGTCTAATGATTAATTTCCCCATAGCGCATGCGGAGCACACGAAATCATCAGGATTCGGGAAATTTTTACATTAACACTATGACCATTCGAGTTGTTAATTATATTTCTCGTTATTCTAAGACCGGGATGGCCTAACCTATCATGCCAAAGGCTAAAAAGTTCAGAGCATCGAAAGGTAGAGTACACAGGCAGTGCTACAAAAATCGTGTAGCATAGCCCTGTGTCCAATGGAGAAAAATCTTCCAGGAACATGTTTACCATTAAAACTTAAGAGGGTGGGAGTGACTCGGGGTACAGCAATGCATCGTTAATGGTCAAAGTTGTTCCCATGGGTAGTATGGTAGTGGCTCTTTTGGAGCCAACTATACGGATCGCAGCCGGCGATTTTCATAACACTACCTCGAGATTTTATTATACTCAAAGCACACAATCTCTCTCAAGATGGTATTTGTGTATCGTTTTCCACAAGATATGTTTACTCCATTGAGGTGCCACACGTGTTCTAAAATATAGCGTTTAATTAATAAAAATGAAGCGAGGAAGATGCTACTTTAATAAATAAACGCACAAATAATTTAGAACATAACACAATCATCTCTATTAAATGATGGAATAAATGAATGAAAAAAATTCATCCAATCGCCGATGAACAAATAAATGTTGCTGAAACAAATATTATTGCTCTCACAGAGCTTACAACCAAATCGAAATAATTGTATCAAATTTATTGCCATAAAGGAATCATGAAATAAATGAGGGGAATTTAGGTGGATTCCGCAAAGTATCCATCCACCTCAGCCCTAATCTCGAGCTCACTCATCTTCTCTTCATTAGCGAGCATCGCCGCGGCAGAGTCGATGTCCAGCTGTGGCGCTGGAGGGGGCACGGTGTGCGCAACCTCCATGGACACGATGGCGTTTGTGGGAACCGCCACATGTGCCTCCACAGGCGCCTCGCTCTGCGCCACCACGGGCGCGGCGGTGGGTGTGGGGATCATCACGGGCTCCGCTGCGGGTGCCGGTGGTGCCTCCACCTAGACAAGGTGTGTCTCGTGCGCCTTCTTGGCCTTGTACGCGTCCACGACGTGCTTTGGGGCACGACACTGCCTTGAGAAATGGGTCTTGGAGCCGCAACGAAAGCAAAACCCTAAACTCTAAACCCTAAACCCTAAACCCTAAACCCTAATCTCGAGTACCCTCGGTAACCAAAACCCTAAACCCTATCACAGAACTAGCGAGCAAGCATTTTAAATTCAAATGTCACAAGATCTCATGATAATAAAATATGGGAACACTGTAAACATAAGAATTAATCCATTTTGTACCAAATATAAAAGGTAGTACGGAATAACAAATGTGCTAAATGGACAATACCCAGTTTCAGCATCTACAAACGCAAGGATCATTTAAGCCTAGATCGTGGAATTACATTTTGTTCCAAGCAGCATGTTGACAACTAGTGGTTGTAAAATGGAATCTAGCATCTCTTGAAGCCTTGTTCATCAAATCAAGCTTACGATGCTGCTCCGCCAAAAACTTGTTATTGTTATACTTGGCATCAATATGAAATGTCATCAATTCTAGCACCCTTGTGTTCAGTACAAAGAATTTGGCAAAATTAACGTGTGGTATGTTGCCCCGATAGGGTTCCAACACTACTGTCTTTAGACGGATGTCGTGTAGATTCCGGTGTTTACGACGCCAACAGTTACTTTCACACCATCGGCTTGACTGAAAAGAAAGACAAATAGAAAAATAAACCACGTTGGAATAGTAAACATATCATAATCGCAGCTGATGGCAAACTATCAATAATGAAATAACCACCTTCACGTGCAGCTTCTCCAAGCACGGAAATAATCTCAGCAAGTCAACTACATTATCCATACTAAGATGATTCATATTGACAACTAAACTCTTGACAGTGTGCACCACCTTCGTTGGGCTATCAACGGGCAATCCCTTAATTGAGCATGGAAGACGATGGACAAACAGAAAGGGTGAATGATCAACACATATAAACAAATGTTATATTCAAGTATAAAGTCTAAGATTAATTACCCGAATAACTCTGGAGCAGGACACTAGTCCTGTATAGAAGTTGTGCCAATCAGCAAGGATGCCCACGGTCTCCACTTTAGGCGCGGAGAATACGGACACATCGAGGCCTCCAATTGCATACAGATGGATCAACCTCTCGAGACGAGGCGCGTTCTCGATGACGAGTTCCTCCGTGTGGGGCTGAGCTGACCTCCTAGGATCAGGGTTGTTGACGCGCACGCATATGCTTGTAATGGTGAGCGAGTTGATCCGGAGGCGACGGAATCCGGGGATAGTGTGAACCAGAAGGAACTCCAGAGCAGGGCATCCGTCCACCAAGCTCTGCAGCGAGAGGTCCGGGATGCGGACACGTTCAAGACCGAGCATCTTGAGGTGGGGGAAATGAAGACCTTGGAAGACTGCAGGGTCGCGGAGCTTGCAGCTTGTGAGGGTGACGGCACGGAGGGTCCGTGAACAGCGGAAGATGGACGCCGGCAGGCTCTGCGCGTAGCCGGTGAAGTCGAGTTCTTGTAGGCTGTCGAGGGCCGGCGAGCGGAGCCAGGCGTCGACCTCGGCGGCCGGGCGGACCGTCCTGACGCGGAAGCGGCGGCCGGGGCCAGGGTGGGCTTCGAGGACGCGCGAGAGGTTTACTCGGCCCTCGCCGCAGTCGAGGTTGAGAGGCGTGGATGGCCAGAGGTGGCGCCACCGGGTTGAGAGGACCTGGGTGCGGACGCCGTCCTCGACGGGGAGGAGGGAGATGATCTCGCCGAGGAGGTCGTTGGGGAGGGTGCTGATGTGGTCTATCGCCAGCTTCATCCGCCTCGTAGTAGGACCGCCGGCCGGCGGCTGAGGAGGCGTGCGCCGCCGCCGCATCATTCTACGATTGAGGCAACTAGCTTCAATTTTGCGAAATCAACGCGGCTAGCGAAATGGTTATCACGAGCATCAAATTGGGCCGGCCTCTTTCTTTTCTTTTCAAATGGGCTGCTCGTGTGTGTTCGCTTGCCCTTGACAATAGAAAAAGATATTTGGTTCTAAAAAAAGGTATTTTCCTAAAGAAATAGAAAAATATATGCACGAGAAAATAATCCCAATTTTTTTGTTAGTTCTTTCAGTTTGTTCCTACAATCTTGTTAAGTTTTCCATGTCTACCGTGAAAACCACTCCAATCGATCACCGCATGATAAATATTCTTTTGATTATATATTGAACTCCATACAGAAAGTTCATAGAGAACATGCTTAATTTGGGGAAAAACACGTCTGAACATAAGCACGAACGCACACCCGATATCGGTGCAAGCACTTTGAAGGTTATAGATACTATTTTCTGAATGTACTTCATGCAATAACCTATCAACTTTTGTCACAACCGGAATTCTTGTTTGTCGAATGTCTTACTCTTCACTGCGAGCTTTTTATCTGGCGCTCGGTAAACCCAATCTAAGCGAACATATTGGCTAAAGATATGGCTCTGGGCCAAATTTAGCAGGCGGTAAAGGCGAGGACACCCCTCAGCAAAGAACTATGCTTGGAAACACTATGGACACATGTCCCTATTGTACGTCCTTGACGTCAAGGACACCGTGCAACTTTCTTTGCCGAAGGCTCTCCAAGGCACCATCGGCAAAACATTTAACCACTTTTTGAGAAATGACCACCAGTGAAAGGTGGTACTAAACTTTCTACCCCGCCTTGCCACTGCACCATTCGGTTCATTTTGGTCATGGCCCAGAAATGGCTCTACCGAATGTGTCGCTATCCTGGTTCTCGGGAGATGATAGCATAGAACTACCACTTTACGCGCTAAATTCCGAAAAACTACCACTTTACGTTTCAATCGCACAGAACTACCACTCTTCGCTAATTTTGTTGCAATGTGCGCACATTGTTGTCTAAACCGAAATTGACACTCGTGCTGACAGGTGGGACCCACCGGTCAGAAAAAATGAAAAATAAAATATCAATAAAAATAAAATATTAATAAAAAATAAATATATTAATATTTAAAATAAATATAAATAAAAAAATAAAAATTTATATATATTTTGTAATTTTGTTTACTGGTCAACCGTGGGTCCCACATGGCAGCTCAATAAAAAAAATAAAAAATCAAAGAGTCCACGCGTGCTGCCACCTCAATTTATATATATTAATAAAAAGTTTATATATATTAATATTTTTATTGAGCTGCCATGTGGGACCCACGGTTGACCAGTAAACAAAATTACAAAAAATATATAAATTTTTTTTTTTATTTATATTTATTTTTTATTAATATTTTATTTTTATTGATATTTTATTTTTCATTTTTTTATTAGTATGACAGGTGGGCCCACGGCCACGTGTGCTGCCACGTCAGCAAAGAGTCCACACGTGCTGCCACCTCAGCCCTGACCGGTGGGTCCCACCTGTCAGCACGAGTGTCAATTTCGGTTTAGACAACAATGACATTGCAACAAAATTAGCGAAGAGTGGTAGTTCTGTGCGATTGAAACGTAAAGTGGTAGTTTTTCGGAATTTAGCGCGTAAAGTGGTAGTTCTATGCTATCATCTCGGTTCTCGGCAAAGACGGAAGCTGGTCCGCTGCACAAAACTCCCAAACTGTCAAAGATATTTCCCCCCGCCACCTCTTTTTCTTGTCTAGTAAAAATTCTTTGCCGAGAGCCAGTAAATTGGCTCTAGGAAAACCTTTTTCCCCGTTTACAAAAACTTTCTGCCGTGGTTTTCCTCCTAGTTCAAAACTCTTTGCCGAGCGCTCGGTATATTGCTCTAAGCAAAGTTAAATTTTCCATTTAAGTTCTTTTCTCTTTTCTCATTTCACTTTTTCCTTTTTCTCTTTTCTCTTTTTTCATTACCTTTAATTTTATTTATTCTATTTTTCATTTCCTTTTATTTTATTTATTCTCTTTTTTACACTAGTAGAGAATATGCCAGTAGTTGCGTCTTGATTTCTCTACTGGTGACGGACATTGGGCATGTCACTGGCGGGTGACGGGCATTGGGCATGTCACTGGCGCCCAACTATGAGCCTCCACCGGCGATGACGGTCGAGGAGGCGCAACACCACCTCTATAATAACATCCTGGTGGAAGATGGCCGTCAGCTGCTGTAGGGGTGAGCGAGGAACCTCATCAAGATGTCAGTCGCGCCGTGGCCAAGTGGGCAGGCGAGCCTACACTACATCATGCAAAGGTGGAGTGGGCTGCCATTTTGTAGAGCTAGGACCCCTTCTACGTTGTTTCATCGCCGCACTGGCATGAAGTCGGGGAGGCGGAGTACCAAGCGCGCCTCAGCATGTTCTTCCTTCTCGCCGACATGCGGGAACCACTGTCGGAGTGATTCACGTCGGACGACGAGCGGGAACGCTCTGACAACGAGGAAGACGAGCTCCCCTTAACACCATCACAAGAATCTACCCTAGCAGCGTCACCGGCACCGGAGAAGGGGGCGCAGGACAAAGAGGGAGAGGACGGCCGCCGCTTGATCAAACCCCACCTTACTCCGCCGGGAAACCAGAATCGTCGGCCGAGACTATGCAGGTTTTTCAGGGCCACCGCCAGCAATAGGAATGACACTTCCAACGGCAGATCATTGAGGCATGCAAGTTTCTCAAGTCTGTGACGCTGGGATAGGCATCTTCCTCACGACGGGTAGTGGTTGGCGAGATGGTGTATGGTTTCGCCGGTGAAGGGATACGCCTCCTTTTCTCACAGTATGAGGACGGCGGCGCCGCGATAGGCCTCCTTCTCTCGCCATAGCCAACAAAGCCGCTAGATCTGGTGTATAGGGTTTAGATTGAACTTAAATGTGTCTTGTTAAATTTCGTTTAGGTTTTAAAATTTAATCTTGTTAAATTTCATTTTATTGTTTACCAGATTTGTTGATATTTTGTTGCAAATTGTCTTCTTTGGCGGTTGACGTTATCAACAAAGTTATTCATCGTGACAGGAGCATTACAACACACTAGCTAAGTGCCCGTGCGTTGCTACGGAGCACAACGATAAACTGATTTTGTATCATGCATTCATTTGGAACAAAATATTTGCTTGATGAGTCATCAATCTACTTTGTCATGACACCCATTTATCTGTTTGAACTCAAGTTAATCCTTGCCCCTACATGTTCCTATAACCTCAAACGAGAAATGAGAGAGTCGTTACGTGTTGATCAAAACAATAGTTCAAATTCAAAAATATGGTCAAATATGACTGACATAATTTGCATTTATATGGGAACAAATATAACTCTCTTCCACTACTTTCGTCGTCATGCCTCCATAATGACCCTCGACAAGTGACATCTTGCTTCCTGCATGTCGTCACTTCAAAAGCTAGTCATCTTACCTTGCCATTGGTTGGGCACCTTGAGTGACATCTTGCTTCCTGCATGTCGTCGCTTCAAAAGCTAGTCATCTTACCATGCCATTGGTTGGGCACCTTTTAAACTCTAGCAAATATATGAAACGTTTCCGTCATCTAATATACACATGAAACAATTCTTACTTACAACGAGAGATAGTAATGTATGGAATTCTTTGATGGCACCAAATATGATGTTTTCTCTGAACACAAGATATGTAAAAGTGAATGTGTATATAGCTTATAAAAATTCTAAACACAAACTGATATACAAACCTCTTTTAAACTTTTCTCATTTCACTGTGGTATGCACATGAATCTATCGTAGTGTGATAGGGCAGTACATTGTACAAATTTAACTTAACACATTATTAGTACGAACCAACACCCGCAGTCACTTGGTTGAACATGAGCTTTCTTCTCTATCTTGCTTCCCCGTCGTTCCATGCTGCAGCCTCCTACCTTGAAGGAATCCTTTAGACGACCAGCTGCCTCTCTGTTTATGTGGCCTTCTCCTTCTACGTAGGGTTGGAATTAAAACTCGAAACTCGTGAGCAAAACAAGTAGCTCGTGACTCGGCTCGACTCAGCTCGAACTCGCTGTCTCACGAGCCGAGCCAAGTTTCATTTCTGAACTCGTTTGTTGACCAAGCTACTCGTGAGTAGCTCGCGAGTAACTCAATTACTCGTTTAACACGTTAAACATGCGCGCATATGAAAAAACAAGTAATTTTCCAACTAATTCTGAACAAAAACAAGGATGATCTTTCTACAATTTTACATCTATAGTCAAAGGATAGATCAGTGTGAAATATAGAACCTTTACACCATTATCGTGCAAAAAATATTAACAATTTGAAACTAATATATCAAAAATTCCGTATTTTTTATCTGAGCGAGTTAAACGAGCTACTCGCGAGTTTACCGAGTCGAGCCAAGTTTCATTTCTGAACTCGTTTGTTGAACGAGTCGAGTCGAGCTCGACTCGTTAAAAGGACACAATAGCCAGCAGGTCATCTCCTCTCTGAAGTATACAGGAATCTGACTCAATTTCACATATGTAGTACAGGTTTCTAAGTATTTTCTCAGTTTGACATGAGTAGTACAGGTTTCTAAGTATTTTCTCAGTTTGACATATGTAGTTGAATACCTTAATAGTGAAATTTAGAGTGACAACCATACCAAGATGTTGCATTCTTCCTCTCATATCATTTTCTAACTATGCCAAGATATATTTACACAAATAATTGGAGTGTAATAGTGCATATACATACATCTGGACAATAAACATTGCATATACAATAAGCAATATAAATACCCTTGTATTTTTATTTTTGAATGTCAAATCCAAGGCCTACCACCAGATGCAATCAATCTTAGTTTTCGGAGGCACACTGTGAGATGACTGGTATCCCTTTTATGCCCCTGTCAAAAAATATGTAGAAATGAGCAAGTAGGAAAAGCAGGTAAATAATATCGGAAACCAAGCTTAAGAAAGATAGCATCTTTTCCTAGCAGAATTATTTCAGAGCTCTCCTCTTTTGACTCAAACAAGGCAAGTGATTTTGTGCCTAATTCCATGAAATAGGTTCAAATGATGTTCATCTTCCTCCTTGAGGTCACAATAAATTGTATTAATGCATACACATGGTTAATCAACTTATTCGTGCTGGCACACTCAAAAAGACATGTAGAGAAGATAATGCTCAAATCAAACAAACCTCAGTGGGCGTATGGGCTGCAGAAATAGTGGAAACCGAGAAAAGCAGCTAGGTAAGCAACCTACTCCTTCTAAGATTGGGCACCAGCAAGCTCATCCATGCTGGTCATTAGAAAAAAAATAGATGAGCACATAAAATTGTGAGAAATGAAATCATTATGCAACATCCCAGTGGATTGACAGCATTCGAACCGAGGGGGAGGCGACATACCCTTCACGAACCTGAGCCGAGCACCGCTCCTCGGAGGCGCCCTACCAGCCGCTCCTCCCGGCGACTGGTGCGAGCTGCGCTGCTCCAAGCGGCCTCCAGCCGTTCCTCCCCGCCACCATCAACGATGAATCAATCTTGTTGTAAACTCAGCAACATCAGCATGTCAGCAAGCATCATCAGTCATCAACCTAGCATTTTAATATAGGATTATCACCTTCATTAGTTCCACACATGCAGCTTCTAGCAGAAAGGTAACAAAATAACTACAATTCCGAAGAACCTGCGATATTAGGCTACTAATTGCAAGCAAAGGAAACCTATACGATTCCCATTTATTTTAAAATAATTAATTGCTTGAAGACACACACACCATCGTCATCTTCCTTGGAGGGGATATGCATCATGCTATACTCAGTTACCCGCATCTGGTTGTTCTGTATAAGCCGGGATGCATCATGAGAATTGATAAGCCACATTTACAGTTTGAATCTTACAATTATAAGAAAATTGAGAGAAAAACAATTTTTCGAGTGCCACGCAGATGTCTCATTATCCAAAACCTGTAGCCACCAGTTGAGGTACCTGGATCCATATTACGTCCGATTAGGATGAACACAAGGTCGGATGGCTACCGGACTTGAAGAATATGACGACAAGAGGAAGGGAGAACCTCGGGGAACGGCTGCTCTCCAGCCATCGTCATGGTCGCGCTAGGTCCTGCCACCGGTGAGCCTCGATGTAGTGCCGCCGCCATGGCTAGAGATCTTGAAAAGGGCTTGGCGGCGCCAAGCTCTTGATCTCCTCACACAACACATGGATCTGGAGAACTCCGCAGTCTGCCTCTCCGTGTACGTGGAGAACCCCTTTACGTCACCAGCGTCATGTACCGCCGGGCTCCGGGAGTTTCTGCTCCGCCGGCCTCAGCGCGGAGGGGAACACGTCGACAGCTGGGACAGATGTGCACTGATGGCGGCGGAGGGTGGGGCGGGGAAGGGTTGGCGGCTTGGGGTGAGACGGGTGGACGAGAAGTTGAGGTGCGTCCGTTTCCATACGGAGGTGGCGACTGGCGACGGAGTCGGGATTTCCATGCGCATAGTGTGGGTTTCACTGGGCCTTAGGCCCATGTGCGTGATTGCTGGTGGAAGACGATGTGCTATGGAGGAGGTAGCGATGGTTACACGAACGACCAACTCCCATTTAATAGTAAAGATTTGTGTACTGGTGCTAAGCTCATGACTTGTGTGCAGCTACGTAGGACTGCCACAGCTAAAAACGTGTCGAGGAGGAACCACCACTGCAATCACGATCGGTACGACCACCAAGTCCCAAAGACGATATCCATCACGATATCCCGTTAGTTTAGGAGCCACATCCGGCAAGTCTGACTAACCACCACCTCTGCCGCCGCACTCCAAACCTCGAGCTCACACCGGCAACCGGAGACACATTCATCGGCCATCTCCCGTCCTCGTCTCCGTTTCCTTCGACCGGGTAAGTCTGTACAGCACGGCCGCCGACGCTCCCCTGATACGTTCCACTCTATTCTCTCTAACTGACACCTCAATGCAATGCATACGTGTAGGTCTCTAGATTTGATCTCACCGTGATGGAAGGTGGAGCGGAGGCGATGGCGTGCTGCCGGCACCGTCGCAAGGCGCTCGCTCCGTGGCGCTTCAATGGCGACTTCGACCGTTCTGATGCCAAGCACGCTCTTGGTACCAACGGCAACTTGGAGGGCCTCGACGATGACAACGTGGCTGCCAGTGAGACAAATGGCAACTTGGATGGCCTTGGCGGCGGCAACGCGGCTGATAATGAGACAAATGGGGAAGCCAACCTACTCTCGAACACTACCTCAGTTGGTCAGGTATTGCTGCTGTGATCCCATTTTACAGGTTCATTAATTCAAAATCTTGCCCTAGGTACATAATAATCAAATTAACACCGCTATTGTTAATTACTACTGACCATTAACTGGTCTAACAATAGATTGATTAATTCCTCTTGTCTCTGTCATTTGATCTATGATAGTCATGATAATTTTGTACAATTCTGTACCTAACTGGTATATATTGTTTTCTTCAGTGCAATGGCGCTCCTACGAGGGAGGAGAGTTCAGCAGCGACAGAAGATGGCAAATCACAAGGTATCGGTAGGACAGGTGGTGCAGGCTGCCGCAAGGGACACAAGGCCTTAGCGCCATGGAGGTTCCACATAGGGTACGGTCGGTCCACCGTGATAGCCGGGAGAGGAGCTGCTTCTGTACCTAAGAAGAGGACGAAAGTTAGCAGAGTTGCCATCAGCAGAGAATGTCTCATGGCTTCTCTGCGGGAGTTCCGGGTAATGTACCGGAGTCTTCTCGAGGAAGAAAAGAATAAGTGCAGCAAACCAGAAGATGGCAGCATTAGACACAATCTTGCGGCTTTCCAAGTCTTGGAGAGGTTTTGCGTTGAATATGATGACAAGAAGCTTGTGGGCAGCGTGCCCGGAGTGCAGGTTGGAGATGTGTTTGACTCTAACATGGAGCTTTTCATCACTGGTCTACACCGTTTGGAACAGTCGTGTGTCGATTACGTCAAAAGGGGTAGGACTTGTCTGGCCGTTAGCATTGTGTCTTCTGCCCTAAATGAAAATCTTGATTTCTTGCTGCATGTGGATCAACGGTTGCGACGGTTGATCAGAAGATGGAAGGCACGGACCAAGCGCTGAAGCGGAGTATGGATACTGGAACGCATGTGCGTGTTATCTTTAAGTCCGTGGTTCATCAAAGTGGTGGAAACTCTCCGTCTAAAGAACAGCTTGTGTATTTCGTTTATGGTGGTTTATATTTGGTCGAGAAATTCTGCAGAGAGGAGCTGAGGGAAGACCAGTTTGTTACTACTTTCAATCTAAGAAGAATGCTAGGTCAGCCACACATCAGTATGCAACAACTTGTGAAAAACAGAATGGTGGAACCGTCCAATGGAACTTTCATTGGAGATATGTCGGCAGGACTCGAGAAGATCCCTATATCTGCCATCAACTCCATATCAAATAAGTATTTGGTGCCATTTCACTATATTTCACACATAGAGTATCCCCTAGAGAATCAGCCAGACCCTCCATCGGGTTGTGATTGCGTCGGTCAATGTTCAGACTCTCCAAAATGTGCATGCGCGGTGAAAAATGGAGGTAGGATCCCTTTCAGCAAGAAGGGTCGTATCTTTGGCGAAAAACCTCTTATTTATGAGTGTGGACCTGCATGCAAGTGCCCTTCAACTTGTCACAATAGGGTCAGCCAACATGGAATCAAATTTCGCCTTCAAGTGTTCAAGACGGAATCAATGGGATGGGGAGTACGAAGCCTAGGTTTTATACCCGAAGGAAGTTTTGTGTGTGAATACATTGGAGAGCTGCTGGAGCATGAAGATGCAGAGAAGAGAAACATGATGAGTACTTGTTCAACATTGGTCACAACTACTATAATGTATCTCGTTGGAACGAGTTACGAAAGACTATTCCCTCGCTTCGGAATGGTCCTGGAGAAACCGAAGTTAATGCCTTTGCCTTGGATGCTCTCAAATGCGGCAACTTTGCAAGGTTCATCAACCATTGCTGCACCCCCAACCTCTTTTCACAGAATTTGCTCTATGACCACGACAATAAGAGTATGCCCCACATCGCATTTTTTGCTGATATGGATATTGATCCGCTCCAGCCGCTATCATATGACTACAATTATGTCATAGATGGTGTCCATGACTCTGAAGGTAACATCAAGAAGAAACAATGTTTATGTGGGTCAAGCGAGTGTAGTGGATGGTTGTACTAGACTTTGTTGATTGTTTGTATTTATGAAACTTGTATCAGCGACACAATTTTTATCTCTTAAACCATTGATTTTGTTGTGACTTTTGAGATGCGATATTTCATTTCTCGTGCTCAAATATAGATTATATCCTAAACTTCTTTAATGAATGGATTTGTTTTTTTAATGTGGGGGATGATTTCCATTAGAAAATTGGTATACTGAGGTATAAAAGATGCATATCAGAATGACGATTTTATCACTTCCGTGTGTCTCTTGTCTTGACGAAACTCCTATTCTAGTCATTCATGTGAATAAGGGCCAAGAAACTTGCTCATACATTTTAATGCAGCATGTTCTGTAGTTATTTTAGGTTTCTTGCTGCATTTCCTGCTGCGCCACTACTAGTACTACATCCTAATCCAGGGAGGATCTTATTGAAGGTTTTTACAACAGAATGTGAATGGATCTTGTATATTATACTTATATATATATATCTGAAGACGAGAAGAGTATGAATGCATTTATAAATTGTGTGATGTTCTCATGGGTATATACTATATACTGCATACAGTACCATCCGTGAATATGTATCGAATTTGATCCAAATTATTTAGCAAAGCCTGTCATCTTGATAGTGCATCACGCCTTGCTTTGGCTCTTTTGTGCACCCATTTTTCTTTCTTTTACTGGAGTCGTTTTGAATTCTGAAAACTCTATGGATTGATTAACTAATTTTGTGTGATCCATTGATTAACCTTCCAAGGGACGCAAGTACTCTTCTTCCTGTTTGTGCATGCAGAATATTTTCTTGTTCTACGCATTCACTTGGTCATCAACACACAAATCTAGCATCACTTTGGTATATCTGACTTCACCATCTTATGCTGTAACACATGGTGTCCAAGAAGATTACAATCACCACAGCAAAATATGGAGCATCAGCAAACCGTAAGAATCCTTGCGATGACGGCACCTTTTACGTGGTGTTGGAGGACTGATGTTATGCGCTCTCTGTTGGAACAGGTTATATAGGTAGGCTAGTAACCCTGGAAAATCCCTGTGATGACATGAAAAAACATGTGGTTAACCTGAAGCGGGGCCTCTGTTTTGTACCATGGACCAGGGAGATCATAGTGTTTGCAGAGAAACATTCCTCTGTCATGTGAATAAATAGATATGGCTATAGCTCTCCACCACGACCTGCTGTTGCCTGCCATAGAGGTAAGCAATGAAGTTCGCCTTAAATCACACTTCTTTGTTCCCCACACACACAAGACTATATCAGGCTGCAGAAAACCAGACACAACGTAAGGAGAGGGAGATGCTATTGTCATTCAGAGGTGAAGTCAAAAGCCCATTTGAGGTGCACTTTGCTGTGACTTATGCAGAAGCACTATAGACATGGAAGGAGATTCAGCGACGTGCAACCAGCCCGAAAGCATGTTCTTTTATCGTGACGAGCATTACAACATATACACATAGTAGTCCTAAACTCATGATTTGTGTTGAAGCAGAGACAAAAAGGCATGAGCAAGTATTGACTGGACGCGCTGTTCAGCTCGGTAAGAATGTCACTATTAAAAAACAAGAGCACCAAATTGGCAAATAGCACATAATTAACTGAAATAGGTCAAACTCACATAATCAGATGAACGCAGGAAATATTTATAGGTTAGACATGGCGTGACAAAAGGAATTCATGCAGGATTAAGGATTAATTACAGCGCACACACAGAGACAAAGGGATAATTTTCAACCACGGCGAAACAGCATGGTCGTGACTTTGAAGAATGAACAGACATGGTCAGCCATTGTATCAGCCTCTAGTATTTTGGTATCTGAGTTGAGCAGTTTATACTATAATACATACACATAGTAGTACAAAGAATGGGACGAATTGTCGTTATGAGTTCGGCCTATGATGTGTGACAAGTTCCAAACTTCTACGATATATAGTTATGAGTTCAGTTGTTGTGCTTTCACATCCTGAATCCTCTATCTGTTCCCTATCCAGTGCAAAAATTATGTCTCTGGTTCAACTCAATCTGGAAAAGTCCCCACCTGATGCATCCACCGTATTCCTTACTTAAGGTCATGTCTATGTGTGATTGAGACCGACCATTCAGGGAGTTGCCAAAAAGAAATTAGTTAAGGTCAAATAAGTATATTGTAATTTACACCGTTGGAACAGCCCAATCAAGACACCACTGTTTTCTTGTTTGATCTTTCAGCGGAGCAGAGACCAGCTCTGTTTTGCTTCTTCCAGGCCGAGCAGAGTAGAGGTCTGATTTCTGACGGACCAACGTGTCAGTCTCCTAGTTCTCTGCTCTTTTTCTGTACATGATCTTGAATTGGAGTTCCATTAATCTGGCCAAGTACTTTTGCTATACTGCAATGATTCATCTTCAAGGTAGCACAAGCCATGATAATGAACTCTGCATCAGAAAACCAGCAACTGAATATGTCAAGGTAGATACACCCACTGGTCAAGTTCGAAATCGAAAATTGGTAAAAATAAACCGTTCTTTATCATGGCAGGAGGTGGCATCACATATTTCTCAAGTCAGATAGCAGTGCTGAACTCATGACTTGTGTTTAATCAGAGACAAAGAGTGAGACTGGATGCAGCTTTGCAAAAATAGAACAAAGAGCACCAGATTGGCCAATCGTCTGCAAGCAGCGAGGGAGTAATTTTCAACCACAGCAAGACAGCAGAGTGTGCCATCAGTTATGACTTGGAAGAATGGTCAGCCATTATGTCAGAGTTCAGCGGTTTATTCTATAGCATACATATAGGAGTAGTACTTACAAAGAATGAGACGGAGGCTGCGCTGGTGCTGGTCGCAGTGGTGGCAGATGCAGAGGAGGAGCCAATGGCGTCCCATGAGTGGCGAGAGGGGAGTCAGGAGGAGTCGTTGCCTGTCCCGTGCTCGCAGCACTTCCTGCTGGTCGCGCGCACCAAGGAATTCGGGCCTTGTAACTAGCTGCGCCTGACACGGGCCTTCCAGGTGCAAGTAATTTACAGCCCAGCAACGGAACTTAATTTTACGCACAAAACTACAAGGACATGTACAGAACTACAGATCGATATATATATCGAGGTACTCCTTGTCCATGTTGCATCGATCTCGCACGCGCATCCTTCCGTCTTTCGTGTGCTTGATGGCGAGAGATTTGCCCTGCATGCTCCAAGTATACACCCGCCGTCGCCACCGGCTGGCCGGAACGGCACCGGTCGCCGTGGAGAAGCTGTGCCGGGTACTCCCCGACGATGTTATCGAGGACATCTTGGCGCGATTATCTGCCAATGCCATGCACAGGTGCCATGCCCTCTCCCGCACATGGGCTGCTAGGCTCGTCTCCGGCGAGTTTGGTGATCGTCACTTTCGCCTAGCCAACCGCCATGGCGGTCCTAGGGCTTTCTTCCTGGAAACATCAAACGCCGGATGTGCAAAGGTTCAAACTTGGTCGCCAGAGAATCCAAGGGGCACCACCATAATCGAAGCCACCATTGGTCACAGCAACAACAAGGACCGCCTCAGCCAGATCCTCGACTCAAGGATCGTCACAAAACAGTGTCACGGTCTCCTCATTATCGAGTCGTATATGACAAGGATGCACTACGTTTTCAACCCGTCCACCGGCCGATTAGCCATGCTCCCGCAAAGCCCGGCCATGCTGCGCCGCAACGACACCACATACTTGGGGATTGGCTACGACACGCACACCAGACAACACACTGTGGTGTGCATCTACTATGACTGGAAGACCCACAGATTTAAGGGTTACGAGGTATATGTAATCAACTCCCCCACAAAACACTGGCGGTGTCGGGAGGCTTGTCCTCAAGAGAAAAATTGTGATTGGGAGGTCAGAGAAGACCAGGAAAGCGTCTTTGCGCAAAGGCATGTGCATTGGTTGGTTGACTGCACTCTTGACGAAGAGGTGTCATCTATCTTTTACGTCTCCCTTGATCACGAGTCGCCTGGATTCATACCTATGCCGCCACTCAAGACAGGGAAAAACAGTTATAGTTTGACCGAGCTCCGCGGACGCCTATGCCTCTTTTGCACAGAAGAGGACAACACTGATATTTGGGGGCATTCGCCGCATCGGTACGATGTCTGGCTGTTGCGCAGGCACGATACATACCATAAGTGCGTGTGGGATTTGCATTGCCGAATTGATCTGGACACATTGCCGAAGGTTGCTAGTTTAATGCGCCACGTGCATAAGGGGCAATGGGGCATCGCTGATGATGGTGGCCGTCGCATCATTTTTGTACCACGAATCTCGTTTGGATACGATGAACCAAGCATCAGATTGTGTTCATATGATCCCGTGACCAAGGAAATGGAGTCCCTCTTCAGGGACGTCGTATCTAATCGTGATATGGAATTAAAACATGTTGCAGTATACAAGGAAAGTATCGCGTCACCTGGGCAACTGGTGACAAGGTTGTAGCTCTTTTATATCGAAACTAGCGATAAACAATGTGTGAGTGTGACTCATCTCTATATCAAATGTATTCACCATATACTCTTTCACAAAGTACCCTACTTGAGTTGTGCAAAATATTTTATATTCTTGGAAGAAGGGATATACGTGTATTGCCCCATAGAGGGAAGGACGCTTTGGCCAATCTTACATAGTGGATGGTTGGAAAAGTATATGTACTATGCATAATCATTAGCAGGAATGTTCCAATCTTAAACAAAAATTTCGTTTTGCTAATTTCTAGTCAATTGAAAATCATGTTAGAGCTCAGGTGCACAGACGTTAGATCAGTGTCATGATTCCTGTTGTGTATGTGTACAAGTGAGTACACATGAGTTGCAAACTGAGAAAAGAATGTTCTCACAATACAAAATATTTGTTCAGGCACTAAAAAACATTGTTTAGGAGGCTGTGAATTAATTTAATTCTTAATCAAATGAACTCTAGTAACTCCCGCCAAAAATATCATACAATCAAGGTAGGATTGTTTTTTGTGCACCATTCATAACAACACTGAAACCCGGTGGTATAAAAAAGGTGAAATAATATTAATGAAATTGAATAGTTTACAGCCGTTCTCCAGGTATTAAAGAAACTACAAATGTACTTCTCGGGGAGGGTCGTAGGGAGCTACCTATTCCTTTAGAGAGGGCATTGTCTTTTGAACTACTCAATATATATGGGTATGATGTTTTAATAGACACATATGAATATTGAATTACTGGTTGGATGTTCTTTGTGCTGTCACCTCGGGCAGAAATGAAGCCAAGTCCTTTCAGGTTATTATTGCTTCAGCCTTCAGGTGGACATAGAGGAAATTAAGGATTGTTGTTCAAACTACATATGACAGCTGGGGTTCTCCTGAATAGTAAACTACCTGCGTTGTTCGGTTTCCCTAATCATTTCACATTGTTTGGTTTCCCCTTCTCCAGATAATTTAAATAGCAAAACAGAGATAAAGTCTTTTGCTCGATAACATAAGTTAAAATAATCAAAGTAAAAAATGAATATGAGCCCGATCATACCTTTTGACCTTCACCCTGTAACCACGCTCCAGTAGTCTGGTATTAATGCATCTGCTTTCACCTTCATGTCCCTTATTTCCTGCGAGCAACAAATTATGTTCATCATCATTCATGTGGCCCAAGGCCTCTATGTTGAGCACAATATATCTCTGTTGGGACTTTTTAAAGGCTCTATCTATACCTAATAATAAAAGCATTAAGGTTTCTTGTGATACGTCATTTTTCTTTCCGATTTTACCCTCCCACCAAATCACATATTACTCACCTATGCCACCGGTAAGTCAAAAGAAAAAACGGTTCGACTTGTTAGTGCGTGAAAAAAATATTGATTTGGGAGATTGCATCCCACACGGCCACACCTACCCCGTACGCTTGTCCTGATCATAACCGGCTCTGATCCGACCCAATCTCTTCTCCCTCCGGCCTCCGAACGCTACTCCATCTGGACTCTCGACTTTTATACACGCGCGCCCCGTCAAGCTCTCCCTCCGTTCTGTTTCTTCTTTCTTTCCCTCGATTTCGATCGGAATTTTTCTGAGTCACCCCAACTTGCGCCGTGTATAGGCTCGAATTCGATCGGATATTTTCGAGCCGTCTTGACCATGCGCCGTGTAGAGGCTGGTTTTCGATCTGAAATTTCTGAATCGGCCCGACGTGCGCCCTGTGTAGCGGCTCGATTTCGATCGGAAATTTTCGACCCGTCCTGATGCGCGCGCGGGGAAGGCCGACTTCGGCAACCAGAACGACGGCGCCGCCTTCGGCTTCCTCTGCCAGGTGCTCCTCGGTCGCGACCCCGCCGACCTCATCTGACCTTCCTCCTGCGCGGCCCTCGGCCTACCTCATGTGCTGCAAACTCACCCGCGCGCCGCCCAGCTTGGCCCCTAGCGGATTCCATCGTGTGCTACGTTAGCCTGTGGAAGCGTCGACCTTCATTCGCTTCGTACAATTTGCAAAGAATACCTCGCGGCAGGGTGCCATCGAGCCATGTCGGCATGGACTCAGCCCTGCCCACTGCCCCGTGCCCCGCGCTGTTGCAAAGGGAAGCTGGGGAAGAAGCACCGTCTTCGATTCTCCGGGGAGCCGTGGCCCACCACCGTCCCCAAGTGGTCTCCTACGGCGCAGAGTAGTCAGGACATGGGAGGTTCATCCATGGTGAGGTGGATGGTGGAGGTGCAGTGGATTTGGATTGTGGTGGGCAGACGAGCAGAATAGTGGAGAGAGACGGCAGCCCGCAGCCTGTCCATCGTCTTCACTCGTCACAATGATTTCGTTAATTTTCTTCCTTAGACTAACGATTTGAGAGTTGGGATCTGGAATTGACAAAGCTAATGGATAAGGCACGCCATGGTGTTCTGCTGTGGAAATGAATGAGCTGCATCCGAAGGTAATAGGTTGGTGCGTTTACGCTGAAAAGGATATCTAAGGCGAGTGCGAGGCTCACTGGAGCCAGTTAAAAAACGAAACAAAATATTTAAGAATTTCAAAATATTATAATATTATGTGCGTGTGGATAAAAAATGGTATATAATATGTGCATATGCAAAGTTTTGCATGGTCTGCTTTTAGGGTGATTTTGGGTTACATTTTTTGGGTGATTTTGGGCTACATACAAATCATAATATGTTTCGACATGCCACATGCTTCTGTCCACCTCGCCCATCCACACGACCGGCCTTATTCTTTTCAAATTATGAAATTGCATTCATTGTTCCAAATATGCCCCGTCATTCCTCTCATATTGATTCCAATATTAATACAAAACAAAGTCCTATATTTACAAATGGATTTTCTAACTTGTTCAGAGTAGTTCGTTGTTTATGCCTACTTAATTCCATCGTTTGAAATTTCCACGAAGTCCGTCTCGCTTCTCCCGTTGCAACGCACGGGCATATTTCCTATATCTCTAAAATCAAACCGTAGCAACGCACGGGCAAATTTCCTAGTAATTTAGAAAAGGGGCGAGCTCAACTAGGTCTGAGCAAGAGCATACTCCAGCTACTAGGTCGCAATGAAGCATGCATTCCTCATCGAGTTATGGTATAGCATTCACTATAACTGCGAGGTATCAGCTACCATAATAAAACAATAACAAAACTCTTGGCATTTTAGCTTCAAATAGTAATCAAGCATGCATTCCGTTCCAGAACAAAACTTTATAGAGATGCATTACGTATGAGAGTGTGAAATAAAACAACCAAGAAAACTTACAGTTTTTCCTTAAATTGCTCTTCTTGTTATCCCCACCACGTAAGATAAAAGCAGGCTGCCGAAAATCAGAAACAACATAAGAGAGGGAGAGATGCTATGCCACTCAGATGTGAGGTGAGAGCTCATTTCAGGTGCACATTATTGTGACTTATGCAGAAGTACTATACCATGGAAGTAAATATTATGGTTAGCACCTTTTTATGTTGCTCAGTGTTGTTGTTGATCCTGGGTCCAGCGTCATCGTCATCCGTGGCCTGCTGAGGCGGAGCGGCGAAGGACCAGCAGTGGATGATGATCCTGCGGCGGGAGGTAAGCAAGCTCTTTTATCATGACAGTAGCATTACATATTTTACAATTCAGGCAGTAGTGTGTTTGATCATTGACAAAAAAGTCTTGAGTAACTAGTCTTAACTGGATGTGTTGTTCAGCTCTGTAAGAATGTGACTGTAATGAAAGAAAGAAGACCAAATTGGGCAATAGCACATAATTAACTGAAACTCACAGTCAGATGAACCCAGGAAATATTTATCGGTTAGAAATGTCCCGCCTGACACAAGGAATTCATGTAGGATTAAGTGCAGGCACACACACAGGAATAATTTTTCAACCACAGGGAAACAGCATAGTCATGACTTTGAAGAATGAACAATAGACATGGTCAGCCATTATAATCAGGCTCTATATTTTGGTATCTGAGTTGAGCAGTTTATTGTACTATAACACATACACATACACATACTAGTACAAAGAATGATGGAGACGAATTATCAACACCTTCCCTTGTAGCCACAATTCATACATCTGTCGATGTCTGTGCTTCGCAAAGGGGTTGAGCCGCCGCCTCCCCTGGCTTTTGCTGCTCCCGAACTGCATGTCAGGTACTAGTAGCGGCAATGAGTAGTAATATGTTGGTAACTGTGAGGGTACTTTAGGTATTTCATATGGTGGTCACTTTGTAGCTGGCTTAGTCTATATAAGTCCATCTTGTATCTTGTTGAATGAATAAGAAATATGAACCCTAGTTTTTACCTTTAATTTCTGCAACTTACTTTTATTTTAGTTCTTCAATTTACCAGTTTTATCTACCGTTTCCTCTCAAAATCATGTTCTAGCTGATCTCAGCTCGTCAGATCCTTCGGGGTCCTGACAGGTGGTATCAGAGCACTCGATCCACCGGGATCATGCTCCCCACCCTTCCCACCCTCCCTGTTACCCAATCGGCCTCTGATCGCAGCCATGGCGACTTACTCTTTCCCCCACTCCTCCGCCGCCAACTACCACCAGCCTTTCCCCTTCGTTGCACCGACCCCTCCCTACGCCGCTCCCTTCCCCTACGCGCCACCGCCGCCCGATTTCTTCCAAGCACCAGCATACGACCCATCCATCGCCACCAGTCCCTCCCCAACTACCACTCAAATCCCAAATCACCCATCACACGCCGCCAGGCCAGTCCATGGCGATCTCTACCACGCACCACCCGCGTTCCCCTGCCCGATTTCCGCCTACCTCTACGCGCCTGCCGCCTCAGCATACACAGACGCTACAGATCGGGAGCGCCAGCCACCTCAGAGCCACGACTCCTTCAAATCGAGGGACTGGACTACTCCTGCTCCGGCCTCTACCCGACATGCCGACTTCTCCTCGTCCAAGGCTGCCTGCGCATACGATGCAGCGGTTGAAGTGGTGGCAGACGAGCACGTGCCGGTGAAGGACGGCAACGCGGCCACGCATTATAACTGCGCCACGACCGGCAGCGACACCCACCCCGTGCTACCAGACTACACACGCCAAGGCCGTGACTTCACCAGGAGCAACGGCTGGCATCCCGAATTTCACCCAGGTGCTAATTCTAATTCTCCTGCATTGCATGTGTTCGATGGAATGCCAACACATATTCCCTGCGGCCGTTCTAGCACGCTGCCGTGGCTGTTCGACACCAAGCTACAACAGCACTCGCAAGTCAGCAATACGGCCACAAATCAGCAATACTCGCAAGCATCTGCACCGGTGTTGTGTGAATCAGCGGAAGCACAGGCTCGTGTGGTTCAAGCAGAAGCAACCATCAGCAAGGATATGCCCCGTGCGGTCCTCGACCTCAAGCGGCGATTGGATGAGCAGCAGGCACGAGACCGGACATCCTTCGAGACCTTGCAAGGTGAGCTCGCGAAGCTCACGTCTATGGCAGCACAGCTCGCAATTTCTATCGGCAAGCACACAGCTTCAGCAACTCCAGGTTCATCACCATTGGGAATTATTGGAACTGCTTCTGTCGCCCCAAAGGTGTTCGATACAATGCCAACACCAAGCTCTGGGTGTTTGAAGGTGTTTGGCAAGCAATCCAGTGCAGCAGCAAGCTCGTCGGCAAACTCTGGTTCACCTTTGTTTGAATCCACTGCATCTGCGCCCTTGTTCAACAAGCAACCAACTTCAGCAGACGTTAGCAAACCTGAGCAGTCGCAGCACATCACCATTGTAGCAGCAAGCTCGCCAACGACCTCTGGTAGCTCCCGTTTTGATGCATCAGGTAGTACTTATGCTGCTCCACAGGTGTTTGGTGAAATGCCAAGGCCAAACTTTGGCCATGGAACGCCTGTTATAGCACCTAGATATGAGAACTATGGCTCTGGGTATTCAAATCAGATTCCGAGTTCTTATGTGCAAGGTGGAAGCACCAATCTCAGTGAGCAAAATCCTGATGCACTGCCTGTGTATGATTTATATGAAGAAGATGCGATTACTAGCCAGAGCTACGTACATCCTACAGTTGATATCATTGAAGCAGTCAATGAAGAGCTTGAGGTCAAGGTATATGGTTTCAAGCCAATAGTTTGCCCTGAGAAACCTACTGATGGTGTATACAGTTCTGCAAATGAGAATAAATATGAGAATGAAATACATACTGTGTGTTTCAACAACGCATCAGATAGTGAAGAGGCTACATATTTGAAGTTTTCACATGCTCCTGTTGTACATCCTGACGGGTTCATCAAGCTCGCAACAGAAAACAGCACCCAGGCTACCTCTACACTATGTGTTCATGAAGCAATCGTGTACTGCCATGATGAGAGACCTGAGCTTATCAATTGCACAAACGGTTTAGAACCAGTACAGCTGAAATTTGAACAAGAAGATATCCTGATAGGTGGTGCAGTGTCTAATATAGTTTATTCTACAGCTTGGGAACTTGTTGCTCCACCGTCACATAGCATAAACCATGCAAAATTAAGGCTGCTTTGGGACCCTGGAACTTCAGCATCTCTTCACTCAAGCAAGGGTAATTTATGTAACCAAGTTGACACTTATGGAATCAGTACAGATTTCGGGTTCACAATTTCAGAGGACACGGTTGCTGTTGACTGCTACAGCAGGCCTACTAATACATGTTTCTCAGCTGTGACAATAGTGCACCTGCTACTGCATTACTCCAAGGGAAATAGAGTTGGAAATAGAGAAACGCTGCCATGGTATCCTGTAATTCGTACACCCTCCTCCATCTATTTCTGCCTTCGAGGTTTAATTGCAACAAGTGTGATTGGGAAACAATTGTCTTGGTTACAAATATCAGAACCAGCAACATGGCAAACTCAAGTGACTAGTGCTTCTTATGCATGGGATCCTGGAGTTAAAATATTCCTGTACAGCTGGTTGAATATCTTGACAGTACGGAGTGCAACTGATAAATCATTGTCCTGTACACATATTCCAGATTTAGCTGCTTGGCGAAATCAGTCAGTTGGTATTGGCAGTGCTACTTGTTACATTTGGGATCTTGACACCATGGACTTACTTGACCAATTGGAGTTGCTCCATCAACAAGGTATCCAGAAGAATTACAAGGCAAGGAATCTGCTGACTGCACCGAACTATCTTCAGATCGTGGAAATGAATATTCTCTTCATTACATTTCTACCTCCCTGACACGGTGAATGAATTCTGAAGAATAATGACAATGATAAAAGTTTCTGAAGAAACTTGTTCCATTGGTGACCAATGGTCTCAAGGGGGGAGTAATGTCAGGTACTAGTAGTGGCAATGAGTAGTAATATGTTGGTAACTGTGAGGGTACTTTAGGTATTTCATATGGTGGTCACTTTGTAGCTGGCTTAGTCTATATAAGTCCATCTTGTATCTTGTTGAATGAATAAGAAATATGAACCCTAGTTTTTACCTTTAATTTCTGCAACTTACTTTTATTTTAGTTCTTCAATTTACCAGTTTTATCTACCGTTTCCTCTCAAAATCATGTTCTAGCTGATCTCAGCTCGTCAGATCCTTCGGGGTCCTGACACTGCAGCGTCCCGGCGTTGCCGGGGCTGCTGGACGGCGAGGGGCTGTAGTGGACGCTGCGGCTGCGTCCCAGCCAGTAGAACCTCCTGGCCAGCGAGCCGCCGCCGGCGTGTTTCCCGACCGCCTGCTGCCGTCCTCGGACGGGAGGGCGAGCGCGGAGGCGGCGCTGGTGCTGGGCGGGGCGGCGACAGAGGCGGAGGCGGAGTCGTTGGCGTCCCAGGACTGGCAGGAGGAGTCGGCGCCGGAGCCGGTGCCGTGCTCGCAGCAGACTGGGCGGTGAAGATGAAGACCATTAGACCAAGGCCTTGATTGCTTTCTCTTATTTCTCTCTAGGGTCCTAGGTGTAAATTGAAAGGACCTATCTGTGCTTTCTCTATTTCTTAGGTCCTTTCTGTAAATGTAATCTGGGCCCCGCTGGTCTGGCACGTGGCCGTCTGGAGCTGAAACCAGACGCATCTGACCAGCAATTACGGCACGTTATTTGGTTTTTTATGTAATACTAGTAAAAGTGCACGTGCAATGCACGTGTAGTATCATTATTTAATCATTGAAAAAGTTTAATTTTATTTGTGAAAGTGAACCGATGGTATAACAAAATAGTCATGAAGTATAATAAAACGAAGTTCCAAAACAAAGATTGTAGACAAAAATAAAACAACATGTTTAATTTCACACCCAAAATAAAGGTTAACATAGCAATCCATCCTCAAATTGACATTAAAAATATCACAAAGTTCAAATTCCACAAGCGAAAAGTAAAGACTTAGATCTAATGACCCAACAAACTTGAAGTTTCAAACCACTCGACTTCTTATTTGTTAGGACCGACGGCCTAGTCCAGTTCATCCATCTTGTTGGCAGTGGCGCCTGTATGCTCGTAATACGCGGTCGTTGGAGATGCATGATAGCGATTGCCTTCCCATAAATATTTGAAAATGTGATCCAGAGATGACGAAGCTTCGGTCCTGATTTTCTTGGGCACAGGTTTGCGTGCATCATTCCTAATCAGCACAACATTTTTGACAACATCACGGAAAGACAAGTCATTTATAACTTGATGACGCACACCTATAACAAATGATAAGCATACAGTTAGTCTCATTGTGGAGAAACCTGTCAAATTGATAAGTGCGACCAAGAGTAACCTTTAAGAAAGTCAAAATTATGACATGCAGAGCATTGATGAAAGCATAGAGCTGTTGCCCCGGTGCTAAGAAGAGTTCCTGTTGTCAATCCACAAATTAGTAATAGTGACATTAAAATAGCGACGGCAATTTTTTCAGAAAGGACTTACTGGATGTTTGATCAACCTCCATAGAGGTTGCCATGATGAAGCCAACATTGGCTTCACCTGAAAAAAGTTCGTCTCTATGTCGTTCGGCTAGTTCGTGAAAAATGTGGAGGAAAACGACTTCCATGTCAGCATTAATGACCGCTACTTCCCTCATTCCTGAAGGGAAATACGTGTCGTGATCAAGAGGGCCAACATACATGACCACACCAGCGATATCTGCAGTTGTTATTACAAAATAAAAATTATATACAATAGATAATGTAGATTAGTATCTATAGAAAAAATATTATAAATCGGAGCAACACCACTTGTCGCTCGCCACGAATCGAACACATCCCCTGACAAGACATAATAAGTAGGTATAAAATCAACAGTCAGGTTTTCTATTAGACTGCAATAATGAATCTAATTAGGTGTATAGGTTACCTTGACCACTAAAAATCCTACACTCCTCGTCATCATCATGGAGTGTTTGTTCCTCTTGTACGGTTCCCCTGGTATCTATTAGAAAAGCAAGTTGAATCATGGTAACGATTTCGGTGTTGCTAGCTTTTAGCTATACAGTTTATTGATGGAAATATTTTTTATTTTGTACCATCCAATCCAGCTCCAACTTCAACTGGTTCAAAAATCCCTGACGGATCAGACTCTTCATCACTATCTGTGTCACCTGGGTATTCAGAAAGTACGGAATGAAATTAGGACAATTAGCCGCTCAATAGTAGATGACGGACGTTCAAATATAGATACCAGGGGCGACAATACCTATTTGGTGATTTTTTGATGGTTGCTTTTGTACGACAGGTGTGGCTTGAGAGGATATCAACGGTGATTTCTGATCCCTGGCCAACTTCTTATACTCACGGTTATTGTGCAACCATACTTCTTTCTGTGGCACAGACATTGATGAATACCTTTCTCTTTCGCGCTGTCGTTTCTTCTCATAATTAACACGCTGTCGCTCCTTATCACGATCTGCACTTTTTGATACGAAGCTCTCTTGCTCGTGCAACACTCCATATGTGGAAGAGTTCTGTAGTTCTTCGACGGGTCTCATATCTCGCATGTAAGTCAAGTTACTGTGTAGCCAATCATTATCATCTTCGTCTTGCAAACCTGACTCACTGCATCCGGTGGTAACATCTTTGGTCATGGCAGAATATGCAGGTCCATTATCCTCAGTACCTAAAGCATAGAGGTTGGAAACATAGCTTCACCTGTCATCTTATTCCAATTGCGAAAAGAAAAATATTGAGCGTGAATCTTTCTAGTTCTTACCACGTGTACAAGGGTGGGTGTATGGACCATCTGTATGAGTGTTGGTTATGTTGCACAATGTGGCACGATGTGTTACTTTTTGTGGTTTCGCCGATGCTTGAGGCACTGCTGCAGAGTTAACACCAACTGCAGTTGCAGCCTTCTTTTTCTGGCGGGCTATACGCTGCCTCTCTAGATACCCCGCTCTTTCCTCGTCAGTCAATCGAGAATACCAACTTTGACCACCTTGTTTTTTATTTCCTTGAGTAATCTGATTGATATCACCGGATCCCAAAATAGCTTCAACACATGAACACGTAAAAAAAGTATAAATATGTTATAGAGCAATATATATGCAAAGTAAAAATAAATGTAAGTCACATATTATCCTACCCGGTGTAGCGTCAACAATGGAACCTGCTACATTGAATTGCGAGTCATCTTCTTGAGTAACCTGAGCTGACCATTGTTGTTGAACTGATGGAGCCACACCTACAAATGAATTGCGCATGGAAAATCAGCATTTCATATCTATATTTTCAGTCAATAAAATGCAACCGATTTGTACAACACATCACCTTGTTCCGGCGTTCGGTATTGTTGTTGGGTGACCCCTGATGGTCCAGTAGATTGTGTATGACATATTGCGTTATCGTCGTTCACAGAAGTTGCTGGCTTCTTTTTAAGCTCTCATGCTTGGCGTTGGCGCTTTAAAATGCCATCTCTATTTTTGGCATACCTCTCTCTTTCCCTCTGCCTCTTCCGCTCCTTAGGATCTGCATATATGGAAGAATTTACCACTAATCACCACTAATATACAAGACATTGGGTCTCATGTGTTATTAATCACCTTGGTTTTGGCCGTTAGTTATGTCCTGAAATGGAATACGCTTGGAGGATGACATGTGTATTTTTTCTTCCCCTGTCTGTAAGAAGAAAATGATATTAAAGAATACGTTTGGAAAATACAGTAGCATGTCCAACATAGAAATCTATAACATTATGGCTTAGATTTGTAAAAATTGGCAATTCTTGAACCATAGTAGAACCAGGATTGTATGCACATGAATATGACATCACAGAGTGGATCAATGCAGTCATAACTCATTTTCTCAAGCACAAGCGAACCAAGCAGGGATCAATGTAGATGAGCGTCAGTCTGCAGTTGATGAGAAATACAAAACGCATTTTCTACATGAGCTTGAAACTCTACATTACAATGGTCAGTACATTGTACTCCTAAAATCATTCATAACCCCAAGTGCAGATGAATTTGCAGAACAGAACGAAGAGGTTGCAACAGATTTTGCAGTCAGAATCAAATTCGCAAGACAAATACAGTCGCAATATGGAAGGGCGACGGCGGCGGCGGCTGGCGGGGCAGTGCAGAGGCGGCGACCTACCCGGCAGCGCGACAGCGGGGGCGGGCGGGTCAGTGCGGAGGCGGCGTCCTACCCGGCAGCCCGACAACTCTTGGAAGCAATGACCGCCTGCGGGAGAGAATCCAGGCAGCAGGCAGCCAGCGGGCGGGCGTCCAGCGGCGGACTGTGGACGGCTCTGGGGGAGAATCCAGGCTGCGTGCGGCGGGCGGCGGGCGGCGGTCTTTGGCGGCTCTTGGGGAGACAATCCAGGCGGCGTCGTGGGGATTAGTCTGTTTATGTTTGGAACTAATTGATTAGCGTATTAGCGTACGGGTCCGCTCCGCTCTGCTCTGCCGCGCAAATCACGGTTTAGTTTTAGGTCGTTGGATTAGTGGTTAGACGCACAGGATTAGTCGGATCTGCCACCTCTCTCCCTTTTTATATTAGTGGTGATACAGTGTGCAGTTTTGAATTAGACATACTATGAATGGAATATGTTTGGACTGCAATCCCAATGGCCCAGAGAATAAAGCTTTGTAATTGTATTGTGTGTATGATATCCTTTTACTTATGAGCTAGCTGAATGCCCGTGCGTTTGTCATGACCACTAAAATTTATTTCCTTTCTGCATATGTAAATAAAATGCAATTGGAAATGCTGATACGCAGATGCTATCAGATGATTGGTGAGGGCCGCTGCTACTTACTGCTGTCATCTCACCCACGGACAAGGTTTTCCCATCGCTATTGCCCTGTGTTTGTCACCTTGTCGATATGTATGTGCATGTTATTATATAGAATAAAAACATGAGCTACACCATCAACTTGTAGTAGTGGTGGTAGTTCAATACTTAAATCATGACGTTTCCTTTGGATTTTTGCTTCTCAAAGCAACCTTTTCCACGCACCCCGGACTGCCACAGGTCACAACTTGCACCAATATTGTATCCAGATGCTATAAATCCAAGGTAGCATGATAAAGAATTCCCGAAAATGTTAATTGGGAAAAATGATTTTGGTAATAAACATCTTGAAAACAATTCCAAAATCGGAAAGAATTCAACTTTATAAGAAAGTTAGTTTAAAAAAAAAATATCATTGGACCATTCAAAAATTCAGGGCCATACAATCATGGGGAAGTGCTTGCATGGGACCGAATTCAAAGAAGCCTTCCTAGACAAGAACGAAACTGTTTTTTGCAGCTAGTTAGACCATTACTCGATCCGTCAGACAAACTGGTTGAGATGGCATCGATCATGGTCCACCTGTTGGAGTTTAATAATCTAGAGTTGATCTAAGGAGTAAAAGAAACCATGGGAGGGATCCGATCGGCCGCTGACAATGACGACAACACTCAATCATACGATGCGAAGATATTTTTCACTAGAATACTAGTATCAGATATGAGATCCGATCCTTCCATGACTGCCAATGAGATGGAAATCACATGTCATGGATCCATCCCAGCTGCTGTCATCTGTTGTCTTCCCATCACTATTATATCACTGTGTTTGTCACTATGTAAGAGAGTCTGTGTGTGTGTGTTAGACAAAAAGAAACAAGAGCTACACCATCAACTTGTAGTACTAGTGGGGTAATTAGATACTAAAACTTTCATTGGATTTTAGCTGCTGAAAACAACCTTTTCACTGCTCCGCGGACTGCGATAGGTGACAGCTTGCAGGAATATTTTTTACCCACATGCAAAAAACCCTTTGGCCTCGAGTGAATTCCGCGTTGTACCACCAAAGGCTGACCTTGTCACGGTGCAATACAGTGGTCATCACTGTACCTACTCAATTATAAGCTAGGGGTGTTTTGTTGTATGCTCCAGATTTTTAAAATGCTTTGAAAAGTATTTTCAAATAAAGTGAGGAGGAGGTATAACATTGTGACAACATTTTTTTGGAACAGTCATTGTGCCAACATTGCGCCCAAGTACAGAGTGACCTCACTGGCCATAGATAACGACGACGCACATATGTTGTCGTGATGAGTTCCGCGAGACATCGCGGCTTCCGGAGTACATGTCGAAGCATGCACTCCATCTTCCCGTAGAACACCAAATACAGGAGCGTTGAGCTCCCTCCTTTTTTTGAAGCCCATTACCATAAGGGAAGCCCCTACGGTGTAATTTTATATATAAGTGTGGTGAAATACCACGCAATTACAAGGGTTTCAAAAATTCAGGAGAGATCAAAAGAGAATAAAATATACATGAGAACTAAGGAAAAAAGCAGTCTAGTTCACTCAATAAGCGGAGCTACTAGGGGTGATTTAACTCTATACTGATGTAGGAGAAGATCACACTGAAACTTGACCCTCCAACCCCCAAAAGAGCAGGCCACATCTTTCGTTGGCTGGGTCGTCGTCGTCGCTTAGTCAATCCACCTATGTCGTCTTTTATTTCTTCTTTTTTCTTTCGTTGGGTGCTTGTTGGCTGTCGCCCCAGCCAGGTCTCTTGTTGGTTGTATCGTGTGGTTGCTATATTTATATAGCGGGGCTACGGCCTGTTTCGTCAAAAGAGCAGGCCACATCTTCGAAGATGAGATCATTACAAGCCTTCCAAATGTTCCATGCAGCAGAGGCAAAAGTCTCCATAAAACAAGGTCCAGTAAAAGCTGCCTTGGCTGCAAGAACCCTCTGAGAGATGGGGAGTTGAGAATCCCAGGTGATCCCAATGGCGTCCCAGCATGCAGTGGCAAAAGCACAATCGAAAAAGAGGTGGTCTCTATCCTCCAGCGAATGAGATGCACATAACACACACTGCGGTCCACCTTCAAACTGCCAATGTTTGCGGATCATCAGATCTTCAGTGTTTAATCGGTCTTGCATAAGAAGCCACAAAAAAATTCTAAACTTGGGCAGACACTTTGATGACCAAATAAGATCAAGCCCTCTATCTCTCGGTGCATTGCTGAAGATGAACTTGTAATATTTTGCAGAGGTATAGGAGGAGCCTCCCCAAGCAAAGGTGTGTGTATCCAGATTATTGGGAACCAACTCAACCTCATTCAGCAAGTCAGTCAGCTGGGTGCGTTCCTCGTGAGCTGTTAGCGTTCACTCAAATTTAGCCCAGCACTCGGCCTAGTTTCAGACGTTTATGCGCACACAGCCCAACTACAAGAGTAGAGCCCATTCCATCCCAAAAGCCCGGACTGAAAGGAGGAGGAATCTCTCCCTTATAAGCTGGGTGTGGCCTCCTCCCCTAAGCGAGGTGGGACTAAACTGAGCAGCCTTCACCGGTCAACAGAGGGGTCCTCACATCCCATCCCCCTAGGAAGCCCCCAGGCGAGCATGGCAATGCTGGCTCTGATACCAAATGTTAGCGTCCACTCAAATTTAGCCCAGCACTCGGCCTAGTTTCAGACGTTTATGCTCACACAACCCAACTACAAGAGTAGAGCCCATTCCATCCCAAAAGCCCGGACTGAAAGGAGGAGGAATCTCTCCCTTATAAGCTGGGTGTGGCCTCCTCCCCTAAGCGAGGTGGGACTAAACTGAGCAGCCTTCACCGGTCAACAGAGGGGTCCTCACATGAGCCTGCACGAACAGAGGTAATGCAAAAAGCTGGGAGGGGCTGTTCATCTGGGCAACAACAGCTGCTACTGAAGAGTCCACATCATGCACAAATGAAAACAGGTGAGGGAAGCGATCACAGAGCACGCGGTTATCCAGCCAAAAATCTTTCCACAAGAGAATGGATGATCTATCTCCAGCCTTGGTGCAGTAATGCTTCTGTAAATATTGATCAAACTGAATATATCGTGCCACCAAAATGAACCTCGCACCGTTTACGCTTGCGGAGGGCTGTCGCCATATAAGGACAAAACCAGCTTTACCCAAGGGATGTCAGCCTTGCAAAAGAACTTGTGCAGCTGTTTTAACAAAAGTGTGGTATTCTAAATTTCTAAGTTCAGTATGCCAAGACCCCCATGACGCTTAGGGCGACACACGAGATCCCAAGCAGCTAGAGAGTGTGTAGAACGAGATTCATCATCCTTTGCCCATAAACAATGCATCCTTCCTCTATCGAAAATCTTGATGATAGTTTTATGAATTTTAAGAGAGCACATGTAGTGGGTCGAGGTCCCCCCTCATCACCCCATCACCCTGACAGTAAGGAGGAAGTCGTAGGAGCTACAAATCTCACTGATGGCATGCTCCGCCGAGTTCATTGAAGGGGATGCCTCCAGATCTGCTCCCCATCTTTGTCTTCCACCATAGAAGAAAGCCCACGGAGAACCTCACCAAGCCCAGGCCAGTGCTCGCCGATGAAGACAAAGGATGCAAGCACAACATAACGTCACTCGGCCATGACAGCAGCCCAAACCCTACGCTACTACCTAACCTAGTATATACATAGGAGGCCCGACAAGCACTCCCCTCCCTGCTCTAGCCGGCGAGGCCGCCAAAGGAGAAGGGGAGAGGTGTCGAGGAAGCACAAGAGCCTCTCAAAGGGATGTAGGGAGAAAGGGGTCGAGTGGAGAAAGATCGAGAGACGAATACCGTAGTATCATTGTACTGCTAGTAAGTGTTAGATCACCTCCTCTGACATCCCCAATAGACCTCCCATAGGCCTAATGGGGGTCCGGACACAAAAGTTGCCCACACCAGTTCCCCCCCCCATCGGTCTGGAAGCCTCGAAATGTGTCTGGCATCCCCTTGTCCGCACCTAGCTTTCAAAGCCGTCTCGGGGGGAGGGGGGCGATGGACACGCCCTCCGTTAGGTAGGGCCAGTCTATCATCAACACACAAGCTGGTCACTTGTCAGCCTTGTTTTAATAGTGCCAATCACCTCTTTGGTTTCCATGGTGGCCGCTTCTGCTTCACAATGAGACATCGACGTAGGGAGGCATCCCATCCCCAGCATTAAACTAATTCATCGCCTCCTGCCTTCACCACTGATTTCCATCGAAGTTTCCCACTGAGGTCTCGTGCCGCCACCCTCCCACTCGGCTCCCATTTTGCCATCCAATCCAGAAAAATGTTCCTCCTCCTCCCCACCACGTAGGACACCCTGACGGTTGCGGCGCGCAGGTAGGCGCCACCGCCGCAGCCAAATTCACTGCATTTATCATACAAGGAGGGGGAGGTGGAGCTGATGCCAAAGGATAAGAGGAAGAGGAGCTACCACGCTGCCATCCGAAGTATGCCGCCTTCCTGCCCCCCTACGACACCCAACGTCGGGAGAGGCGTGAACGGGGGCTGAAGGAACAGGCCGTCGAGCAACGCCAAGGAGCGGTGCGTCACAAAGATCTCCATAGCAACTACGGCGAAGTATGTCGTCGCTGCTAGTTCATGGCGGCCGAGCGGCAAACCGCCATGGCACTGCAAGCCTAGAGGGAGGTAGTACGCTGCTCTCCTCCGGATGGAGGAGGCACACCACCGGGCGACGCGCGAAACAGCGACTGCGAGGGAGGCACAGGCGAGCGGCAGCAGTGAGGCTGGGCCTCATCGACCTAGAATAGAATAGGTTTAATTTTAGTTAAATGTCTCTTCCAAAATGTCTGTAAGTTTGGATTAAATGTGAGACATTTGTTTAAATTTCAGTGTTATTTTTAATTAAATATTATGGAGGACACCACCGAGTAGCCTCTCTTTTCTGTGCGGAGAAGTGTCTGACACTTTTTAAAGCGCACCATACGTACCAGGGTGCCGAACACATTTTAAGGGGCGCTAGTGGAGATGATCTTTGGGTTTGGAAATTCGTTAGGCAGAGCAGATACACAAACTTTAGACTGTAAATACGAAAAAGAAGTCCGCGCCGGCGATCATGACACACTTCAAGTAAACGCATTTTATATAACATATATAGGTTCATATAAGTACAAACATAGTTCAGATCACATAGGTTCAGATAATTAAGTACAAACATTATAAACTAAACCAAAAATAGATACGAAGGCGAGTTTGATGTGCTTCACCAGTGGTCTTCTTCTTCACCGGTTGTGCAGCTCGCCTTCTTCTTCCTGCCGGTCTTCACCACTTGAAGCCGAGGTGGTACAAAGTCGTCGACTTGCATACCGCTCACGCGAAACTGAGACCAGGGGTCTGCAGAAACCATTCCGGCGAACCTGAGACCTTACAACCTTCCGAGCTTGCTGGCACCGGCCGTTCGGCGGCGGCGTGCCTCCTCTTCATCGACCGGAGCCGCGCATGGTCGAGCGAGCCATAGATCTACCCTTGCACGACTACCCTAGTGGACTAATTGCTTGTTGGAGCTAGCTAACCATAGCGGCGGAGGGGGACAAATCGCGGCGGAGGTATCCCGAATGGGAACCCTAAATGCCCGCCGTTCATATAGCAGCGGTGGGGGAGCATTTCCGGGCAACCGGATAAAAGTTCTGGGGCGGATATGCGGTGTTTGTTCAAGCCGTAAAAACGTCCCGAAGAGCATATCGATCGGAATTTTCCTACTCCCTTCCAACATGCATTTTACCCAACAGTTCATGTTAAGGTATGTCCTATTAGGAAAACATCATATAGGAATATTTCCAGCTTACCACTTATCATATTATTATTTCCATATATGTACCATAGTAAAGAGTGGGATAGTAAGGCTCGCTAAAGCGACGAGCAGGCGGCGGAGTGCGGCGACCGACAAGGCGAGCATCTTTAGGAAGAGGAGGCATGGCGGCGCCAGGGTGAGGAGTCAGCGTTGGTGGTAAGGATCACGACGGCAGGGGCAAGAGGAGATGAGCGGTAGAGTGGAGGAGCACCGCGGAGTGGAAGGAGAGCGGCGGCGGGGGAGAGCGGGGCGGCTGCAGAGATGACGTGGCTAAGGGGAAGGGAGGCCAGACAGAGTAATGGGTTTACTTTTTTTCATTAAAAAGGGATAAACCTATTTGATATCCTTTTTTCGTAACCCGGCCTGGCCATGCCGTTTTTGTGATCATTTATGGCATGGGAGGACATCGATCGTCTGAATTTGGAGGAAGAACTAGAGCAAGGCGACACCCCATCATGCCCACGATGTTGTTGTTAGGGAGGGACAGTCATACGATCTAGGAGGATGGTCAGTGGCATGGTTACCCATTATTTTTTATGATATCTTGACGCAAAATTAACTACTTAAGTCGTTGTGTTAGGCAGGACAGACGTGGCGGAGGATAAGAGCTTCTCAAGCTTCATGCGAGCGAAATATTCGACCAATAGACATTGCTGGGTCTCAAACTGGGTCGAAGCCTGTGGCAATCCTCCATTCTCTACGGTAGCATGACCCAACAAGAAAGTGACACTAGTTCTATGGTTAGGAGGGTGGTTGTACCCTGTTTCTCATTTAGACGGAATATTCTTCAGTGGGAGGCGACGTTTCCGTCGACAGCGAGGCGCCTGTGATGACTTCGTTAATCTCAAGACTCGACCCGCCGACTCAGTCTCTCGGAGGTGCTCATAGGGGTAGGGTGTGCGTGCGTGCGTTCATAGGGGGTGAGTGTGTGCGCGTGTATATGAGCGTCTGCGTTGTACTGTGTTTCGCAAAAAAAAAAGAGTTCTCGACGGTAAAAAAAATCAATCCCTAACAACGCACGGACATATTTGCAAGCAAAGTAATAATACAACAGGCCACCTGTCGCATGAAAAAACAGGGTAGTTAACCCTGCAGGTACAAATTAACTCAAATCTGGTGCCTAGCAGTAGCAGCTGGTACAAAATATTCAAAACGTAGTGCTTAATAATCGCACAACTTATTTAGGAGCATAGATCAATCTTGGGAGGGCAAGTCTGAGATAACTTTTTATTTTCGTTATGTAATACTCTGAATACTTTATTGAATTTTGCAATAAACGGCCGCATGCATCACTCCGATGCACGATGCAGAGGCTGGAACGTGCTCCTTTTCTAAAAAAAAACATCCAGAGCATGCACCGACATGGCCTGCTTCAAAACCATCTCGGCCGACCGTAAGACGGTGGCGGCGGCTGGTAGTTGTACGTGTACGACGGGGGAGGCCCCAGATGCACGATCCCCTCAAAGTGCGAACGGTTAGGACGGCCGCCGTCACTGATGGTGGTGACGCCCCGCCGCCTCCTCGTGGACGCACCGCCGCCGTGACGACCTAGACGCGTCTCCCTGAGTCGCTGCAGGAAACACTTGAGCGTCCAGGGGTCGAGGTGCTCGCCGCCGTGGACCACCACCATGCTCATCCGTGACGACGCATAAACCCTCTTCGCTCCTGCATGCAAATCCATGCATCCTAAATTAGTTCGATGCATGCGTGGATGATAGATAGTACGGCGGCCGGCGGCCGGCGGCGGCGGCGTACGTACCGAACGCGTTCACGAGGGACACGCGGATCAGCTCGGCGCACCGGTGGCAGTGCACGTCCATCTCGAAAACTATTGGCGGCAGCTCCATGAACGGCCGGCCGGCTTCCTTCTCGATCGATCGGTAGCTTTGCTTTTGCGACGTACGGCCGCCAGGATTCTGATATGGAGTATAGCTAGAGCTAGAGCTACCTCTTCCGTATATATAGATTGATAGATGGTGTCAAAATGGAAACAAATCAACGGGCATCGTCAGGCATCAAATCCTTTAATTTCCCCGACTTTTCCTGCTGATTATGCGCGCGTGTGTGATTTTTTTTTGCGAAACACAGTACTGCGCACGTGCGTGATCTGCTTAATCTTTATTTGGTAATTACTTGTACAAGTCGGTAGACAAGGTTTCCTGAACGTAGTGTACGTTAATTAGGCAACAAATCCCTATTTCACTCCTATATATCACGGACATCCCTAAATATGTATATGAAATGATATCTCTACTATATAATATGGATTCAGGTGATGGTTGGTACGTTTTTTACATTTCCGATTCTACCCCTGCGTTTTGGAAGATATTACCGTACTGCCACCGCCAAGACAAAATACCCCAATCTCTGTTGGAGCTCGTCCGCCTCTGTACCTGGAGCACCTCCGCCGCCGGCCCTGTCCGTCGGGGTCGGACCAGTGTAGGCGAGCGACAACCGGGTGCTCGCTGGCTCGACGGAGACCTGGCCCAGGGAGCCGGGGTAGGCGACCGAGCATCGCTCGTCGGCTCGTCGGAGACCTGGCCCAGGGAGCCGAGCACGAGGTGCGCGGTGGTTCGTCAACGGCGGCGGCGAAATCACCTACGCGGCAGCGGCGGATATTGTCCTGACGGCTTCCTCCACAGAGGTCTTGCGACCATCCTCCCCGTGTTGCTATCGGCTTCCTCCTAGAGCTGTTGCGGCCATTCTCCCAGAGCTCCTTCCATGTTCTTCGTTTCCAACCACGAACAAGGTGATGCGCTCACCACTGTCTTCTTTCTTCCCTTCTTTGCTCTGTTTTTTTGTTTTCTGTTCAGATTTTTTCGTCTGTCTGAATATCAGTAGATAAATTGGTAATGGGATGGCCAAATTTTCAAATTCCGTTGGAGACTGGCCTGGATTGTGCTTTAAGCTGCTATGCCTTTAGTGAGAAAAAGGGAGATAGTTACATGGCTTGGACCAGAATGTCAGTGACGATAAAGTCAATGAAATTGTGAAGAGTGTCAAGAACTGAAAACCTGACAATCATGGGTAGTTTCAAACAGACCCCAAGCTCATTATCATTATGTTGTATTAAAGCTATTGTTACTTTCAGTACATCTGCATTTTGTTCGGTGGCAGTACTTCGAATTGCAATTTTGTTCATATGATTGGTCCCAGAACAACACTCATGGACAGCTGGTTATGGCATCTGAATTTTGAGTACAACACTCAGATCATTGCATCTGAATTTTGTTGGTTTGCAGCTGAGTTAACATCAGTTATTACTGCTCAATTCTCCAAAGATGCTGCATATTGACAACACATACACAACTGAAAAGTCACTCTACATGGCGTTTGGATAATAAAGCCTCAATCCGAGGTCGCGCAGGGGCGGGTGGCCGTCGGCGAGGCGTTCCTGGACACCGTTGATGACGGGAAGAGACATGGCACCTATCATGGACTGTAGGCCCTTCAGCAGGGGATGAGTGAGGCCTTCGAGTACGCGCCATGGTCCACGAGTAGCGACGGCAAGCGGCGGGTCGTCGTCACTGCAAGTCTGGACTTCCGCGAGGATGGCGCTGACTACGGGGACGAGGAGTGTAGGTCCCTCCGGGCGCGGCGCTGGAGTACGTCGAGCAGCTCGATAAGGTGTACATCGTGCTGGGCGTGAGGCATCTCCTTCCTAGACGTGAGTGGATCAATTAGCAACTTATCCTGTACTGTTGTGTACTAAAGCTTGCTCCTGTGAGCTTCTTATACATGCACTTGTTCCGGAAATTTAGTTTCAACAACATGAGTTTGTGCGATCATGGTAGTTCCTGCAGAGCAGGTTTCAAATAGAAGAACTGAAAGTTTGGAACATGTAATGGTTCATTACCAAGGCAGCTTACTAGAAAAAGGAAACAAACGGAAATTTATCTTTATTCATAGCATGCTATCTTCAATTTATATATGACAGCATTTATATTGGATAAGAGAACTAATGTATACAAGTGATGAAAATTCTGGAGAAAATTTTGAGTAAAGTATTCCTTGTATTTGTGCTTTTACTTCATTCTTAGGAGCATAACACATGCTAAAAAAATCCAAGTTTCGACACGGCTTCATATCCCTGTTCGAATCAGATTGGCCGTTCGCCGTGCGAATTTGATATGGGTCGGAGTGAGTATATTTTAGCAAGAACTATTTATCTTTTCTTCACCCGTTGCAACGCACGGGTATTGTACTAGTCATAGGTAGTATCTGTCTCGCACTAATTTGATAGCTAGCCTCCCGTTTTTTTCCTGAAACAATAATTACTCAACGAGCACTGCTTCTGATCTCTAGTTTTCACCGGATTATGATCGATGTTTCAAACTCCATCGATCATATTCTCCGTGTTCCATTTTTATCTTGTGGTGTTGTCACTAGTAGAAACAGGGGATTCGGTGCGGCCCCATTTGCACCGGTTTGACAGGAACCGGTACTAAAGGACCCTTTAGTACCGGTTCCAGAGGGCGAGGCGGCCGGCAGGATTTTGCACCGGTTTGTGCGGACCTTTTGCTCTCGGGAATCCTGAACACGACGGACGATGTCGAGGCAGAGGAACCGACGTTAATAAGTATCAAGGATTTCCGGCGGACGTTGCAACTTATAGAAAGCGTTCCAGAAATAAGAAGAAGAAGTTGGACCGGTTCACGGCATTAGAACAGCGGGTGAAGGGGTTCCAGGAGCAACTGAACGCACTTACCCAGACAAGGGAATCTCAGCAGCTGGTGGTACAAGATCCTGCAGTCGATGCCGCCCCATCTCAGCGGAAAAGCTGCATGGAAGACAAGGGAATCTCAGCAGCTGGTGGTACAAGATCCTGCAGTCGATGCCGCCCCATCTCAGCGGAAAAGCAGCGTGGGTTCCACGCAGCTAGAAGATCCTGCAGTCGAACCGCCGGCGGCTCACTACCCCGTGGATGATATCACGGAGAAGACAAATTGTGTGCTACACATGCCGATGAAGAACATTAGTTTTCCGGTGGCAGATGGGTATGCTTTACCAAATCAACCTGGAGCAATCTTCCATTTTGCTCCGATTCCAGCTGGCTATGCTCGTGTCGGGGTGAAGACAGTTATGCCCGGATTCCATTCAATGGATCTTGACATTCCTGGATGTGACGACGAGAAGGCACTGGGAGAAGTCGAGTTTGGTATCGTTCTATGGAATAAGAAATACATCATGTTTCCAGACGCGGCGCCAAGGTCACCGACTCCTCTGAGTAGAAATCCACCACCTCAAAGTCCACCCGACCTCCCCGACGATTGGGAGCCCGCCGCGAGTCCATCGCCCGTGCCGTCCGTCAGCCGACTGATGTGCCCAGTAGTAATTTGCCAAAGCGGAAGCTGTTCACGTCGACTAGTACTATGCTCAGGAAAGACAGGTCCCCTGTCAAGAAACGTGCACGTGCAAACATACCGAGAAAGTCAAGAGTCCTGAGAAGAAGTTAGCTTGCGAGATGACTTCAGAGGAAATAACTACTAGCTTGCAAGAAGAGTCAAGAGCCTTTTTTGAACAGAAAAAACAGGAAAAACTGCAGGCACAACTGCACCCCGTAAAGGAATTTCTGAAGACTATACCAATGGACAAAAAAGATTACACCGTTGACTGCTTATATGACCCTCCACCGAAGCCCCTTTCAGACTATGAGCGCATTATTAACAAGCAACATAGCGCACAGATGAGCGCACAGACGGAGGAAGAAAAGAAATGCGGGAAACAAATTGCTCAGCTCGGAGAACAAGAAGTACAATCGATCGCCCCGCTCATCGTGCCTTCTGATAAGGCGGCTCAGCAAATGCACGAGGAGACAAGTTACGATGTTGCTCCGCTAGCATATAAATATGTTCATGGGCAGCCTCTGGTCATGGATCTGAAAGCTCTAACAACACAGTTATGGAATTTGCATAACTGGTACATGGCCGCTGCAAAAGAAGGGAAAATCTATTTCCTGGCGAGAGTTCAGGAACAGCACTACTTCCGAGAATATGCTGTGCAGGTTGAGTTCGAAGAACTTTTTCAGATGTACAATCAATGTGCCCTCGACAAAGCTATCATCAGCTGCTATTGTCTGTAAGTAATTTATTTGTGTAATTTAATTCTTTAGTTAACCTCTCGTTCATTGCCTGTAATTATCCTCACGACATTATTTTGTATGCTATTAATTATGCAGAATGAAGATTCGTGAATGCAGAGTGCGAGGAATCTGGGACATTGGGTTCATTGATCCGGATAAAATTCATGAAGTCACCGTAGAACAATGTGCCGAGGCCACAGAGGATGTTTTGCTAACGTTTTTAAAACGACAAAGTACCAAAAAAGAAATACTTTTTCCTTACAAATTCAAGTGAGTGTTACTGTTTTGTACACATTCTATATTTTGCTTTTCCGATATTAAGTGTAATTGATGAGTTATGAATAACCGCGTATATAAACGTGTCCAGGTTCCACTTCATTCTGATGATCATTAAAATCGAGGTTGGAGAAGTTGAAGTCTGGGACTCATTAAGGAGAGAATCTGAGGACTACAGAAGCGTGCGTGTAATGCTTAAGAGGTAATTTCAATCGCACTATATCGGCCTCTTTCGTTCATTTCCTGATATATCGGTCAAATAACTCCTCAATTCATTTTATTTGCCGGGCAGGGTTTGGAGAAAGTTCAGAGAGGAAGAACCCGGTGAGTGGAAAGAAAAGCTGGAGTTTAAGGCTAACTTGGTAAGTAGTACTTCACGTTTCAATACCATTATCAATCTCTTGATTATTATTTGATTGAATTCTATTCTCGTATAGTGGTGCCTAAAACAACCATCTGGGACGAATTTATGTGGATACTACGTTTGCGAGTACATTCGCATGATGGTCAACGAGAGAGATAATACTCGAAGAATTAGAGAGGTACGTAAACATCATTCACAACTTTATTTTGCTACCATCAATTGTGTTAGTTTCCTTCATATAATTGATTTGATCTCCTTCTTTCAAATTAAGATGGCAAAAAAGCGGAACCAGCTCCTACCAGAAAACCGTGTAAAAGCAATTGCGGAGGAATTGGCGGGATTTTTCCTTACAGAGGTCATACCTGAATCCGGAGAATTCCACTTTATCGACAAGTAGCCTCCCTCCATGTACTAGGAGTGATCTCCATATGTAATTAATTATGAGTACTTTATATGTGTACATATATATACCAAGTTGTATGTGTGCTATGTGATCTTCACGTGTGCGAAAAACTTTTTTTTTGCATCGACGTGATCTCCTCCGAAACCCTAAACCCTGAAAAATAAACGAAAATAAAAAAACAGAAACCCTAAACCCTGAAAAATTAACGAAAAGAAAAAAACAGAAACCTTTAGTACCGGTTCGTAATACGAACCGGTACTAAAGGTCCTCCGCCTGCGCGCGCTCTGCTCTGCCCACGTGGAGGCCTTTAGCACCGGTTTGTAAGCAACCGGTACTAAAGGGGGTACCCTTTAGTGCCGATTTATTAGCACCGGTTGCTCAACCGGTGCTAAAGGCCCTATAGAACCGGTTTTGTTGCCCCTTTTTCTGCTAGTGTGTTCTCATCTTTGTTGTTATACAAATTTATTATTTTTAAGGGGGGTTATTTTAGAAAATGAGAAATTGGACTTTTTTTAAGATTAACTTTTATTTTGAGATGGACGGGATTCCATTAAGGGAAATTTGTTTTGGCTCGATCGCAGGTCCAGATGGTCAGATTAACTTTTAATTTCGAGTTATATATTTTTATAAAATCATACATTTTTAATACAATTTAGATCCTGATTTTTTTCACAATAAAACTTTACGCAAACATGACTGAAATATAATTTATGCCACTGCCTGACATGAAACACAACTATTTCCAGATGCGGGTCCACTGTTGGAGAGACTAACATGTAGAATCTACTTCTTAAAATTCATACTTTTCGATCTTCTTTCGCAAATAGGGTAACAATTATGACAAGAAAGAAATTAAGAGGTAAGAAATAAAGCTCGGACTACATGTAGCCTGGATTTTTAAAAAATACTGAGAAATAGTATTTTGTAGTTTAATAAAAATAGATACGAAGGCGAGCTCGATGTGCTTCACTAGTGGTCTTCTTCCTTACCGGTTCCACAACTCGCCTTCTTCTTCACCGCCGGTTTTCACCACTCGATCGAAGCCAAGGTGGTACAGAGTCGTCGACTTATACACAGCCCACGCGAACCTGAGACCTGGTGTGGTCTGTAGAGACCATTCTGGTGAACCTGAGACCTTTCATACTTTTGCGCTTGCTGGTGCCGGCCGCCGCCGGCGTGCCTCCTCCTCATCGACTGGAGACGCCATCCCGCGCCCGCGACGGTCACCCGTGTCGTGCATGGTCGGGCGAGCCATCGGTCTACCCTTGCGCGATTACCCTGACAGACTAATTACTCGTCAGCGCTAGCTAACCCTAGCGGCGGAGAGGGAGAAACTGTGGCGGAGAGATCCCAAATGCGAACCCTAAATGGACGTCAATACGTTCATGTAGCGGAGGTGGTGGGGCCACCGGATAAAAATTTCCGCAGTAGGCCGATATGCGGTGTCTGTTCGGGCCGTAAAAATGGCCCGAAGAGCATATCGGCCGGAATTTTCCGTGCCGTGGGCTTATTCGGTATCTGCTAAGATTCTCGTACTCCCTTCCATTATGCATTGTAGCCCAACAGTTCATGTTAAGGGATGTCATATTAGGAGAACATCATATAGGAATATTTCCACCTTACCATTTGTCATATTATTATTTCCATATATATTGTACTCCTACCATAGTAAAACCAAGGTCCAGAACATAGGGCTGTCACTGAGAACGTGGGCCCGGCTCTTGGATTCCGTTGTGTTGTATATAAACCAGGGCCAATGAAGGAGTCGTGTCGTCGCTCATCCATCATCATCGTCTCTCTCCGATCTCTGCTGTGCGAGTAGTGGAGGATGAAGAGCCTGCTTGGGGAGGAGCGCAGCTTCATCATCGAGAGCGACGACGAGGAGGACCCCACCCACAATGACGACGGCGCCAGCCACGACGACGACGGCTCCTCCTCGGACTCGTCGTCCTCCTGCGCCACCACGCGCGGGGGCGGCGGCGGCGACGGCAGCCACCCCAACTCCTACACCAACCAGTGGCCCCAGAGTTACAGGTACTACCGTTTTATATCCCGATTCCTCTCTCTGCTTCCCATCGAGTGCAAAAATTCAGTCTTTGGTTCTTCAACTCGGTCCATCAAATCTCGAAATTCCCCATCCGCACTCACCGTTCCTACTACTAGTGTTAAGACTTATACATGTGTATGTGCAATCGAGATCGACCTCGTCCGAGCAGAATTGCTGTGAATGAACAGCTTTCTGTAACTCTGTCGATGCCAAGAAGAAGCTAGTTAAGGTCAAACAAGGAACAACCACCCAAACATAGCAGTCCCGACCTTGGACAGGTCTCCTCCTCCCGCACAGTAGAGGTAGGCGATTTCTGAGATCTCCTTGTGCTTCCACCTCGCCGCCGGCGGTCCGCGTGATTCCTCGCCCTCCGGCGGCCGCTCCGGCGGCGGGAGGGTGGGGAATCGCCGGATCCCGGCGTGTATATAGTGTAGGTAGCACTAGGAACCCAGCCGGCGTTGCCTTGGTGGTGGAGGCGATGGTGGTGTTGTGTTTGCAGGTCGCGCTCGTCCCCGCCGGCGGTGGAGCTTCGTGGAGCTTCACGGTGGAGCGCTGCCCCCTTCCTCGCGCTCGCGGCCCTCTGGGGTCGCCGTGGGCGAGGCCCCCCCCTCCGGATCTACTGGCGGCGGATCCGGTTGACCTTCTCGATGCAGTTGAAGACGACGCAAGCGGTGGAGCTGATGAAGCAGGGTGGAGGCCCTTTGGGGTTCGAGTTTCGGTAACTTCCCGTCTGCTTGGGGGCTGCTTCCGATCCAAGGTTCCATGGAAGTTGCGGCGGCGGCGCGTCACCGATACGGCCTCTTCGCCGGCGACATCGACGCAGAAGGACTTATGTGTAATTTTCATCTTTCTGAAGGTCTTTTCTGTCTACTTGCTGTAATCTTCAGTTGTATCCTCGCAAAAAAAAAAAAAAACAAGGAACAACCACCCAACCCAGCCACCTCTGTTTTCTCTGTGTCTGCTCTGTTCTGGTTTCTTGTTCTTCTTTCAGAAGAGCAGAGTAGAGCTCTGCTTTCCGACAGACGACCAACTTGAGATTCCAGCTCCGTTTTCTGTGGATCTATCTGCACGGTGCTGACGTGTCAATGAATCACGTTACGTGGATCCTAATTAGAGTGGAAAAGTTTTTTTTTTTGAGGAAAGGTCCGATCCATAAATAAGGAGCCTCAGCACAAATTACAAAAAGTCCAGGAAAGAAAGGAAAATTACAAAAGGACCCCGAAAATTGCACAGAGACCCCCGAACCACCTGAAGGAATTACAATCGGACCCCTAGCCCAGCTCCCAAGAGCCTAGACGTCGCCGGCGCCGGCGTACCTCGCACCGCCGGGAAGAGCACGCCGCCACATGTTGTAGATGCCTGCAGGAGTCGTCCGCCGCCGCGCGACGAAGCTTTGTCTCGTTGAACGAGCACAGGCACAGCACACACTCTCCGGTTTCCTCCATCTTCCATCCGACGCCGAGCCGCCCAGGTCCGCCATCACCAGCCCGACCACACCGACGATCTCTGCACCGCACGCCACCATGGCCAGCTGAAGCAGAAACATCGAAGGAGGCCACCATCCACCTGCACCAAAAACGGAACAAGCACTCCCCACCCGCTCCTCCCCTCGCCGCCACGGCCGGCCAGAAGAGCGCACACAGAGGACCACGCCCGCAACAGCACCTGCTTTGCAATTGCAGAAAATGAAGAAGCTTCTCTCCATCTCCTCGCCTCCACGGCCGGCCAGAAGGAGCTCCGCTCGAACCACTCCGCAAACAACAACCAGGCACCAGCGCTTATTGATGAAGCCTGCTGCAGATCTACCACCTCCACCCAACCTCCACCGAGAAGGCTTGACGGAGGAGCTCGTCGCAGCACACTCAGCACCGCGCCAAGACGCTGAGCTTGAAGAACTTCGGGGGAAGAAAACAGACGGCATCCGCCAGAAAACAAACGACAACAGAAAACTACTACTAAGCCTACCTAAGAACTACGCCGGCACCTCTCCGACACCACCTCCGGCCGGCTATTCCGGCGGAGCGGCCAGATCGGCCCGGAATCTAGGAGGCGACCCTCAAGATTACTGTAGAGGGACGAGAGCGGTGGGAGGGGAAAGTGACTCTTCCTACAATGTTAATTAGAGTGGAAAAGTTGGATTTGTGTTTGGCGGTACTCCTAATCTATAATAATCGATCCCAAATGCCTGTACCTGTCTCCAGTCAATTAAGCGGTGCTCTATAATAATCGATCCCAAATGCCTGTACCTGTCTCCAGTCAATTAAGCGGTGCTCTGTTAATCATTATTTATTTTCATTAATGCTGTCCCATTACAGTACCACGGTTTTGATTGGGATGCCATGCCATCACAGTAGAAGCTGTAGAGATCAACCCATGGTGGACCAACAACACCTAGCTGTCATACCTTCATCTCATTTCATTTCTTCTGCTTGTTTTTCCCTGGGTTTGCTATAAATAGAATAGAACGACATTGGTTTTCCAGGAAGAGGAACTGTACTACAATACTTGATAATTTAGGTCTTTGTTTCCAAGGTCTCAATTATTATTATGTCTTAATAATGTATTCAGTAAGAAGCCGTCTTTTCTCTCGTAACGCAACCTGCACGTATAAACTGTTCATAGAACAAACCGGACTTTCTATGGTCTGCAAAAAAGAAAACGAAAAAGAATCTTCTTGCATAAGACATAAAAGCCTCAAATGCCACCTCACATTAGTAGATCTACATCTCTTGACCCTGCTAAAGTTATCTTTCGACCAAGTCACGTAATAAGCAGCACAGATGTCCATGACAGACACAATCATCAAGTGGCATGGCCCATCATCTGACTGTCGCTAGTTCACATAGATGATTGCAACTTCAGAGTAAAAAAGTTTTTACTGAAAGGAAACCGTGTTGTTCCTAACCTTTTCCCATTACATTGCCATATGGATCTTTGCCAAAGTTCAGTCAGCAATTCTTCTCCAGACTCCAGGAAAAGTAGGAGATAGGAATGAATTTAAACAACACACTCACCTGTCCATTCATATCGCATTAGTACGCGGGAATAGTTTCAGTTAACTTCATTTTTCATATTTGTCCGCTTACATGTTTCTGCGCAGGGTCCTCCCAAAAGGTTATATGGGACAATGTAGCACATAGTTTTCTCTGCTTCTCTCATCATAACAACAATTTCCTGCTCTCTTGTATCTCAACAGGCAATCGATCGACATCCTCAGTAGCGTGCAATCGCCCAGCCTGAGTTTCCTGGGGACGCCGACCCTAAGCAGATTGTCCAGCTCTTTCCTCAACTCCTCTTTCCGAGGCAAAACCCCTGAGGTCATCTCTAATCTCGTCAAGCCGCTCCTACGCCCGACTACAAGCGATGAACAGCAGCAGCAGCACCAGCAACAACATCAGCATGAAGATATCCGCAAGAGTTCCCAGTACCTCCTGCCGTCGAAGAAGCCGTCTCTGCAGCAGATTCCAGAGGATCAAAAGGCGCCGGTGATTGGCCATGGGCCTTCTCCCTATCAGCAGTGCTCTTACACCCAGGGAGCGATGAATGGTAAGCACCTACACTCAGGTCTATGTTTTCAATCCTGAAAATGAAAATGAATGCTACATTTCATTGTCGATCCAACTACAAATTACATGCGTGTACGGCTGTCCTGGAGAGCAGAGCATGAGAAATAGGGCTCCTCAATTATTGGCACTGCAGGATATTCTTGAGATGTACCATTGCTGAATATCAGGTTTACTGAACCTAGACGCGTTCCCGACAGGCCAGTGTCCAAGTTCGATGTACTGATGCTCCGGTTAGACAATTTTACGCGTTATAGTATTTCGCTGAGCGCTATCAATATGCAGTTTACACCGGTACAAAACTCCAAAGAAATAAGAGCATAATTTTTTAAGGATCTGCATACAAATCACACTGTTTTAGTTTGATATAGCACTGACTCCAACAATTAATTAGTTCAGTGAATATTTGCATCATCTCTTCTTAGCCATGTGTTTGGCAGTTTAAGCAGGAAGCATCAAGTACACCAATTGGTCAATTATGTATCATTGAGTTCGGTCTATTCGCTTTGTTGATACGCCGCATCACAGGTCCACCATTTCGATTTTTCTTCCTGTTCTCCATACTAATAGGGACATCACATGGTTGATGAGTCAGCACAAGCACATCCATGTGACGGTTGTCACATGGAAAAATAGATCTGGAGGCTGTACTGTTGCTTCAAGACAAACCCATTTTATGCATAAATGCTTCCTTCCAAAAAATTGTTGAAATAATGAAGTACAGATCTGGCACCGTAGTTTTTATTTTCTTATTCACGCAAGGCATTACCGAAGATTTACTGTGTGTAATATCTTTCAGCTGATCAATAACACGTCACAAGAAAATAAACAGTAGAACTTCTACTTTGAAGTTCTGCTTTGAATCCCTGTAATAATGTTTACTGAACCTGAAGGACACCTTTTTGTTTGGATAAGTCTCGGAACTTTTGATAATAAACTGCTCTTGTTACTTAGTTAAGTAAAAAAATTGTTTTCAATATGCAGGAATAAATGTTCTGTGTGGTGTTGGAATCCTATCGACACCGTATGCGATTAAGCAAGGGGGCTGGCTGGGACTGGTGATACTAGCTGTGTTTGCTGTGCTCGCATGGTACACCGGTGTACTCCTGCGCCGTTGCCTGGACAGCACGGAGGGCCTTCAGACGTACCCGGATATTGGTCATGCTGCCTTCGGCACCACCGGTCGTATAGCCATCTCGGTAAAATCTCCTCCATCACTAATTAACTTGTTCGGGCACATTTCAGTTTACTAAATGTTGTTGTGCTAACTTGTGTTTTTCATTGTGTGTGGTTGACTATCTGCAGATAATTCTGTATGTGGAACTGTATGTAAGTACCCATTTGCAACCATCCATTTCAATCAGAATGTTGTTCTTGCTTCTGAACAATAACAACATTTGAAACATTTGCAACGCATTAACTGATCCTCAATCTGTTCTCACAGGCCTGTTGCATCGAGTATTTGATATTGGAAAGCGACAACTTATCAAAGTTATTCCCCAATGTACACATATCCATTGGGAGCTTCACGCTGACCTCGCATGTATTCTTCGCAATCCTGACAACCCTCATTGTCATGCCGACCACTTGGCTCCGTGACCTTACCTGTCTGAGCTACATTTCAGGTATCTATTCACTTGTTGCTTATATTGTGATCCTGCTTGGACTAGGATTATTTGTAGATTAACATATAATTTCAAAACATATTAACGATTTGTCTATATGCTCCGCATGTAGCTCAGCTATATCCTGCTCCATGTATATGTACCATGTATCATTTCTCACCATGATGCTTTGTTTGTACTTTGCAGCTGGAGGTGTCGTTGCAACAATCCTTCTAGTCATCTGCCTATTCTGGATTGGGGTTGTCGATGATGTCGGCTTTGAGCACAAAGGGTCTACGTTAAACCTCCCAGGAATCCCTATTGCGATTGGATTATACGGTTATTGCTACTCGGGGCATGGGGTGTTCCCAAACATCTATTCTTCTCTGAAGAATCGCAACCAGTTTCCTTCCATTATGTTCACTTGGTGATTTCCTAACTTGGGACTGCAATCCTTCCATATTCCATAGTTTTTTCTTTATAGGAATTCAACACTCAGATTCGGTTTGTGCTTATTGTCAGCATTGCGTTCTCTACCGTTTTGTTTGCTTCCGCTGCGGTGATGGGATACAAAATGTTTGGTGAATCCACGGAGTCGCAGTTTACACTTAACTTACCACAGAATCTGGTGGTTTCCAAGATTGCCATTTGGGCTACGGTACTTTGCTCTTTTCTAAACTATTTTCAGAGCCCACTTTTATGTACTAAGCACATCGGATAGGAGTGGCCTTGATTCTCAGTCATGTTAACTTGGCTCTTGACTTCTGTTGCAGGTCGCAAATCCAATAACCAAATACGCATTAACCATAACCCCTCTGGCTATGAGTTTGGAAGAGCTGCTGCCGCGAAGTCAGCAGAAGTACTCGAACATAATCATGCTTAGATCAGCCCTGGTGGTCTCAACCCTCTTCGTCGCACTGTCGGTTCCCTTCTTCGGTTAGTTCGTTTTCCTTGGTCCGAATACATCATCAACTTATTTGGACGGTAGTAGCACAAGATTCAGCCATCCACTGACCTCTGCGTTTTATATACATGTTTTGCAGCACTTGTGATGGCTCTGATTGGTTCTTTACTCGCCATGCTTGTGGTAAGTTTTCCCTGATTATTATATCAGTAGTACTTGGTCAGTGATTGGTGAGAGGCTAAAATTTTGTTTGATTTCAGACCTACATTCTACCCTGCGCCTGCTTTTTGGCTATCCTTAAGACAAAAGTGGCTTGGCATCAGGTATGCAAATATTTCCAGTGCTACATCTGTATATAAGTATTTTATACGCAAGCAGACCAGAGAAGGTTATGAAGTCATATTTTGATGACATTGTCAATTAAATTACAGATATGTACTCTCTCCATGCAAAAATACAATACACATTAGTTTCTTCTTAATTCAAAACTTTGTGAACTCCGACCAAGTTTAATATTTTTTTAGATAAAGGGATTTTATTACTTAAAAGTTTCAAGTATTACACCCGACCTCTGCATAGTTAGGATGCACACAGCCACAAGTTCACGAGAACCCAATTCTGAAATTAAAAAATGCGAATTACATATCATAATGAGAAATTGTAAAGCCGCCTAAGATGATGGTAGGTCGATCCGGAGATTATGTTGCCATCCATGCCGGGAGAATAACTCCCTGGCCGCAGCCTCCAAACGTAACGCCACCTCCAAAAACAAGTCTCGGTGCTCCACACGCAGCGGGCCGTACATGCTCGTAGCGTTGCTGTACACCGATAGATAACCTGCATAATAGAAGCATTTTTATCGTTAAAAACTTTGTCATTTCTACACAGCCACAATGACCAAATAACGGCAATCGCTCCCACCCTACTGAAGAGTTTAAACCTAGGATCCACCCCGTTTAACCAGTTGCCAAAAATATTTGCAACGGTACATCATGAAATATTTTTAATATACCAGTCAATATCATTAGATACATCATGAAATATTTTTCCATATCTTTTTTTTTTGTAGATGTCGATATTGTTTTCTACAAACTTGGTCAAACTTTACGTGGGACAAAACTAACATTATATTTTGACATGGAGGGAGTCTTTGATGAGATTATAGGCAAAGCATAACTGAAAAGCTATTTTACAGGTTGCGATCTGCTCATTCATCATCGTCATAGGAGTTACCTGCGCTTGCGTGGGGACGTACTCATCCATCGCCGGGATTATCCAGAACTACACATGACTCAGAATTCCTGCCCTAAATGCATATAAAAGAAAAGATTGCTCGCTCAGCCACAGTATTATCTGTGTAATTAAGCATATCTATGAGCAGAGCATATAAATTTTGCCCAGCAATGAAGTCAAACTCATTGATATATGATGTATAATTAAATTTGTATTCTTATTTACTTTATGGCGACTCCGTGCATGTATGATAAGATTGTATATGTTGACGGATTTTTTTTATCAAGTTCCTGGTTTTGCTAGCTATTTATCAGTTGCTTGAAATTTCCGTATATCCGTATTGAGAGAGTGAAATTGTAGCAACATGTATCTGGAATTATTAGTCTCTAGATTATACTTAGGGTATGAAGTGTGTATGTTGAAGGTTGGATGTTGATTGGAAGGACTAACAAGTAAATGCACATATATATGTCTAAAAATGGACAATGCACATGCGAATATACAAAATAGATAATTAATGTGCATAATTTGTGTGGCTTGATCTGACGGTCCAAAACCCAGTGGCGGAGTCAGTGTCCAGACAATGGGTGTACATAGTCACCTAAAAATCTCAATGTATTTGATGTATATTATTCTATGTATATGTGAATTATACATTGCTGTTTAAGTCTTTGGCAAAAATAATGGGTGTTTGTATGTACATCCATGTCCCCAAGTAGCTCCGCCCATGCCAACACGGATTCTCCATATTTTTCTCACTGGGTTTTTCGGAGTTTTTAAGACATAAACAATACGGGATGTCGAACCAAGGGGGAGTGTTGGGAAACCTTCCCGTACGTGACATGTGCGGGCCCCACCCTTTTTTGGGTGGGGGGGTTTCCCTCTATATTTGGTCCTCTCCACCTACCCCTCTCCCCTATATATACCCATGTATTTTATGGAGAGAGACACACCAATGATAATAAAGAGCAGTCCCACCTATATCTCTGTGTCAATTTACTTTCTGCATCTGCGTGTACGACTACTTTGACTATGATCTCGCTCCACGGCCTTGGACAGGACTCGCCGGCAAAGGTTGTGGAACACGTTATCAAAACGTACCGCTCCACCGACTGATCTGCCGTGAGCCTCCATCAAGCAGGCTCTCGTCGTTCATCGCAGAGGCATAATCCAGATCTAATCTCGTAAACGGTTTCCCTCCCTGTCTCGATTCCGTTTTTGAGATCCAAATATTTTTGTGGATTATTTTTGCACCTACGGTGTGGATTTCCCTCGCGAGATCTGAGCAGACTCGATGTCGCCGACCAATGTCCATGGATCTCGCAAGATGAGCGGATTTGATGACTACACTTTAGGGAGACGGTACACGTCGTGGTTCCGATGATCATGGTACCGCCACCACGCACCCGTTGTGCACGTGTCGTTCAGATCTACGAGACGCCTTGATGGCGGACGATCAGGACGAAATTGATTTTCGCGAGCTTCATGCCATTATTGTACTAGTGCCCCGCTGGCCGTGCAACTGTGGGCTACGCGCCACAACCTAATTTCCCTCCCAAGAACCGAGCTGACTCATTGTCGCCGACCAATGTCGATGTTCACGGATTCATGGGGGATTTGTTGACTACACTGTAGGGAGTTGGTACACGAGCGTAATCCAGGTGATCACGGTACCGCCGCGATGCACCAGCTGTGCCACACGCCGTCTCGATTCTAGATGAACGGACGATGAACATTGTTGCATTGTTGGCGTAAAAGACGTCGTTGGTTGCCGTAGAGCCGCTCGTCGTGTGTTGCCCGGTCGGCCGAGCCGCCAAGCTGAACGCCGAGCTCCGCACTTCGTTGCGCCGCCGCGATCTCGCCCGACTGCCGCCCGAGCTACCCACACCGTTGTTGCACTTTCACGCAAGCTGCAGGTCTAGCTGACCACACTCGCCGAGCGCCATGCCGGCCATGACGACGGCGTCAAGGATGTCGCGCACGCACTCCCGCGACCGCGAGAACCTTGCCGTGTGCCGACCTCTCCCGTGCGTCGCGCCCATACGGCCCTGCTGGCCGCCCGTGTGCGTCGCCATGGCCGCACGTCACGCCGTGGTCACCACGGCCGAGCAAGCCGCTGGTCCCGCTGGCTGGCACACCTCGCACCTCCTGCCCCCTCCCCCCCGCCGACAACCGCCGCCTCCCACACATGTTGTGCTGTCGTGCATGCACTGCCATCGCAAGCACTGCAGGCAGCCGCCGTGCGTCGCCATGCTGGCTATTGGGCCAGATTTGGCCCATGTGCGCGACAACTAAAAAAGAGGGGAGGCTGTGTGGGTTGGATCGGCAGGTGGGCCCAGATTCGGCATCCTGACCGGCTGGGCCTGACCGGAAGTGGCCGTGCACGTGGAAATTTGCGTTTCAGCTTTCGGACTTCCTGTTTTTTTTTCGCGTGAAACTGTTTTGCGCGTGGCCCCCTAGAACTGTCCGTTTTCGCTGAAATCGCATTTTTGGGTTCAAAATAGCCTCGGAAATTCAAATTTTGGGCCAACTTTCACGTTTGTGATGCGCTTAACATGTTTCCGTCATTACCATGCTTGTATTACATGTTTTCATTGCTAGAATTAATTGTTTAATTACTTTTAAGTCGCTCTGAAATCAATGTTACCGTGTTTTTAAATATTGGAACGTCATGTTAATGAATAAATTTGTATCATCATCGCAATATGCAATAGATTACCAGATGTAATCAAATTACCCGATGTAACCAGATTACCTGCTGTAATCTTGAAATATTTGCATAAAATTGCTGATTGCCGGAATCATCAACCAGGAGATCACCGAGTTTGTCCATAACAAACTAAACTATCCACCTGGACATCGTATGTGGCAATCGCACTCGAGTCCAAAAGACTCCAGTGGATGATAGGTTGTGGATCCAGCTAGTCCATGCCACCACTGCTCCACCTAGACATCCGTTGTAGAAATCGTTCCCGAGCCCAAGAGACTCGAGTAGACGATAATTTGGGGATCCAGCTGGTCCCACCACCACTACTCCTGATGAGTATGAATGGGTGTTGCCCTTATTTAAATTCCATCTATGTGATACTTTGTGAAATGAGTACACGGCAGAACAAAGTGTTTTCGCCCCTTTGGCACGCTCTCAAATAGTTGTTGGCCAGGCCGAACACACAATGTTCGCTCGCATGAGATGCTAGAATGGAATTTCGTGGTGTAACAAGTTTTGGGGTATCTACATTGTTCGGGGGAGGCATCATTAGCTCCTATGGTATGTTCAGGGGGAGGCACCATCGGCTCCTATGGTAGAGCCTCTGGAGGTGCCCATGGTAGAGCACTTGGCGCCCTCGCCTCGGCACCTACGGAAGTGCCCATGGTAGAGCACTTGATGCTCGCCCCTCCGCAATAGCTCAATATTTTGTTACCTCGGTGATAACCTAAGATGTGGAGAAGCTTAGTCATCTTGAAATCTAGGCCCAAGTCGATGATGAATTCATTGACTCTGCCTAGTCTACTAAATATTATGATCCCCTTGGCATTTTTTATGCATTTTGGTTTTTAAGCTCTAAAAGAGCGAAGCCTATTCGTTATTTCGACGCTTGAATGATATTGGTTATCGTTCATTATTTCCTCTATTTAAATATGATGGCATGTTATGTTCTGAGATATATATGCATTTGTTTAGTAATGTCGCTACTTCCTCGCTTCATTATGTTAATTATATGCAAATATCTTAGAACACGTGTGGCACCCCAACGGAGTAAACATGTCTCGTGGAAAATGATACTCCCTCCGTTCCAAAATAAGTGTCTCAAATTTACACAAAACTAAATGTATCTAGACATGTTTCATGTATAGATTCATTCACTTTTGGGCAAACTTGAGACACTTATTTTTGAACGGAGGGAGTACACAAATACCATCTTGAGAGAGATTATGTGCTTTGAGTCTAATAAAAATCTCGAGGTAGTGTTATGAAAATCGTCGGCTGCGATCCTTTTATAGTTGGCTCCAGACGAGCCACTATCATACTACACATGGGAACAACTTTGATTATTAATGATACATTGTTGTACCCTGAGTCACTCGCACCCTCTTAAGTTTCAATGATATTCACGCTAATAGTCTCCAGTCGAGACCGGTGTTATGAATGGCAAGGAATGCCTCCTAATCACCGAGCGTGATGAAAATGGTAAACATGTTCTTGAAAGTTTTTTCCTCCATTGGACACATGGCTGTGCTAAACGATAATTGTAGCACCGCCTGTGACGAGGTGTACCCTCATCAAATCCCATGGTTAAGGACCTAGGATTGAGATTATGGGGAGAGAGCGTGGTATAGTACTAGTAGTTTCGTCGGCTGACAAGCAGAGGCAAAGATTTACCCAGGTTCAGGCCCCTCGGGTGGAGGTAAAGACTCTACTTCCTGCTTGTCTGGTATTGATTGTGGATTATGCGATTACAGGGGAGCTCCGGCGAGGTATCGATCTCGTAAGAGCTTTTGGTGGTTCGGGTATGGCTTGGTCCCAGATCGGCACCCCTCCCAGCCTTTAAATAGGCTGGGTCTCGGGAGTTTGTAACCGACCTAGTTTACACGTAAGGAAAGTCTAAACCGACTATGCCTATGTCTAATCTTGGAGGGTACTCCATCTTCTTGGGCCTCTTGCCTTGGGCTTCGAGTAGTCTCTTCGCTATTGGGCCTTTAGTCGTCACGTGCACCAGGTACCCTCATGGTAGGGTACCCGAGATGTATACCCATGTCAGTAGCCCCCGTGTACTTGGCTGACTCGAAGAATCGGGCATGGACTCTTTCGTAAGTGCACGTCATATGCTTTGTATTCTGTATATATAATTTGGAATTCCTGTATGAGTATCACATGTTGGCTATGTCGAGTATTTCATCGACTGTGGTTTTTGATTATGATGATCAAGAAATAATAGCTTAGCAGGCCCAGTACACTCGACGGATCGGGACTGGTTAACTACACATTCGGGTAAGACCTTACTAGCTTTCAATCAAACTCAAGTCCCCGGACTCGAATCTGGAACAAACTGGTCAGATTCGACTAGGCCGCTTGAGGTCTTACTGAGTCGATCTGCAGTATAGCTTTGAATTTTACCCAACGCGTCCGTCGGGATTTTTCATCATGTCTGCTGACACGGAAAGTATAAGGATTGACGTTGCTGGAACGGTCCTTAGCCCAGCTCGAAAGTTCGGCGGGTCTTACCTTTGCACTATGCGTGCAGCATCCGAGGTATTTGCGACGGACGCAACTCGGGAATATTTCGAGTATGATTTCTGAACTTTGTTGGACGAGTCGTGCCCTTTGTCGACTGATATTTGCTGTTATGCTATCGGGTGCGCGACAGCGCTCCCGATGGGAGTAGCCCCCGAGATTGTGCTTCATTGCTTTGCAATGGAGGATAATCTCAAAAATCTTCTTACTCTGCATATGTTAATCGAATAATTTTGTGCCGTAATTCTATCGGGTGCACGACAGTGCTCCCGATGGGAGTAGCCCCCGAGATTATGCTGTATTCCTTGTAAATGGAGGATAATCTCAATCATTGTCTTGAGCATCTTCAGTCGAAGAATTTTTTGAATATGCTCCCGATGGGAGTAATATGACTCAGTCGAAGGAACGTTCGATTGACCCATTTTGCGTTGAGGATTTGTCACACCCGAACTAAACAAGCCAATCGAGTGACCAATATGCGTTGGGCAGACTCGAATGTATTTTCTAAACAGATGCTTCAATGACGTCAGGGATGACGTTTATTTCGACTGCAATTTCTGACACGCGTGGCGTGCGTTACGCTGCGATGGATGGGACATGACACATAGGTGGGCCCGTTTGTGCAGAGCTGACCGAATAACGGCACAGTTTGGACTTGATTTGACCACTCTGGCCCACTTTTTGACGGAGAGGTGATTATGGCTCCTCTTTTTGCGTGTGTAGTGGGCGGAGTGGCCGGCGACGGTTGCTCTCCGCGTTTGACACGTGTATGGTGAGATTACGTGCATAACGCACGACTTGGATCTAGATGGCTATGATTTCTTTTGATTTGTGGTAAATAGGGGAACGGCGCTGGCATTGTTTTTTACCTGCCATTTGCTCTGTGCGCCGCCCCTGTTCCATCGTCTTCCTCGCGCTCTACCTCCATTGCTCCTGCGCTAGAGTTTTGCGCGCTCCACCACCTGTTCGTTGACAATGAAGAAAGTGGCGGGGAACAAGCGCTCTGCCTCGACTGCTGCTGCCGCGCCCGATGCGGCGGCGATGAAGGGGAAGAAGACTGCGGCTGGCGCATCTGCGGCCGCCGTCGATCTCAAGAAGACCAATGGTGATTGGATGAAATCCACCATCAAGGCGGCGCAGCTGGACAAGCTGCGCGAGGAAGGGATGCTGCCACCCTCGGACCAACTCTTCGTCCGCGCACCCTCGCCCAAGGAGGTACTTCCCGAGCCTCGCGCTAACGAGCGTGTCTGTTTCGCGGAGTTTCTGCCTAGAGGTCTTTCATTTCCTCTCCACGACTTCGTTCGTGGACTTATGTACGCATACGGGGTGCAAATCCATGATTTCACCCCGAATGGCATTATGCACATTGCATGTTTTATGGTCTTGTGCGAGTGCTTCTTGGGTGTGTCTCCCAGCTGGGCTCTCTGGAAGTCGATCTTCATGGTCAGACCCAACAATCGAGGCGGCCGCACGTATCCTGTTGGCGGCTTCCAGATCTAGGTGCGCAGCGACACCCGCTACTGCGCCCTGAAGCCAGTCGACTCGGCGCAAGGGTGGAGGAAGAGGTGGTTCTATGTGCGCGTCGACCAAGAAGGAGTCCCAGCATTTTCGACTGCTGGTATAGCCGCGAGGACGAAGGCCTGGGACCATGAGCTTTCGACTGAAGAGATGGCAGAAGCAGCGCCTCTGCTGGAGACGATTGGAGGGCTGCTAAACAGCGTCACGGGTGTGCATCTAATTGCCACCTTTGTGAAGATGCGGGTGTGGCCACTCCGCGCTCGCGCCCACCCAATGTGGGAGTACGAGGGTGCACTCGACGCCACCCGAATGAGCAAGGAGGAGCTGTCGAAGAGCGAGCTAGTGTCGCACGTGCGGTCCATCACCAGCACAAAGTCCAGCGAGCCCTGCAACGTCGACTGCCCCGTCGATCCTTATGGGGCTGAAAAGCCTTTGCCAGAGGTTAGTGATTCTATCGATTTTATGATCTCCTTCTTTTGTTATTCTGCTATGCATCTTTGTGCTATTCGACTGTTGTTTTCTGTGTGCAGGGCCACTCGACCACCTCAACCCTTCCTCCTCTTCCTGAAGATGGCCCAACTCCTAAAACAGAGGTGACAGTAGAAGCGAAGGGAGGAGATGAATCACCTCTTCCTTCGGCTACTACATCTCCTACGGAAGAGGTTGAGGAAGAAGAGGTTGAAGAAGCACATGACAAGGAGCGTGCCATGACTGATGATGTGAGCGAGATCCCCACTCGCAAGCGCCGTCGGGCAGCTCACGTTGTGTCTTCCTCCATGAGTTCACCCGCCAAGGGATCAGATGTGAGAGATGATGGAGACTCAGGCTCGTCTCCTACGACCACAGCTGCTCCTTTGGACGTGAGCCCGTTGAGCTCGGCTCCTCCTCCTCCTCAGTCGGGTGGGGAGCTCCTTTTTGGAGGCCCAAATTTTGAAGAGCTCGACACTGATGATGAAGAAGAGCACAGGTTTGCTCCTTTTTGTACTACAATTTTTGTGAGTTGAGTACTGTTTCTTATGTTGTATGTCTTTTGGTCACTCGCAGTACTGAGACTGCGCGACCTCCAACCTCTCCAACCAAGAGAGCTTCGACTCCAGATCAGCCTGAAGCTTCTCCTGTTGCGGCTGAGGTTGTGCAAACAGTAGCCACAGCCACTTCCATTGAGGCCGCCAAGATTGCGAGTACATCGACTCCGCAAATTGGGACTTCTGCTGCCAAGCCTGCGCCTTGGGTTGAACACGTAAGTGTCTTTTGTCGAGTTTTTCTTCTAGGACTATTTGTGTATAGCTTATGTTGGTTTCGTGTGCGTGCAACCCTTTTACCTCAACCTGGTGGAATCAGGTAAAGCATTTGTCCAGGTTGAACAGGAGAGGGATAATCTGCGCACTGTTATGGAGCAGCTCACCCGTAAGTGTGTTGGGTTTCTGTATGTCTTTGCTTTGTCGACTGTGAATGACATCTGGCTATCTATCTCAGGTGACAAGGCGTCTGCTGAGTCCCGGGTTAAAGAGCTAGAAGATGCACTTGCCAAGGAGCACGCGGAGTCGAAGAAGGCCTTGGATGACGCCAAGAACTCTGATGCGCTGCGCGAGAAAGATTTTGCTGAGCGCTTGGCTAGCCTCACCCAAGACGTGGGCGGTAAGTTGAATTTGCCACTTTTGTCCCCTTCTTTTGGCACTGAAGGTTGTGTAAAAGTTTGTGTTCTATCTGATTTTTTGCAGGAGCTATTGGCGCACCGCTAGGTGTAGACCAGTCGAGTGGCGATTTGTCCCTTGACCGCGCTATAGGCGATTTGGACGCCGTCTCCACCCAAGCCAAGGATGCACTCGCCAAGTCTACGAGCACCCTCGGCGCCGTGTTCAAGGACGTGTTCCCGTCTAGCCAACCTCCTTCGACTGTGGATGGCTTTGCCGACGTCCTGGGCCCGGGAACTTCGACTATGACGAACTTTGCTCGCGCTCTGACGGTACGCGGCTCAGAGACCACCCTCAAACTCATTTTAGGTCATGGGATAGAGGGTGGCTTCAAAGCCGCTCTGTCTGACTTTCCTCGCAAGCCAGGCGGGAAGCTGGTGTCCCTAAAGCATGCGAACGAGCCAGCCGCAAAGTTGGCTGAAACTTTTATGGCTACCATGGAACGCCGGGTAGCAGAGGTCGCCGCCTGTCGGGGGGTTACCCCCGGGTAGGGTAATGATGAGGTAAAGACATGTAAGGTTAAGGCAGTAAGCTGTCCGAGGGAACGATTGAGCAAGGACGCAGGAGGCGTCATCCGACGTAAGGTGTACGTCCGAGGTATACTTTCCGAGGTATATCCTCCGAGGTATCAACCTCGGGGCAGTCAGCTAGCTACCACAGGAATAAGATATTCTCACCGAGGTATATGATCAGGAGTGTTATCCGAGGTTGGCAGCAAGGATCGAGGCATGTCAGAGAGGTCACGGGTGCCGCAGAGCTCGTAGCCCGAGGCTTCAGAGGACGGCGAGGTCCGTCCACGGGTTTCCCGGAAGCTCGGGGGCCTAGGAGCTGACTCGGCATTTCGGGAAAGGTCTACAGGCTAGACCTCGGCAGGCTACTGAAGTATGACCGAAGAGGAAAGCTAGGCCTGGCTGGCCTGACAGTCCGGCCGTTGAGCTGGCAGGAGGCAGAGGCTTGTCTTCTACCTTTTGGCCATGCCATTGTCAGTTGTAGGCAGGGGTAAAAATGTACTTCGGCCTGTGTATATATGCGGCATCTCTACCTCCAGGGAGGAGGACGGCACAAACCCTAGCTCATTTCCCCCTTCGTAGTTTCACCTTCTACCTCGAGCTCTCACTTTGGTAGCACATACAGCTCGAGGAGCACCTTGTACCGAGAACCACACTGATATATTGAGAGAGGCAAGGCAGGAGTAGGGGTTTTACTTCCTCACGAAGGCCCCGAACCTGGGTACATCGTGGTGTCTTTTGTGTTCTTGGCTTTCTTGGTTTCTTGTTCATGTTCTTGTGGTTTCTTGCATGTTCTTGCTTGTGCACGTCTTGAGTGCATAAACCCTCCCCGGATTCCCCCAACGACCATTCGGCCCCAACTAAGCCATACCCATGGCATCTGCCGTGATCCCACCACGACAGTTGGCGCCCACCGTGGGGCAGATTGAGGCGTTGGGTGGAGTTTCCATCCGGACGGGCTCCTCTGGGTGTGTTCTTTCTGGCCTTGTTACCAAGATGGCGAGTTCGCCTTTGTGAGCGACAATGCGGGGTGCTTCGCCGGCAAGCCTTTCCCCACCGATGGCTTCCTCATGATGCTCGGCAGCTTCCCCACATACGTTGCTGTCGAGGTGGTTCGCGAGTACCCGGAGCAGGTGCTCGTGGACGACGAAACTCCTCTCCTGGCGGCTTTGGGTCGCGTGTCACTCGCCCTCCGAGGTGTGTGGAGGTGATGTGGCTGGTACCAGCCTGCAGCTAGCAAGGCAGATGCTGGCAAGGTCGCGCTAGCCGAGGTGGAGGCGACGCCAACCGCGCTGCCTGAGAAATCAGGTCGGACGGCGAAGTTTCCGTACGAGAAACCTAGTCAGAATGAGCAGTTGGGCATGCCAAGGGAAGAAGTTCCCTTAGAAGCTATCGTTGATAGGTTAGCTCGGCCACTCGCAGTAGAGGCAAGTGTGGAGCATACGGTGGCCGGGTTAGAGGCAGAGCGCCAGAGGGTGCTGAGAGAAGCTCGGTTGCTGGCCGAGGCTAAGCAGCAGTTCGATATGGAGCAGAAGGAGTACAATGCTGCACATGGTATAGAGGATGGTTTTACTCCGGTTGTGCGGCGTAAGAAAGCTGCTCTGCTCAACCGAGGCAAGGACCTCTATGGGAGATGGCTAGGGCTGCAGTCTCGGGCTCGAGTAAGGCAACAAGTAGCAGGTCGGCTACTGGTAGGCCGGTGTATAGTTCACCAGCTAAGAACCTTAGAGCAGCCGAAGCAGTAAGGGCCGGGCTATCGGAGTTGACCGGGATGCATGGCGTGAGCAGCAGAAGCGGCTCAATGAGTTAGTGCATGTGGCCAGCAAGCAAAATGAAGCCCTCCGCAAGGCCGGGCTTGGCGGTTCGCAGGCGGTCCATTCGATTAGGCCAGTTAGCCAGGGGTCCAAGGGGCAAGCCTCGTCTCCACACGTCGGAGGAGCCGATCGTGCCCGGAGTGTCACTTCAGGTCGGAACAAGGAGATGCAGCTGCAAGTGTACGATCCGGTGTTAGCTGGGAAGCAAAAGGTCGGCAACGCTAGCCGAGCCAATGGAGACCCCGGCCCAGGTGATGCAAGCCGAGCTAAAGGCCGTTCAGCTCAGGGAAATCAGAACGGTGGGCAAGCAGCGTCGGCTGGCCGAGGTAAACCACCTCAGCCCCCGAGGCATCAGCAGCAACCCCGGCCGCAGGAGCAGTATCAGCAAGAGCCGGAGTATGTTCCGCAGCCGAAGAACGTCGGTCGAGGTGGCGACCGATATGATGATGGAAATTCAGCCATGGAGCGGGCTGGATTCTATAGAGTGGATGGTGCATTGGGAGAGCGTATCGGAGCTCGGACGTTGCCTACAGGTGATGCGCGCTACAAGCTAGATCGGATTTACATGTCCGAGAAGTTGGAGGAGGAAGGCCCTCCTGGTCCGGCGTGTTTTGGACCTCGGATCATGAAGGAACCACCTCCACCAGTGTCTCAGTTTCAGTTGGGTCGGAGTACCAGGCCGTACAATGGGAGCACCAAGCCGCAAGATTGGCTAGCTGATTATGTTTCAGCAGTATACATTGCGGGGGGCAATCGCCGATGGGCGGTCCGGTATCTCCCGCACATGTTGGAAGGTCCTGCTCGGATCTGGCTGAACAATTGCCGGAGAATAGCATCGATTGCTGGCTGGATTTAGAGGAGGCATTCAATAGCAACTTCGCCAGCACTTACAGGAGGCCAAACCGACCTCAGCTTTTGCAGGCGTGCAAGCAGGAGGACAATGAGACTGACCGAGAATTCTTGACTCGGTGGAGCAATGTTCGGAACTCCTGTGAGGGAGTTATCGAAGCACAGGCTATAGCGTGGTTTGCTGATGGATGTCGGTATGGTAGCATGTTGTGGCAGAGGCTCCAGAGAGATATGCCAAAGACTCTGGCCGAGACGATTCGGATAGCTGATTCCTATGCCCTTGGCGATCCGATGCAGCCTCTGCTGGATGGGAATGCCCGGAACAGGAGGAATCCGATGAACAACCGCAACAACGGACCGAGGTTTGATAACCGTCAAGAGTTCGGGCAGAAGAGGAGAGAACCAGATTTCCAAGTCAATGCTGTAAACCCAAGTCAGTCCGGACCTGGAGGCGCCCAGAAACCGAAGACTGAGGGTCAGGCGTGGACTCCGAACCAGAACCAGAATCAGGGAGGTGGTGCGAAGCAGTGGCAGGAGGCCGGACCACCTGTGACTTACGAGTCATTGGTGAATGGACCATGTATCTATCATGGCAGGAATGGCAGAACACCCAACCATACCACTCTGCAGTGTAGTTTTCATCACCGAACCGCTGCAGAAGGGGCGAAAGCTGGGGCAAACCGGAGTGGGCCACCGAACCAATGGCGTAGACCTCAATATCCGAACACGCAGCAGCAGCATAAGCCGACCATAGCGGCGCAGAATCAGAGCTTAACCGGAGCAAATTCAACCCCGGTGCATGCGGCCCAAAACCAGAAGACGGTGCAGGCGAAACCGGTGAATGCAGTGAGTGCCCAGGGCAACAACAACAACGGTGGTGCCGGCCAAAGCCAAACGTGGTCCTTTGAGAATCAGAGGTATGAGAACCCCGGTAATGATTATAGGGAAGTACATCAGAGCTACGTGGTGTTTGTGACTGAGTCAACTGATAAGAAGAGTATGCTGAGGCGTGCCAAGGAGGTGAATGCAGTATCTCCGGCGGTGGTGAAATACATGAACTGGTCCGAGCAAGAGATCACTTGGAGCAGGCAAGATACACCTCGGATCATGCCGAGCCCTGGAAACTATGCACTGGTGGTGGATCCGACGTTTTGTGGGCCGACCAACAATGTGAGATTCACCCGAGTCTTGGTGGACAATGGGAGTGCCATAAATATCATGTACCGAGACACAATGGTCAAGCTGGGATACTCACCGAACCAGTTGCAGCCTAGCAGCTGTACATTTCACGGTATTGTGCCCGGGGTCTCTTGTGCACCTATGGGAAAGATTTGGGTCGACGTGGGTTTTGGTACCCGAGATAACAGCCGAGTTGAAAGTCTTGAGTTCGAGGTTGTGGACTTGCAGAGCCCTTACCATGCCTTGCTGGGAAGGCCAGCCTTGGCCAAGTTCATGATCTCCACTCATGTGGCTTACCTAAAGATGAAAATGCCGGGGCCCAAGGGAATAATAACCATTTCTGGTGACTACAAGAAGGCTATGCAATGTGCCTCGGCGGGATCTAGTTTAGCCGAGTCCTTGGTGATCGCGGCGGAGAAGAAGCAACTTCAGAAGGTGGTGGCAATGGCGCAGTCTACTCAGCTCGGCATGTCCGGACTAATTACTCCGGACATGAGCGCTTCATTCGAGGTGCCCAAGGAGACCAAGAAAATCCCGCTGGACTCGGAGAACCCGGAGCGTTTCGCCATCATTGGTACTGGCATGGACGAGAAATAGGAAAGCGCGCTCTGTCACTTCCTCCGTGAGAATCGGGACATTTTTGCATGGTCGGCTAAAGACCTGCCAGGTGTTCCGAGGGAGTTGGCAGAGCACTCTTTGTTTGTTCGGCCAGAGGTGAAACCAGTGCGTCAACCGACGCGGCGGCTCTCAGATGACCGAAGAAAGGTGGTACTCGAAGAACTGGCGAAGTTACTGGCTGCAGGCTTCATCATGGAAGTGCTGCATCCGGACTGGATATCTAATCCAGTCCTCGTGGAGAAAAAGAAGGACGAACCGGCGGTAGTCAAGGTGTGGCGCATGTGCATTGACTTCACCAACCTGAACAAGGCGTGCCCGAAGGATCCCTTTCCTTTACCTCGGATTGATCAAGTGATCGATTCTACGGCTGGATGTGAGCTGTTGTCTTTTATTGATGCATATTCTGGTTTTCACCAGATCCCACTGAACACTGATGATCAAATAAAGACTGCCTTTATTACCCCGTACGGGGCGTATTGCTATCGTGTCATGTGTTTCGGTTTGAGAAATGCCGGGGCAACTTATCAAAGGTGTATGCAGAAGTGCTTACATTCTCAAATGGGCAAGAATGTGCAAGTGTATGTCGATGACATTGTTATCAAAACTAAAAAGAAGCATACTCTCATCGAAGACCTCGAAGAGACATTTGCAAATTTAAGAAAGTATCGGTTGAAACTTAACCCGGACAAGTGCACCTTTGGTGTCCCGGCTGGAAAATTGCTCGGTTTCCTCGTATCGAGCCGAGGTATAGAAGTTAACCCGGCTAAGATCCGAGCTATCGAAAGAATGAAGTTGCCGAACTGTTTAAAAGATGTGCAGAAGTTCACGGGATGCCTTGCATCTTTAAGTCGGTTTGTAAGTCGGCTAGGAGAAAAAGCCTTACCATTGTATCAACTTATGAAGAAAAGTACCAGTTTCACTTGGACCCCGCAGGCGGACGCGGCGTTCAATGAGCTGAAGAAGATGTTGTCCACTGCTCCGGTGTTGGCATCCCCTTTGCAGAATGAACCGATGTTGATATACATTGCGGCTACAAACCGGGTCGTAAGTGTTGCAGTGGTGGTGGAGCGAGACGAAGGAGGCAAATCGGTGCAGAGACCAATCTACTACCTGAGCGAGGTGATATCCACGTCGAAGCAAAACTACCCCCACTACCAGAAGATGACGTACGGAGTATACCTGGCGGTTAAGAAACTGAAGCATTACTTCCAAGAGCATCCCATGACGGTGGTATGTGATGCTCCAATCTCGGAGATCATCGGATGCAAGGACGCAACTGGGCGAGTTGCCAAATGGGCGATCGAGGTATCTCCATACACTCCGCATTATGAAAGGCGAGATGCAATCAAGTCGCAGGCGCTGCCGGACTTTTTATGCGATTGGGCCGAGATGCAATATGAGCCGCCCTTGCCGGACTATAATTATTGGAAGATGCACTTTGATGGGTCCAAGACCAAGGTCGGATTTTAGGTGCCGGTTGTCGTGGTGGGATCACGGCAGATGCCATGGGTATGGCTTAGTTGGG
>CAMZMU010000043.1:256599-423000 GCA_947311845.1 Poa pratensis | reverse complement strand
ACCGGGGATAGCGCTGAACCATTTGAGAACTCCTTCAATCAAGCCCCTCGCCTGACTCCGAGTCAATTTTCTTACCGCCAAGTTCGGAGTCTGAGCCTATTCCTATGGAGGTAGACGTCGGATGCGTTTGGCCGGACTCGGGGACTGCTTCGCAGTATCCGAGGACTGATGGAGCTTTTCCTATGGAGATAGATGATGGGAACTTCGGGTCTGACCCGGGGACTTCGCACCAACACTCGGGGACTGGCCGAGCAATGGTGGAGGAAATCATGAAGGAGATCATGGCGACCGAACCAATGGAGATAGATGAGAGGCTTTTTCCTCTGCATCCAGTGCCGGAATGGGCGGAGCAGATCATGAACTTCATAGCCGATGGAAGTTTGCCAAGTGATACAACCGAGGCAAGGAGAATCCAGAGGAGAGCTAAGGGATACACCATCATCAACAAGGAGCTATACAAGAGAAGTGTGACCGAGGTGTTGCAGAGGTGTGTCGAACCAGCTGAAGGCAAGGAGATGCTTTTAGAAATCCACCAAGGAGAATGTGGACATCATTGCAGCACAAGAGCTCTGGTGGCCAAGGTGTTCCGGCACGGGTTCTATTGGCCCACCGCCAATGCCGATGCAGAAGATATAGTTCGGAAATGTGAAGGGTGCCAAAGGTTCGCCAAGCAGCAGCACATGCCAGCTTCGGCGCTCAAGACCATTCCTATCACGTGGCCCTTTGCAGTTTGGTGTCTGGACATGGTGGGAGAATTCAAGCCAGCCCGAGGCAATATGACTCACATACTGGTGATGGTGGACAAATTCACTAAGTGGATCGAGGTGAAGCCAATCCGAAAAGTGGATGGTCATACGGCGGTGACCTTTTTGAAGGAAATAATCCTGAGATATGGATATCCTCATAGTATCATTACAGACAACGGCACGAACTTTGCTGTCGGAGAGTTTGCTCGGTTCTGCATGAGTAAGGGAATTCGACTTGATAGCCTCGGTGGCTCACCCACAGGCTAATGGGCAAGTAGAGAGGTCAAATGCATTGGTATTGGCCGGAATCAAAGCTCGGTTGGTAGAACCACTGTTGAAAACACCGGGGTGTTGGATCGATGAGATACCAGCAGTTCTGTGGGGTCTAAGGACCACACCGAACAGATCAACTGGCTATACGCCATTTTTCATGGTCTATGGGGCCGAGGCAATGCTGCCAACCGACATTGAATATGATGCGCCCAGAGTGGCAATGTACACAGAAGCCGAGGCTAAAGAAGCTCGGGAAGATGCTGTAGATCTGCTCGAGGAAGCAAGAGAATTGGCCTTATCTCGGTCAGCAATATATCAGCAGGGTCTCCGACGTATCAAAGCGGCATGTAAAACCCCGAAAGTTTAATGAAGGAGACTAGTGCTGAGGCTTGTGCAGCGCAGCAAAGGCGGCACAAGTTGTCACCTCCATGGGAGGGACCATACATTGTGAGCCGAGCTTGCACAATGATTCTACTATCTTATAGATGCACAGGAGCCAAGGGGAGATGGGCTGGACAGACCCGATGCGGAGCTTCAGCGTCCATGGAATGTAGCTCTACTCCGACCCTTCTACTGTTGAAGGAAGTAATGTATGTACCTCGGCTGATCTTTAAATAAAAACTTCGGCACCTCGAGAGTGAGCTCGGGGACTGCCTCGCTCTTATGATTGCATGTTTCTTTTGTTTGTACTCTTTCTTCGTTCGTATGCCGAACTATTTTGAACCTCGTCTCAAACTTCAAGTACTGTATGCTATGTAACTAATCTTGTGACTCGACTGACGAACGCCAGCATGGCAGTCAAGAGCAAAGACGAAAGAACATGGGAAACATGAAAATGAACTCGGGGACTCGGTCCAAAAAGACAGTTCGGCATATGTCGTTTACTAACCCCTGTTTTTACTTCTTTTTTATGTCGGATGACTTTGAAACATACCTCGGAATTTACCAAGTACTGTATGCTATGAACAACAATCTTGTGACTCGACTGTCGAACGCCAGAATGGCAGACAAGAGCAAAGAATGCCAAATATAGTAAACACGAAAGTAAACTCGAGCAATCATTCAAAAGGATTCGACATAAAGCTTAGAAAAGCATGGTTCGAATGAGCATATAGTAATAGAGGTAGCAAAGGAACTACTTAAGTTTGATTACATCTGCGTCCCGGCATACCGGGGATTTAATGAAGTTTTTTGGCCAAGCATAAGTTCAGGTCGAGGCATCAGGAATTACGTCGGCAGCAGCCGATGTAGCAGGGATTTCGTCCGGAGCCGAGGTAGCCTGGGAAGTGCTGGCAACGTCGGCAGTAACCTCGGCACCAGGTTGTGGAGAAGCCTCGGTTTCTGCTTCGCGGGTTTCACCCGCCGTCACCTTGCTCGGCCTCGACGTCGGATTCTGTTTCGTATTCCTCGTCTTCTGGCTCGTAATCCTCGGCGTCGGAGTAGGTGTCTCCTTCGCTCAAGTTCTTCGTGTTGGCATATCCAGCAAAGAGGCAGCCATCTTTTGCGGCGCGCGAAAGGATCGGGTCGAGACCAAGGGAGCCTCGCCGGAGAGTGTTCATCTTTCGAGGTCGATCTTCTCGCACCAAGTCATGATAAACCTGAGAGCGGCATCAGCTCCAGCGCGAGCTGAAGATGAACGCCACTCTCGCAATCTTTTTCGGTTCACGAAGCTTGGGCGAGCTCGTAGATTTGGGAGCGTCGGCAAGAGGCCATAAGGCTCGGAAAGCAGACCACCTGCATCGAAGTTCCGACCCAATGGTTTTCAAGGGATGGATCCGAGCCTTGATGGCCACGATGTGGTCCTCAACGGTCCAGACGGGGTTCGTCTCGTTACGCCTCTCCCTGTGCCGAGCAGTGATACTGCGGGCCGAGACTTGGGTGTAGGTGAAATGCTCTGCAGAGGATAGCCTGTTTAATGAGAAAGATTCGGCAGAGAACCAGGTGTGAGGACAAAGAAAAGCTAAGGGGCAAGAAACTTACCGTCCATTCGGTTGATAGTTTGCAGCGTCGGGAGGAAACTGGTTACCTGCGCTTGCAGAGCTTCCAAAGCCTCTGGCCGAGGTGGCGCGGGCCTCGGCTAACTGGAGCGCTTCTGTGATCCTTGGCGGCATCCTCCCGAAGTTTCTTCTCTGTTTCGACAACACTGGCCTTTTCCGCCTGCAGCTGCTCTTTTTCAGACGTCCGCAGCTCAGTGATGCGCTTGAGCTCCTTTACCAGACGAGCTACTTCGGCTTTCTCTTGTTGTAGCTTCTCGTCCAAAGAGTTCTTTTCTGCAAGGACGGCCTTGTGCTCGTCGTGGAGTTTCTTGTGGTCAAACAAGAGGGTATGAAAGATATCCGTGCGGACGTTCATAGTATTCTGCAAGGAAGAAAAACATAGCTCGGTTAGAAAGGCTATACCTCGACAAGAGTCTCGGGGACTCGGAGTCAAATCATTGGGAAAATGTTGCCGGGGTATGCCTCGACAGGAGTCTCGGGACTCGTACCCGAGGTGCATGCTAAAGTAAGATAAAATGGTTTGGATACGTCGGATGAAAATGGAAAGTTGAGATTCAAGCCAAACAATTTTAACTCCGGCGGAGCGTCAATAGTTTACCTCGAATCTCGGGGACTGGGAATGGTGGATATTAGATGAGATACTGCATGAAAGTAAAGAGAATAGGACTTACGTCGATGTTTTGAGCAGCACGCAGGGCAGCAGTTTGTAGATCATATACGCTTCGGCCGCAGGCGCTGTTTCCCGCAGGATGCTCAGCCACCGGAGCAGCTAGGAGGCCGAGGAGACCTCGTCTGCAGAATTCCAGTCTGCATTGTAGTGTTCCAAGGAGCCGAGGCTCTGGTCACTGTCAGTGCGCAGAGGAGGAAATCCCCACGGTCCGCCCTGCTCGATGCCCCTAACCGAGGCCTCCAAGGCCAAAGCAGCCTCGGAGCTTGAAGCAGGCCGGTTATCCAATATAAGAGATGCCCTCCGAGCATATTCTTCGGCCGGAGGGGCAGTCTCATCAACGGGTGCGGCGAATGGAGGAATTCGGCGTGTCACCGGGGGAGGAGACCTCGGTTGCATCCTTGAAGGAGAAGAGATAGTCAGGGTGCCAGACCCAGATGTTGGTTTGGGGGTGACCTTAGACTTCACCGTCTCTTTCTCTTTCTCCTTGCCCTTCTCCAACGGCAAGGTAGTCTGGCGAACTGGTTTTGCTGCTTGGGCTGTTGCTTCTGCTGATGCTTCTGCTGTTGCTGCTGTTGGTTGCGGGCAGTCTGGCTGCGGGGGGAGAGTCGAGGCTCCGGCAAGGTAGCCGGAGTTCTGGCGCGATTGGTCCCCGCATCCGTTTGAGGACGCGGAGAAGTCTGACCTCGGGTGGGGGCAGATTTCCCCAAGGCCGGGCCAGACCTCGGTGGAGGAGATCCGGGGCGAGAGTTCGTCGGGGGTCGTGGCTTCAGAGGCACCAACGGGTGCAGTCATGGAGGATACCTCCTGATCCACGTCTATGGGGCACTGCAACGAAAAGAAGATGGTCAAGTGTTAATACCGAGATAATATGTTTAAGCAACAAACATTGTTGGCTATAGAAGCAAAGCATTACCCATCCGAGGTAGGAAACCTCTTGCCCCCCGGGCATGAGGAGGATCCGGACTTCTTCAGCGTCTCTTGACCGGAGCCTCAGTGGGTCCGGAGGCTCCAGTGGCGGATGGTTCGGCGGCCGAAGTTGCGGCACCAGCGCGTTTCCGGCTGGTTGCTGGAGTAAAGTTCGGAAGGTGAGGAAGGCAGGAGAGGTACCGCGTTTATTGGTTCCATGACGAGAAACCCCTCCTCGTCATCCGAAATCTCTTGAACTGAAGCTTGTGCTTGAGGCTTACCCGCGGTGGTGATGCGGGCCGAGGCAATGGGCATAAATCCTCGTCGTCAGGGTCCACGTTGGATGGTGGGTCCTCGACAGGGAGATCCTTGCCGAAGTGGTCCGCAGGATGGACTCCATCCTCGGCGGTCTGGCGGGCGAACAGCTGTATGGCAGACATATGAAAAGGAGTTAGGAAGAAAATTGTCAAGATGAACGTCGGTAGCAAGACCTCGGTGGTAAAGGAGTATCGAAGAAAACGTCGGAATAGCGTACCTGTTTCGCTGGCTTGGTCCGTAGTGGGGTTCCCTTCCCCATGTCCAAGCGTCAGAGATCTTGGACTTGGTGATAGCTCGAACTCGCCGAGCTACCGCGGCGTTGTCCAGTGCAACGTGCGTATGGCGGATGGGGTCATAAAGACCGCTCATGTGGCAGATCTTGTGAGACCTCGCCTGGAGAGGGAGACCCTGCGCTTCACAAATGTGCAGGCCAGGTCGTCAGCCGTCAGGACTTTCCCGTCGTTCCCGGGGTCCTTCGGGTCCCGCCATTTCGCAATATACTCATGGATGGACTTGAGTTCGCCGTATGAGGGGGACGTAGTCCCAGTTGAGCTGTTCTGTAGGAGGGCTGAGGTTAAACGCCGGCAGGTTGAGGAAGTCCTCCTCGCCGGAGTTCTTCACGTAAAACCACGTCCGGAGCCACTTGCGAACGGTGTCCGGGGTAGCAATACGTGGGAAGATGGAGTTTCGGCGAGGAGCTATGGTGGCTGCTCCGCAGGCAGTTAGTAGCTTGGGCAGATCCTTGTTCTTTGGATCCGGGATCACTTGCCGCTTGAGTTGGAAGTAGCGAGAAAAGAGGTCTACCGTGGCTTTGAGGCCGAGGTATCCCTCAGAGAAGGAAATGATGCAGGAGAGAGTGGTGATGGCGTTGGCGGGGAGGTGATGAACCTGGAGCCCGAACTTGTCGAGGAAGCTCCGGAAGAAATCACTAACGGCAGTCCGAAGCCGCGCTGGAAGTGCGCGACGAAGACCACCCGTTCCCCTTTCTTGACTTGAGGCTCGAGTTCGCCCTCTGGCAGGCGACACTCTACCCCGGCGGGAATCCGCCGAGTCGCCCTGAGCCACTGGATTTCGTCCGGAGTTACATCCGAACCTTCCCAGCCGGCTCGTTCTCCGACCTCCAGTTCGAGGTCTGGAATCTCGGTTTGATCCGAAGTCTCAGGAGGAGACATCTCGGCGGAATCAATCTGCAGAGAATGCACAGAAGTTTAGTAAAGGAAAAAGTAAATCTGGAATCTAAGGCTATATCTGGCTAACTCAGGAGGAGTTGGACGGCTATCTAATGTACATAGAGGCACATATATGCTAGGCGAACGTCTGTCCGAGGTATGGAACTCATTTCTACCCAAAAAAGTATGCGAGTAAGATCTACCGGAGGAGGTAATAAAATTTTATTCAAGAACATATGAAGAACCAAAGCGCGAAGAGGAAGAAACCTAGGGCAATGCCTAGGGTATCAAGAAAGGGAGTACGTACCGTGAAAACGAGGTGCTGAAGGGCGGCGCCGGTGACGCGGTCGCAGCGGCGACGAAGGAGCTGCTCGTCGGTGGCGGCTGGAACGCGTTTCTGCGCAACCGGAAGCGGCGGCGCTGGTGGCGATGGAGGCGAGACGGCGAGTGAATGAGGAAGAAGAGGGAAGCACTGCCCCAGGCCCATATTTATAACCGCGGGCGGTAACTGCGCACTACCGCGCGGTTATCGGAGCGGCCAGTGGGATCGTTTGTGCACAATGGCCCACGTGGCACGAAGATAGCGGTGGCGAGCAGGCCACAGGATCGGTTGCAGGAGGCAAACCGTCGTGCGGCGCGGTTACTGGAGCGCTAAGCGGCGCAAGCGGGAAACCTCCGCTGACGTGGGCCGCGTGGTGGAAAGCACTCGAGTGCTTTGACTATCGTGGACCAGGAAGTGACGGATGGGACACGTGAACAGTATTCTCTGACCGAAGTCAGTAAGGATGCAGAAATCGAGGGGTTGGCGTCCGAGATCTCGGCGGATACCTCGGAAAAGCAGCATGGCCCGAGGAACAGACCGATGGATTTCTCGGAGTATTGGTTCGGTAACCTGCAAAACATTGTAGCGCGTGTGGTTTCGGGTTGAACCTGATGCGGCCTTTCATCCGAGGCTGCGAGGCCACATCAGCTTCGGGGACTACTGTCGGGGGGTTACCCCCGGGTAGGGTAATGATGAGGTAAAGACATGTAAGGTTAAGGCAGTAAGCTGTCCGAGGGAACGATTGAGCAAGGACGCAGGAGGCGTCATCCGACGTAAGGTGTACGTCCGAGGTATACTTTCCGAGGTATATCCTCCGAGGTATCAACCTCGGGGCAGTCAGCTAGCTACCACAAGAATAAGATATTCTCCACCGAGGTATATGATCAGGAGTGTTATCCGAGGTTGGCAGCAAGGATCGAGGCATGTCAGAGAGGTCACGGGTGCCGCAGAGCTCGTAGCCCGAGGCTTCAGAGGACGGCGAGGTCCGTCCACGGGATTCCCGGAAGCTCGGGGGCCTAGGAGCTGACTTGGCCATTTCGGGAAAGGTCTACTGGCTAGACCTCGGCAGGCTACTGAAGTATGACCCGAAGAGGAAAGCTAGGCCTGGCTGGCCTGACAGTCCGGCCGTTGAGCTGGCAGGAGGCAGAGGCTTGTCTTCTACCTTTTGGCCATGCCATTGTCAGTTGGAGGCAGGGGTAAAAATGTACTTCGGCCTGTGTATATATGCGGCATCTCTACCTCCAGGGAGGAGGACGGCACAAACCCTAGCTCATTTTCCCCCTTCGTAGTTTCACCTTCTACCTCGAGTTTCACTTTGGTAGCGACATACAGCTCGAGGAGCACCTTGTACCCGAGAACCACACTGATATATGGAGAGAGGCAAGGCAGGAGTAGGGGTTTTACTTCCTCACGAAGGCCCCGAACCTGGGTACATCGTGGTGTCTTTTGTGTTCTTGGCTTTCTTGGTTTCTTGTTCATGTTCTTGTGGTTTCTTGCATGTTCTTGCTTGTGCACGTCTTGAGTGCATAAACCCTCCCCGGATTCCCCCAACGACCATTCGGCCCCAACTAAGCCATACCCATGGCATCTGCCGTGATCCCACCACGACACCGCCCGTGCGAGTAGGGCTAGGTCGGAGTCGATGTCTGAGAAGTAGGGCAGCCGCGCATTTTTATGCCTTGTAATTAAACTTATGATCATGCGAGTATGCATGTGCTTTTGCTACCTTTGTATGAATATAATTTCCTCATTATGATCCTGCTTGTAAGGCTGTATGTTGTTGCTCGTCTGAGCTTTGTGACTAGTTTCTCATGAAACTTTTATGATGCTTGGAACAGAAACGGCCAGCCGCCACTTCATCCAGTTCGTCGCGGCATCGTGCCCCTACTCGATCTCGAGCTCAGGTGGCAAACGATGCCGCAGTAATACGTTATATGAAGGCTCGACTCGCGAAACAGGAGCAAGAGCTGGCGAGTGCCCGAAGTGAGCTGGATAGGATGAGGGCAAGGCCTGCTTTACCCACCCAACGGGAGGAGTATGTGCTTGGCGAGATGGAGATCGTGAACAGACAGCTCGAGTGTAAGCATGACTGCCTTGATCTTATGAGTTCACAGCCTGTTCTTTTTGTTCACCCAACTTGTGTTGTTGCAGGTTTTGTTCAAGATTTCCAGGCGGAGCAGGCTCGCGTGGATGAGCAGTTGAACATGGCAACTGACGAACCCACGACTGGCCGTCAGCACTTTCGCTTGGATAAGCACCGAGCACGGATACTCGCGACCTGCAGGATCGAGTGTGGCGGAGTACTATGCTCTTGAGTTATGCAGGTCGGCCTTCAGTCGAATCAACCAGATGCTTTTTCCAGCTGGGCCACAACCTCAAGGAATCCACGCGTTACTCGAGCTCTTCCGGTCAACAGGTTCCATTCGAGGCTTTATCACCCAGAAGCTTGTGGATGGCGCCAACGCAACCATGGCATATCTCCGAAGTCAACGTCCAAATTTGCAGCTACGTCCACCGCGCATGGATCGTCCTTGTCCCAGTCGAATCTTGACGATACATTCGATCATGCGAGGACATTGGTTGATTGCTATCATGCGCAACTTATGGGCCCTGTTCTTCCAGCAAAGGACGAACCGGAAGATTAGGGTTTTTGTATAGGAACAGCCCCCGAGTGTAAATTTGCCACTTGTACATATTTGTTCACTTGTATGTATGCAGCCCCCGAGTGTATCGAGTGGGGTTTATGAAAAACACTTTACATAGATCATGAATTATACAGCCCCCGAGTGCTCGAGTGAGGCTATGAATTTTATGAGAGTTGAAGCTTCAACTTATGCCTGCAGGCTCAGCCCCGAGTATTGAGGGGTTGAGCAACTTTTTCCTTTATGTATTGAGTTTTATGATCCAGCCCCCGAGTATTCGAGTGTGGCTGTAGTATTATGTTTGAAGGAGCGAAAGCTTTATGTTATGAGGCAGCTCAGCCCCCGAGCATACGGGTGAGGCTAAGTTTGTGCTGATAAGTTATGCGAGTAGTAAGCAGGAAAAATATGAGGAATTTATTGACTATATTCCATTTATGAATGTTAGGCTGCAGGCCGCCTCATTAAAAACCTTCCAGTCCCCTTAGGTACCCTGGTAAGGAAAAGAGCGCGTCTGAAACCTGCAGCCATCCGACATATGAGCCTATTACATTATGCGACTGAGCAATCTAAGCATAGAAACGGCGCAGCTGCGCAACGTTCCAAGGATTGTGGGAGAGTTCGCCGGTCTTCGCGTGCTTCAGTCTGTATGCTCCACCACCAATGACCTCGGTGATGATGAAGGGTCCTTCCCATGGAGAAGCAAGTTTATGCACCTTCTTTTGCTTCAGTCGAAGTACCAAGTCGCCACCTCGAAGGACCTGGTACGCAGTCGACGGCTGTGATAGTTGCGTAATCTTGCTGGTAGACAGCTGTGCGTGCTAGCGCCGTGTTGCGTGCTTCTTCGAGCAAGTCGACTGCATCTTCGAGTGCTTCATCTGCATCGTCTTCATTGTATGCTTCGACCCTTGGTGCGTTGAACCTTACGTCTGATGGCAGGATTGCCTCTGCGCCGTAGACCATGAAGAATGGAGTGAATTGCGTTGAGGCGTTGGGTGTTGTGCGTAGGCTCCATAGCACAGACGGGAGCTCTTCTACCCAAGCACCCGCGCCCTTTTGAGTGGCACCAGGAGGCGTTCTTGATTCCACTTGTCACAAGCCATTGGCCTTTTCGACTTGGCCATTGATTGCGGTGTGCCACAGATGCATAATTGAGCGTGATATCTTGCTCTTTGCAGAAGGATTTGAATTCCTCAGCCGTGAAGTTTGTACCGTTGTCAGTGATGATGCTACTTGGCACACCAAAGCGGTATATGATGGATTTTATGAAATTGACTGCTGTAGTGGCAGTCGAACTTGTGATGGGTACTGCTTCAATCCACTTGGTGAACTTGTCGACCGCCACCAGAAGGTGAGTATGCCCTCCATGGGAGGATTTTTTGAGTGGCCCAACCATATCGAGCCCCCACTGGGCGAAGGGCCAGGCCAATGGTATTGTCTTCAACGCCGATGCGGGTGCGTGCGGCTTTGTGGCGAATTTTTGACAGCCGATGCACCTTTTGACTATGTCCTCCGCGTCTTTGAGTGCTGTGGGCCAGTAGAAGCCTGCGCGAAAGGCTTTGGCTACGAGTGATCGACTGCTGGCGTGATGCCCGCAAGTACCTGCATGAATATCACGAAGGATGGCTTGGCCATCTTCAAATGCTATGCAACGTTGGAACATACCTGATATGCTGCGTTTGTAAAGTTCACCGTTGATGACAGTGTATGCTTTAGATCGTCGAGTGACGCGTCTTGACTCTGTGAAGTCTTCGGGTACCTCGCCGCGGAGTATGTATGCGAGGAAGGTTGAGTCCAAGTTGGCTCGATGAGGAGTACCTCGACTGGTGGGTCCTCTGTGCTAGGTGTTTGCTCTTGGCTGGTGCGGCTGATGTAGGAGTTGCCGCTTCTTTTTGATTGATCTGTGCTCGATGCGCTCGAAGAAGACACCAGGTGGCACTGGTGCTTTGGTCGCACCAATGTTGGCTAACTTATCTGCTTCTTCATTGCTCTCACGCCCTATGTGCCGCAACTCGCAGCCTTCGAAGCTGCCCTCCATGATGTTGTACAGGTCACGGTAGGCGATCATGTTATCTGCGATTGCGTCGCAGGCCTTCATTGTTTGCTGCACCACCAGATTCGAGTCGCCGTAGATCATCAGTCGAGTGCACCCGAGGGCTTTGGCCATCCTCATGCCATGGATCAGAGCCTCATATTCTGCTTCGTTATTGGATGGGAACTCGAACCCATTTGTAGGATAGCGGAGCTTGTCGCCTTTTGGTGATATGAGGATGACACCTGCGCCTGCGCCTTCGTTTTTCTTTGAGCCGTCGAAGTACATAGTCCAGAGTTGGACACATCTGGTGCTCCTGGGAGCTGAGCTTCAATCCACTCGGTGTGGAAGTCAGGTAAAACTTGTGCTTTGATGGCCTTCGGGTAATCATACTTGATGTCTCTTGGTGCTAGCTCGATGAGCCATTTTGCTACTCGCCCAGTTGCGTTGGGGTTTGTGAGGATGTCCCCGATCCCTGAGGTGCTGATTACAGTGATCGGGTGCTCGGAGAAGTAATGCGTCAGCTTCCTTGAGGACATGAACACGGCGTAGCCAGCTTCTGATAGTGCGGGTACCGCTGCTTTGATGTGGAGAGCACTTCACTCAAGTAATAGACTGGACGTTGTATGCTTTGGGCGTGTCCCTCCTCTCTGCGTTCGACCACTAGAACAGTGCTCACCACCCTGTTAGTTGCAGAGACATATAGGTATAGTGGCTCGCGTTCCCTTGGTGCTACGAGGATTGGAGGGCTTGTGAGGACTCGCTTGAGGTCCGTGAAGGCTGCTTCGGCTTCTGGCGTCCACTCGAATTTATCTGCTTTCTTCATCAGTCGATAGAACGGGAGTGCTTTTTCGCCTAGCTTGCTGATGAATCGACTGAGTGCTGCTACTCGACCCGCCAATTTTGCACGTCATGGAGCTTTGAAGGCCTTTGCATCGTCAAGATGGCCTGTATTTTCTCCGGGTCTGCCTCGATTCCTCGAGCTGAGACTAGATACCCGAGGAGTTGCCCGGCTGGCACGCCGAACGTGCACTTCTTCGGGTTGAGCTTGATGTGGAAGCGTTTGAGGTTTGCGAATGTCTCTCGCAAGTCATCGAGTAGTGTGTTTTCCTCTCTTGTGGTGATGACGATGTCATCTACATAGACCTGGACGTTTCGCCCAATTTGCTTCTTGAGGCAATCTTGCATCATGCGCTGGTATGTTGCGCCTGCGTTCTTGAGCCCGAAAGGCATTGTGGTGTAGCAGTAGACCCCGAGTGGGGTTATGAACGCCGTTTTCTCTTCATCTCTTCCTTCATCCTTATCTGGTGGTAACCCGAGTAGCATCCAGGAAGGACAAGCGAGCGCACCCGGCGGTGGAGTCGACGATCTGGTCGATTCGAGGTAGTGGAAAGTGATCCTTTGGACAACACTTATTGAGTGCTGTAAAATCTACGCACATCCGAAGGATATCTGTGTGCTTCTTCTCTACGAGTACGGGGTTGGCCACCCATTGTGATTTCTTGATCTCTCTGATGAATCCTGCTGCGAGTAGCCTGTCGACTTCGGCTTCGACTGCAGTTCTTTTTGGGCCGGATATGCGGCGCATTGTTTGCTTGACTGGTTTAGCATCTGGAAGTAGCTGGAGAGAGTGCTCGGCGAATTCCCTGGGAATACCTGGCATGTCTGCTGGACACCATGCAAATATATCCCAGTTCTCACGGAGGAATTCGACGAGCGCGCTTTCCTATGCGATAGGCAGACTCGACGAGACATTGACTGTCTTGGTCGGGTCAGTCGGGTGCACCTGATGCGATCTTGTGTCATTGGTGGCATTGAATGCTCTGTCGACTGCCACCTTTTTGTGCTGGCATAAGTGTTCGATCGTTGGAGACCGCTAGATCAGCGAGTGTTGCTTCCATGCCAAACATCTCAGAGATTTTGCTGAATTCTCGGTCACAAGAGTCAGACTTTTGGAAGTTCCCCTTGACTGTGATTACTCCTTTTGGTCCAGGCATCTTCAGCTGGAGGTATGCGTAATGTGGCACCGCCATGAATCGAGCGAACGTCGGGCGTCCAAGTATAGCATGGTATTGTGACTTCCAGTCGACACTTCGAACTCAATCGACTCTGTCCTGAAGTGGTGCTTGTCCCCGAACGTCACGTCGAGTTGTATGGTGCCTCTGGGCTTATTGCTTTCCCTGGAACGATACCGTGGAAGGTATTTGAAGATCTTGGCAGGTTTTCGACTGACCTGTTCATTTTGCGGAGCGTATCTGCGAAGATGATGTTTATGCCGCTCCCACCATCCATGAAGACCTTGGACATGGCGTAGCCTCCAATTTGCGCGTCGAGTACCAGAGCAGAGTGCCCTGGCGAACAACCGATGGAGGGTGGTCCTCTTTGCTGAAGCTTATTGTAGTTTCGATCCCTTCAAGTATTCTGTTACCGCAGGAGGTGACATGACCGCCATGTTTACTTGTCGAGTGCGAAGTTTTTGCTCCCTGTTGGAAGGTCGACCTTTCTGTATCATGTACATCTGCCCTTGGGGGGAGGGTACTGTGGCTCGTCCACCCGAGGTATGTGCTGTATGGCACCCGCGAGGTTTCCGCCTGCAGCAGGCTGTGGTGGTGGAGGTGGTGCCATCAGAACAGGCACGTTGTTTGGCTGAGGCACGGGTGCAGGTGCTTGTGCGGCTGCTGCCTTTCTGCGATTTACGTAATCAGTCGCCATTTGGTCGAACTCCCTGCAGTTTCTCATCGAGTGATTGGATCGCAGTTTTCCGTCGTCCCCCTTGTACAGGTGGAATCTGCAATCAGCGTCCATCTTTTCTTCGAATGATCGCTCAGATTGTGCCCGTGACTTGCGCCAGTCCTTCCTCTTGTAGCTATCACTGCGTTGGCCGCGGTCTCGACTGTCTCGACGATCATCTCGACTGTCTCGCCGATCATCTCGACTGTCTCGCCGATCTTCCGACCGTCGGTCGCTTCTGTCCTGGTCATTGCGGGGTGTGGAGAACCCAGCCGCCATGAATTCGGGTCTGTCATCGTCGTAGTGACGTTTTGAACGTTTGCGCCTTCGGTCGTCTCTGTACGAGTCTCTGCGGCTTCGACTGCCGCTTTCATGATTGTCACGGGGTGAGGACCCGCGTGTGGTGTGCGCCATGTCTCTCCGTCTGCCCACTCAGTCGCGGTCATCAAGAGGTAGCCACAGAGGTTGGCTTTTTGCGACCGAGTGCTTCTTTGAGTCCCCTGGCGAGTCCCATTATGAAAGCATCCATGGCCATATCTCTGAAATTACTCCGACTGAGTTGCGTATCTCAGTCCATCGTCTGATGTATGACCTCAACGTTTCGTCTGAACGTTGCACGCAGGCCCGCAGTTCCTCGAACGTTTTTGGGCGCTCACATAGAGGCTCGAAGTTTTTGATGAAGTCATCGCGGAAGTGATCCCACGAGTCGTACTTTGATGGAGGTAGGGCCTTGAGCCAGTCGCGGGCTGTGCCTTCGAGCATGAGTCGTATGTATTGCATGGCCGTGGTGTTTGTACCTCGCTGGCACGCGACAGCCAGCCTGTAGTCTTCCAGCCACCAGAAGGTTCCTGTCGACCCGTGTACTTGGGCTGTTCAGATGTGAGTTTGAACCCTTTGGGCATCCGTGTCTCGCGGACGCGTCGAGTGAAGCACAGAGCTCCATGTGGCTCGGGATCTCGATCAGAGTATGAGTCGCTACTGTAAGATCTGCGTGATCTGCTCCTGGACCTGCGCCTACGCGAGCCGCTTCTTTCCTTCGAGTGGTGGCGGCGACCACTGTGATTATGCTCTTCCCGACGCGCGTCGACTAGGGCACGGTCTCGACTCCCACCTGGAGTTTTGGAATTTGGCGTATGGCCTTCGCCGCTAAGGCGAGTGATTTGATCTGCTGGCGATGCAGTTTTGCATTGGGGTCATCAGCTGGAGGTTTGATTGCCTCTAGGTACGCTGCAGCGGTGAAGAGGGCACCCGCAGCTGTTTTGGGTACTGGCACTCCTTCTTCGTCGTATGTCATGAAAGAGTTGCCTAAGTTGCGGGTGAGCGCCGCTTTCGTCTGGCGAGAGGTGTGACAACCTTGATCTGGGTCTGTGTCTGCTCGCCCGGGAGCTCAGGGAGAGCTGTCTTCTTCGCGCACTCGACAAGCTAGCTTGCTTTTTGCGTTCTTCGAGTGTTGCTCTGACCTGCCGCAGTCGAAGTGATTCCTGCCAGTTGAAGTACTGGAAGGTCAACATCTCCTCTTGTGTTGCGTCTGCTGGCATCATTGTGCACTCCTTGATGACTTTATCTGCTTTTGCTGCCATCTCAGCAGTGATTGTGAGAGTTGTGACTCCGTCCGGCATAGTAACTGTGCACGGGAATTCTGTAGGCCTGCGGCTGGCCGCAGCATCTGATGATTCTGCGGCGATGGCGACGTAGACCTGCTGGGGTATCACCCGAGGGTATGTATGTGTGTCTTCGAGTCCTGTCATGGACTCGACATCGTCATCAAGGCTCATGTCGGAGTCGATATGCCCATCGAGTGGTCCGTCTGGACGGATCTCGCTGTTGATGCCTTCATCGCCTATGCTCATCTCGGCGTCGACGAAGTTGTTATGAATCTCAGAGTCGAGGTTGTTGTTGTTGGTGCAGATCTCGACGTGGTTGTCGATATGAGTTTCGAGTTCGTCGAAGTCGCTGAAGGAGATCCCGCAGTCGAAACTATCCTCGAGTGAGAGATCGAGCTCGGGATCGTTTGTGCGGTATGCTGATTCGGCCTCCTCGCCCTGGAGTTCTTCAATGAGCTCGCGCATCTCTCGTGTGGACATGGTTGTTGCAGACGAACAAGCTTGGAGGATCGACGATGGTGTGGACACAGTTGAGGGATCCGCAGTCGAAGGAAGCCGCAACCGATGGAGCCTCGGGTGCGGAAGTCGCGAGTTGGCGTGGATCCGTCAAGTCCTGCACACCAAGCTTGTTGACGAAAAAATTGAACGAACCAACGGTTAAACCCAAACCTGACTCGAGATCGGAGAAGGCCTCCTGGAATCCTGGCGAGTGTGGCTCGAAATCCATCAGAGGATCCGATGCGCTTTTTGCGGGTGAAGCTGGCGTGTTGCCGTTTGTCGAGTGAGCCGGCGAGTTGCCGTGTGCCGCCTGAGTCGGCGAGTTCTGGTTTGTCGATGCAGCCGGCGAGTTGCCGTTTGTAGATCCGATCGGCGAGTCGCCGTTTTCCGATGGAACCGAAGAAACCGCGAGTCCAGCACTATTCTTTCCCACAGACGGCGCCAATTGACGAGGTGTACCTCATCAAATCCCATGGTTAAGGACCTAGGGTTGAGATTATGGGGAGAGAACGTGGTAGTACTGGTAGTTTCGTCGGCTGACAAGCAGAGGCAAAGATTTACCCAGGTTCAGGCCCCTCGGGTGGAGGTAAAGACCCTACTTCCTGCTTGTCTGGTATTGATTGTGGATTATGCGATTACAGGGGAGCTCCGGCGAGGTATCGATCTCGTAGAGCTTTTGGTGGTTCGAGTATGGCTTGGTCCCAGATCGGCACCCCTCCCAGCCTTTAAATAGGCTGGGTCTCGGGAGTTTGTAACCGACCTAGTTTACACGTAAGGAAAGTCTAAACCGACTATGCCTATGTCTAATCTTGGAGGGTACTCCATCTTCTTGGGCCTCTTGCCTTGGGCTTCGAGTAGTCTCTTCGCTATTGGGCCTTTAGTCGTCACGTGCACCAGGTACCCTCATGGTAGGGTACCCGAGATGTATACCCATGTCAGCCTGTGTACACTACCTTCCGATGCTCTGAACTATTTTGCCTCAGGCATGATAGATTAGCCATTCAGTCTTAGTATGATGAGGAATATAATTAACAACTCGAATGGTCATAATGTTAGTGTGAAAAACTTCCCGAATCCAATTATTTTGTGTGCTCCGCATGCGCTCCGGGGAAGTTAATCATTAGACCATCCCCATTAAAGGTGAAGGTTAAATTCCCGCGTTCTTGGAGCACATCCAAGGGGACATATGCGGTCTGATTCAGCCCCTCTCAGGGTTGTTTCGGTACTTTATGGTACACATTGACGCTTCTCTAAATGGTCCAATGTTTGCCTGATGCAACACGGAACCATGACAATGGGAATTGCAGTCGAGCATTCAGTACCGCATGTCCATACGCAAAATGGACTTGAAGAGGCTTTGATCTGACGCTTCTCTAAATGGTCCAATGTTTGCCTGATGCAACACGGAACCATGACAATGGGAATTGCAGTCGAGCATTCAGTACCGCATGTCCATACGCAAAATGGACTTGCAGAGGCTTTGATCAAAAGGATTAAATTCATCGCCAGACAGCTCCTTCAGGGTTGTAATTTACCAACTACATGTTGGGGGCACGATGTGTTAGACGCTGCTAAACTCATCAATTTTCGACCATCGGCCTACAACATTCATTCTCCTATGCAGCTTGCGCAGGGGTTGGCACCGAAAATTTCCCACCTTCGCAGGTTCGGTTGCCAGGTATGTACTGATACCACCACCCCAGCGATCAGCAATGTGCCCGCTCTGTAAGTCGGGGATATACGTTGGTTATGAGACTATGTCCATAATCAGGTATTTGGACCCATGACAGGTGATTGTCATACGGCCCGCTTTGCTGATTGCATATTTTACGAGGATCTCTTTCATCTCCGTCGAATCACATGCATCACGCCCTAAGCCCTTTCTCAAAACATGCACTCCCTACATTTTCTGATTTCATATACATCTCTTTCCTAATTGAACAACATAAAACCATATTGTACAAAGCGGTCGATGCAGACGAGTTACCTGTAACCGATCCAACATTTTGTATGTATGTATATGGATGAATAGATATGGATTCATACCGTGGCGGAGCTTGGGCCAAGTGCCTGGAGGGGCAAATGGGCTAAACATGCATAATGGGCCAGATTGAGGGGCAAATAGATAAAAAATTAATCATTTTGCGAAAATGAGCAAAATAGTAATGGTTTTTTGCTCAAACCTTCTTGGGCTGGGGGGGGGGGGGAGCGACCCCCTGACTTACACATAGCTCCGCCCGTGGATTCATACACAATACACCGTATCCCACATTGATTTCATGCCAAATAATATTGTAGCGCGCTAAATATACGTTGTGTGTATATATCTAGTGCATGCTTTTTTGAGGGATCCTAATTACCTAATACCAAAAAATCACGCGGTCGCATGTACTATGCATGCACACACATCCTACGATTGGATATCCCCTCTCGAAACCTCATCCACGAGTGTCATGAATTTTCCTATCATAACACGTTTGGGTTTTTGACCGTTACTAAATCGTAATGAGAATATCATCGCAGCCGGTTTGAGCTCTCGGTTCGCTTTTTTTTTGCAGTAAATGATCTATTGTCACCGATGTTCATCGTCACTCGTGCGATTATTGGACTTGGAAACTATTTTCCATGTAGAAGTTTACACGATTGTCGGTGGGATCACTACCGGGTGGCAATAAGGACCCGGAAAAAGTGCACTTACCTGGGAGCTGGCCTGCCTCCGTCCGGCTCATGCCTGCTTTCCGGCTCCTGCCTACTTGGCAACCCTGACTTCCGGCTCCTGCCTGCCAGCCAACCTCGACTTCCAGCTCCCCAAAGGTCATCAGATAGGACACAAACTAGAAGACAAGACGGTATGGGCTGGGTACTACTGCCGAGTCCCCAAAGTCAAGCGATGACGTCGGCTACCTACCCGGGTGCCCATGCATACCGACAAGATAGAAAGCACCCTGCCACATCGCTGACCGTCATGGCCTTCGTCAGGCACAATACCGAGTTCCATCAGCAACGTCACCTACATCGCAATACCGTAGATGAGCAGTTGGGTGGGCCCTACCGGCTACCACTCTCTAGCGGGTCGTTTTCCTGTAACCCGTCCACCAGCCTCTATGTAAGGTGGACTAGGTACCCCATGGAAGGGGATAGATAGACTCTCTCACACTCATTCCCAGCAGGTTGGACTCTCATTCTCTTCTAGCCCGAGCCAGGGAAGAAGAACACTGCATACAACTGTAGGAGCACCATTGTAATCCTTGTGATGATCCATATACGATCTCTAACAAGCAGGAGTAGGGGTGTTAGCTCCACACGAGGGCCCCGAACCTGGGTACGTCTCGGTCTTCCCGTGCTCGTATCGAATCCCGAGCGAGCGCCGTCGTCAGCAACATGAGGCTTCACACACTGAATCCATCCCTGATGTCACTGCCGTTCACAACACCACCTCGACAGAGATAAACTTGTGATAGTACTTGTTGTGTGTGTCGTAGGGTTTTCGGCCGTCACGGCGCGTTCGTGAAGGACGATCACTCTCTACAATAATAGTATGTTCCGGATATGTACTTCGAGAATGGGTGAGCTAGCATGGTGCGTATCAAAGCTAAGGTTTCATCATACACGAGTTAGATGGAGACGAGATGAGTACACGTATGTCGCTGGCGCGTGGCGAATAGTAGATAGAAGAAGAAGAAGAGGTGGTTGCAGCTCCATGGTGTACAAGTCACGGAGGAGGAGGAGAGAGCCGTTGCGTGTGGAGGAGCGTGGGGGCCCACATGGCAGCAACGGCTCATTCATTCTTCCCCATTTCCATTGGATTCATTCCCCACTCCACTCACTCTCTCAGTGCTGGCGGTCAAAGCCCTAGGTTTGACCAAATCAATCAATCCCCTCCACCACCGCTCGCGATTTCGATTTCGAATTTCGCCGGAAGGAAGCGCGGCGGAGCGGATGAGCGGCGGCGACCTGTCGCGGTGCGGCCGGCACCCGGCGCAGCGCCCCTTCACGGGCTGCTGCTCCGCCTGCCTCCTCGAGCGCCTCTCCGCCGCCGCGCTCACAGCCACGCCACCCGCCTCAGCTCCATCTCCCCTCCCACTCCTCTCCCTCCGCCGCCTCCCCGAGAGCAGCAGGCGCAGGAGCGGACCACGCTGCTCCGCCTCTTCCAGCTCCACGACCAGCAGGACCGCCCCCCGTCCCCCGGCAACAGACTCGCGGGAGCAGAGGAGCAGCAGCAGCAGCAGCAAGATCCGCAGGCGGAGCCGGAGGAGAAGCTGCAGCGGAAGCGCTCCCTGCGCCAGTCCTGCGAGTGGATGGTCTGCTGCGAACACGGCACCGGCGCCGACTCCTCCTGGCTCCCCTCCCGCCAGTCCTGGGACGCCAACGACTCGGCCTCTGCCGCTGCCGCGCCGCCCAGCACCAGCGCCGCCTCTGCTGCCTCCGCGCTCGTCCTCCACTCCAACGATAGCAGGCGGCCGTGGTGGGAGCGCACCACCCGCAGGGCAGCCGAACCCATCAGGGGCCTCCTCAGCAGGTCGCTGTCCTCGCAGTCCTGGAGGGACACGGACGCCGCCGCGAGGTCCCGGCCACATGGCCCCGCGGCGCGGATCAACGGCGTTGGCAGCCACTCCGTGTCGTCCTCTGCCGGCGGGGTCGACTCCGAGGTGTCGCCCGGGGACTCGCTCCACACGCAGCATGTACATAGTGCCGCTCGCCGTGGCGGTGGCTCGCTGGCGAGGCGGTTCTACTGGCTCGGACGCAGCCGCAGCGTCCACTACAGCCCATCGCCATCGAGGAGCCCCAGCACCGGGATGCTGCGATTCGGTCTCCCTCCGTCCGGCAGGAGCAAGGGCCAGGGGAGGCGTCTCAACCTCTTTGCGAAGCAGAGACATCGACAACAACAATGATGATCTCTCTTGCTGCACAGAAACATGTTTCTCCTGCAAACCTTGTGTGTCCTGAACGTGCTGCGAACTACAAGGTCCCTCTCCAAGCTAACCACATGCTCTTTCGTGTCACCGCCCTAGGTAATCTGTTACAATACAGACCAGCCAAATGTTTATGGTTTGCCAGTGTTTCCGCTGCCCGGGCCCGGCGACAGAATCAAGCTGCCATCTTGGAACACCATGCCGACGGTACCTGGGAACTGTAAACTGGAATGTCCCTCGGTAACTTGACGGTGTTAATAATTCGTAGCATTCTTTGTACTATGTATCTTATAGAATAAACTGCTCAACTCAGATACCAAAATAGATAATAGCTGACCATGTTTGTTGTTCATTCTTCAAAGTCATGACTGATGACACACTCTGCTGTCTTGGCTGTGGTTGAAAATTACTCATTCTCTGCTTGCTTGCTTTCTTGCTTGCAGTTCCATTCTGTGATGACTGACAAATATTTCTTGGATTCATCTGATTATGTGATTTTGACATGTTTTTTGGATACGGTTGTTTCTTTTGTGGTGGTAGCGAGATGGCAGAATCAATTGTCAACTTGAAAATTCTGATACTGGTTCCGTTGTAGTTCTTGAGTTTCAGCCAATTGTAGGCTATTGCCCAATTTGGTCCTCTTTTGATTTATTTTTGCAAAGTTGGACAACACATCCAGTGGATACTTACTCATGACTTTTTGTCACTGATTAAACACAAGTCATGAGTTTAGCACTACTATCTGAATTGTGAAATATCTGATGTAATGCTCCTGTCATGATAAATAACTTGACCTTTGGGGCTGGTCCCAAGCCCTCCTACCACTACCACGCCCCGCGTTCCTTCGGCTCGTGCTCACATGGTCATGAGGCCTACCAAGGACGACGACGATGACGCCGGTCCCAGGATCAACAACGACATCACCGCCCCCTTCCTCATGCTCATCACCACCAAGGTACGGACCGGCACACGCTCTCTTAACACACACACCCCCAGTCCTCCTTTCACAACCTGTCAGATGCTGAGCATTTCAGTTTTGCAGGGCAGTGTTGTCCCCAGGCAAGCTGCCAGGATGGGCCTTGATTTGTTGAGGTACACTCACTACTCCATTATGCACACATTTCCTTCTACTTTGAGAGGTGCCCAAGTGTCAGCATTTCCAGTTTTCATGCTTGTCTTGTCGCGGCGCAGGTCCACAGAAAGTCAGACCTGCCTGTTAGATCATGGAATTTCACAAAGAGAAGTATAACAAAGGCATTAAGGCGAATGAACGCTTGAAAACTAAGGTGTGTATGATGTACTTGCTCAGTTCTTGTACCATCATTACTGGAGTTGAGTCGAATGTTTAGAGAAGAGGCTTGTTTAGTTAGTCGTATTAGATAATAGAATGTTGAAATAATAGTATACTAGCTTGCGTAGAAAAGGAACAGTTTTGTTAGCATAAACCCTGCTACTCAGTTAGAGTGTCTGCTGTTTGTTATTTCTTCAGTTTCGACAGTTTCTTCAGTAGCTAGGACTTGGTCAGTTTTAGCCGTCAGTCTCTCGGTCTGAACGATTCGCTCGTGGGATGGCTCGAGGATACTGGACCGTGGAGATCAGCACGATCTCTGTAATCATTAATCAGAATGAAAAGAACAGAAGCGAGAGAAAATGCTGCGCAATCGTATGCAGCACAAACACCTGGTGTCCTCTGTTCTTCTCTGTTCTTGTTCCTCGTCTTCCAAAGCCACGCTGATAGAGATCTCAGCTGACGAGTTTGTTTGATAACGAGCCATCTCAGCTACAGAATTAATTAAGTCATCACTCGCTGTATTGATTGTATCTCCTACAAGACAGGAGAGGAACTTCTGGATTTCTATGAAACAACGCCATCTGGTTAGGTGGATAGCTATAGGCATATCATGTTCATGTTCAGCAGAATATGCACTTGGATATTTATTACTGAAGGGACTTCTGGGCACTGAGTGAAAATGGCCAGAATCGCAGTGTTTACCTCTGCCGCATTGAGGAACTTGGTTGCGTAATCAGGACCTGTTTGTGGTTGATGTGATCTGTTTCACGATCTAGTTAGTTAGGGGTTTATGTATTGTTACTGAACTAATTTACTGTTGCATCATAAAAAGATGCTTTCGACTAACGATCAAAATCAGAAATATGTAAGTGCTTTTGAAAAGTAATGGGCAATGCTAAATGTACCCCTAAACACTTGAGCCAAGGTTTACAGTACTTTTGTTTTGCATAATATCTCCTTCCATGTTTATAGTAGTACTTTTGCATAAGTCATGATAATTTGTACCTCAAACGGGCTTTGACTTCACATCTGAATGACAATAGCATCTCCGTCTCCTTATGTTGAATCTGATTTTCTGCAGTCTGCTATAGTCTTGTCGTGGTGGGGATTACTGGCTGTTTTATTTTGTGTTGATTGTAGCCTATCATCTTTCGTAATGTTTTATATAACGGTAGAAAATATTTTCTTGTTTTGTTTTGGGGGTTGATTCCTGGCAATAATAGTGAATTCTCTATCACAACTCGATGAGGAATGCATGCTTCAATTGCTACCTTGTAGCTAGAGTATGCGCTTGCTCAGACAGGCCCATGCTTATTTCCAGTTTGTTTGGATCTGCCTAGTAGATTTCACCTGCCTCAGCCACCGCCTCCGCGCTCGTCCTCCACTCCAAGGCCGGCAGCATCAGGCCGTGGTGGGAGCGCACCCACCGAGCTGCCCACCCGATCAGGGCCTGCTTGGCAGATCCTTATCATCGGCAGTCGTGGAGGGGTACGGACTCCACGGCGAGGCCCCGGCCGCAGGGCCCCGTCGCTCGGATCAACGGCGGCGGCAGCCAGTCCGTGTCATCCTCCGCCGGCGAGGTCGGAGGTCGACTCCGAGGTGTCACCCGGGATGACGTGACGCTGCGATTCGGTCCTAGGGGAAGGAGCAAGAGCCAGGGGAGGCGCCTCAAGACATTGGCAACAGCTATAGGCCACCATCTATTTACTTACTAGACAGAAGTCCTGCAAACATTAACATTATATGATCTCCCTGGCCATGGTGCAAACAGAATGACCTCCCTCTTAAGGTTAACCACATGCTCTTCGTGGCATTGGAAGGAATTCTCAGGTTCCTGCAAGCTGGGGGCATAAAGTCAAAAGTTGTTATCGCCGCAACGATTCTTATGGTTTGCCAATGTTTGGACAGCATGGTGATGATGGTACCTGGGAACCGTAACTTGCAGGTGTTGATAATTGTTGCAGGAGTGGCCTGGCCGCTCGTTGTGGTATGTGGGCGTATCGTCCGCACCTATTACGTAGTACGTGGCAGTCAACCATATGATTGTTGCAATTGCTATGCTTTATTTCATATCTTATACTCTCATACACTTGTTTTGTGTTTTAGAGGATATTGGGGGAGTGATGATTCCATATTTGTGAACTTTGTATTCAAATACAAAAAAAATCCTAAACAGTACACAAACTTTGGGGAGCTCTTCTATTTTCTTTAGAACGCCCATTTGCTGAAGTCATAATATATTTTGGTCAATTGGTTCTTCGTATCTTTTGGTTGCTTGCTTTCTATTTGGAGAAGTTTAGAGGATTTTCCCTCTCAACCTTTTGCAATCTTTGATCCTCAATATTGTTTCATTTCGTCCAAATATTTATTGTTGGATATGTGAATTTGATTTCACTCATTTATGAGAAATGCACACTGTGGGGAGGAACTCTCACTATATTGGCTTTCTAAACTTTTCCGCCCATTTCGACAATGGATGCCAATGAGGGAGAGATTAAGAGGTTTAAGGGAAGTACGTCCCGAGGCCCACCAACAACTGAGATCCACAACTCATCCATATGATTGTTGCAATTGCTATGCTTTATTTCATATCTTATACTCTCTTACACTTGTTTTGTTTTTTAGAGGATATTGGGGGAATGATGATTCCATATTTGTGAACTTTGTATTCAAATACAAAAAAATCCTAAACAGTACACAAATTTTGGGGAGCTCTTCTATTTTCTTTAGAACGCCCATTTGCTGAAGTCATAATATATTTTGGTCAATTGGTTCTTCGTATCTTTTGGTTGCTTGCTTTCTATTTGGAGAAGTTTAGAGGATTTTCCCTCTCATCCTTTTGCAATTTTGATCCACAATATAGTTTCATTTCGTCCAAATATTTATTGTTGGATATGTGAATTTGATTTCACTCATTTATGAGAAATACACACTTTGGGGAGGAACTCTCACTATATTGGCTTTCTAAATTTTTTTCGCCCATTTCGGCAATGGATGCCAATGAGGGAGAGATTAAGAGGGTTTAAGGGAAGTACGTCCCGAGGCCCACCAACAACTGAGATCCACAACTCATCCTTGATGGAGCCCGGCTGCCTGCCCTAGACCTAAAGTGCATCTCAGATCGATCTACCTTCTTACAGTTGAATCCATGAATATGCATGTGGCTAGCTAGTCACTATACAAGGCTAGCTTACTAGACCTAGATCTAGTATATATCTATTTATATGTAATGTCCGGAATTTTTATCACAAAGGTTGTTAATTTGTGCTTTAGCCAAAGAGAAAAGAACGGACAAAATAATCCACCTTCACAAATACATGCTACCAGATAGTCACCCGTGGGACTTGGTACATAACAGGATACGCAGTACCGCTTCGTCTAGCCAGAGGAGAGGAGAGAGGCGATCAGATCGCATCTGACTCGTGCCTCCCGTCGGCGGCCGCCGCAGGTCTGCCCGTCTCTGTGGCCTCCAGGCCATGAAGGCGCGGTGGATCTCGGCCCTCGTCAGGGAGGGCTCCGTTTTTCTGGTTTAGTGTTCAGGTTTGTTGGGGCGACGTCTTGTTGGTGGCGGCGGCGCTTCTTACAATAAGGTCTCCCCGGCTTCAGCCCCATCTCGGCGGCGACGTCGAGAAGCTTGTGGAGTGGTGTGGTTCTCAAGGACTTCTTGTGGCGGTGGTGGTCTCCGTCATGGAGCTTCATCGGCGGTTCATCCTTCTTCTTCGGCTCTGGGACGGATATGGTCTTTTTGACCCGTTCGACGACTTCCCGTCCGCAACCAACAACGTCAAGCCGGCTCTGGGAGGAGCGGCAGCGGCGGCGTGCCGTCGACACGGTCTGGAGATTGAAGACGAAGGGCATCTCAAGGATCTCGTTGTAATTTCGTTTTTTGTTGAGATGTTTTGTACCGTTCGGTGTTTCTTTTAATGCCAGGGTTCTTTTCGCAAAAAAAAAGATAGTCACCCGTGTGGAGACAAAAATCTGACGTGTGGTGACAATCATAAAATGAGCATAGGCCGTTCTCCTTCCCGCCCATCATCCCACCCGCTCATTTCCCATCCAATTCTTGATTGCCTTCGTCCTCGCTATATCATTTCTCTTCCTCTTCTATTCATCGCACGACACATCGTTGGTTTCCTCGAAGGCACATGTCCAATGAAGCTTGGTTTCCTCTTTCTCTCTAGTTCCTTCCGCCGCCCTCGTTTGACAGTCGACTTCCCAGGTCCATCGCCGTGCCTCTCCTTTCTTCTTTCCGGCGGCGCTGCCGGCCGGAGATGATGGGCTAGATGGTTGGCTTTGTCTGTACATAGTAGTAGTAGAACTAGCTGTAGGCTTAGTGCTGCTTGGCTCCATGCTGGTTTGGAGTCTCTCACCGGGGCCTGCGGGCGGCGTCCGGTGGTTGACTGGTGCCTTCCCCCATTGGTTTCCATGGTGGAGATTGGATGGTGGCGGCGGATCTGGCCGGATCTCCCCTAATAAGCTCGTACTTCAGCCGGATCGGAAGCGGATTTCGCTTCTCCTCGCGTCCTTTTCCTGTTGCCATGGTGGGAGAGGGGAAGGGAGATGGAGGAATTGAGGAGTTCTGGTGATTTTGCAGTTGTTGCATGTTTGTGAGCCTTTGCATGTCATGAGGCTGGTTCCGGCCGGCGAGTTTGGCCTGACCGCCAGAGTGAATCGGGCGTCGCCCCCGCCGACGTGCCCTTGGCCTCCCTCAGATCCCGGCGTTCATGTCGGGTGGCAAATGCGGCGATCTCAACGAGGATATTCCCTCTAAAGGTTTGCTCCGGCGACTCAGCTGCTGCCTGCTGGTGTCTTGTCTTCCCGCCAATGAGACGAGTGCGTCCGCGCAAGCGGTGGAGGATTACGATATGTGAAGAAGATCCCGAGGGCCTGGTTGTAGTTTCCAATTTTTCAGGGTTCTTTCTATAATTTGGGGATAGTTGTCCAAGTTCTGGATATGTCTTGTAATTTTGGGCTTCTTACTTAATATAATCCAGATATTGGGGTAAAAAAAAACCGCATATCGTTCCCTCATTATCCTACGAATATCGCTTCCTCTCTCAAAACCTAGACAAAAGTTCTAAGTTTTAACTTGAAACTACATATTTGCATGACAATCTTAAATTTCCTTTCATGCATACACCGCTCAAAATAGTAACAAAAGGAGCTTTTGACCATTGGATCAAAACACGCACAGACTACGCTTTTTTATTTGTGTGTTGTCCGTTATTTTACACTTGCATGTGTGCATCACCTCGTATGTGTTTCGATAACCTCAACCCCCCCCCCCCCCCCCCCCCAATTCCTTTGCCCTAAGTTATTACAAGATAATTTTTGCTTTACGAAAAGAAAAAAAGATGCATAAAACCGAACAAAATTGTCAACCATTACAAATAAGTACCGGTTACATAAAGGTCACGCATGTTGGGATATAGTTCCCCTGAGAATTGGTTCCATTATTGATTTGGACATCCGCCACCGTACACCCTCCCCACCTAGTGACCCAAACCCTCTTATTTCCTCACACATTCCCACTTGCTTTAATCCTCCCTATTGTCCTTGCTCTTCCTTGTCTTTTCTCGATAATGACACTTCACGACCGCCGCTCAAAGGAGGGAGACATACCTAATTAAACATGCAACGCCCTTGTCTGCAAGGAAGAAACCACATGTTGTTAGTTAGGTATCCTCGCTCCTAGCCACGCAAAAGTTCTAGGTTTTGATTTCACATTGCACATTTGCGAGCACCCTTAGCTTTCAATTCTTGCTTACACCACTTCAAGTAGTAACGGACGAGCTTTTGATAGTATGATCAAGCCATGTATGGTCATTCCCATGTGTAACGTATGTTTTCTATACTTGCAGCGTTGCACGTGTTTTGATCATAATTTTACACTTACATGTGTGCACCCTACTTTCCTCATTTGCTTTCCCACCTCCTGCCATGGCTTTGGACCGTCAGATCAAGCCACATATGTGTGCGCACGGTATGCACATGCATTATCTGGGGTTTTTTTTCGGGTGTGCATTGTCTGTATGTTTACACCTATATGTGCATTTACATGTTAGTCCTTGCAATCAACATCCAACCTTCATCATACCCACTTCATACCCTAAGTATAATCTAGAGACAAATAATTCCTAATACATGTTGCTATAATTTCACTCTCTCGATACAAATTTACGGAAATTTCAAGCAACTGAAAAATAGCTAGCAAAACCAGGAATTGATAAAAAAATCCATCAACATACAATCTTATCATACATGCATGGAGTTGCCACGAAGTAAATAAGAATACAAATTTAATTATACATCACATATCGATGGGTTTGACTTCATTGCTGGGAAAAAATTATATGCTCCGCTCATAGATATGCTTAGTTACACATATAATAATGTGGTTGAGCGAGCAATCTTCTCTTTTATATGTATTTAGGGGAGGAATTCTGAAGAGTCATTTGTAATTTGGATAATACCGGAGATGGATGAGTATGTCCCCACACAAGCACAGGTAACCCCTATGACGATGATGAATGAGCAGACTGCAATCTGTAAAATAGGTTTTTAGTTATGCCCTGCCTGTCTCAGTATAATCTCATCATATATACTCCCTCCATATCAAAATATAATTCATATTAGTTTTGTCCTAAGTCAAATTTTGTAAAGTTTGACAAAGTTTGTAGGAAAAAATATCAACATCTACATAATCAAATAAATACAATATGGAAAAAAATCCATGATGTATCTAATGATATTGATTTGGTATCATAGTGTTGATATTTTTTTATAAACTTGGTCAGAGTTTACAAAACTTGAATTAGGAAGAAACTAATGTGCACTATATTTTCAAATGGAGGGTGTACATCTCCCCTAAATGTATGTTAATTTAGTTAACAATGTCATCACTATATGACTTTATAACCTTCTCTGTTCTGCCTGCATATAAAATAATTATATACAAATGTAGCACTCGAAATATTTGCGTACCTGATGCCAAACCACTTTTGTCTTAAGGATAGCCAAAAAGCAGGCACAAGGTAGAATGTAGGTCTGAAATCAAACAATATTTTAGCCTCTAACCAATCACTGACCAAGTACTCAACAGCTGATGTAATAATAAGGGAAAACTTACCACAAGCATGGCGAGTAAAGAACCAAGCAGAGCCATCACAAGTGCTGCAAAACATATATATATAAAATAAAGATCAGAGGATGACTGAATCTTGTGCTACTACTGTCCAATGTATAGTCAATGATGTATTCGGACCAAAGAAAACGAACTAACCAAAGAAGGGAACCGAGAGAGCAACAATGAGGGTTGAGATCACCAGGGCTGATCTAAGGATGATTATGTTCGAGTACTTCTGCTGACTTCGCGGCAGCAACTCTTCAAACTCATAGCCAGAGGGGTTATGTCTAACGCATATTTGGTTATTGGATTTGCCACCTGCAACAAGTCAGCATGACTGAGAATGAAGGCAACTGTAACAGCCCCAAATTCGAGAACCTAAAAACCTGAGTAAAATTTCCACTTTTATGTTTCATTGCATCATGGCATCCATATTAATTTGCTAAACAACACACTAATTGGTTTGGCACCATTTAAAAACAAAATGCCAAACTTGCTTTAACAAATCTCAAATCAATGAAAGCACTCAAACTTGCAAAACAAAAATATTTTGACATCCTATGTTTGTCAAGGAAGTTCCAAGAGTTCAAAAATAATATTTTGAACTTGCTTTAAAATTTCTAAAGGATTATAATTTTTATTTAGGAAAAATGCCATATTCAAACCCTATGAACAAAAGTTGTTCAAAACATTTTATTTTGAGTCACCAAATTTTGTGGAGCTTCTACATGATATGAAAGGCTACATGAATTTTCTCATAATTTCTGAAATAGTCTAAGTGCCTTAATTAAATCTCTAAAAGAGCTAATGTTTTTAAAAGAAAAGGAAAACATAAAGGAAGAAAACTGCCAGGTTTTTTTTTTGCAAAAGTGGCGTCGTCTCTCTCCCGGACTGGCGCCACAGTGCGCCATGGCCATGCCGCACGACGCCCTCGCTGGGGCCCCCTTCTCTGCCCTTCCCCTGCAAGGAGGACAAGCACCCCGAGCCTCACCTGCTCCCACTCCCTCCCCAGATATTTTCCACTCTCTCCCGTCTGTCCCCGCGGTCCCGAGACCTAGCCGCCATGGCCGCCGCCTAGCGCCGTTGTTGTGGTCCTCCCCGAGCAGATCGAAGTGGGGCGTCGTCTCCGCCTCGACGTCCTCTCCCGCCTAGCCACAGGAATCGAGCCGCGCCGCTCGGAATCGTCTGCACCGGCATCGTCTTCTCCGCTGTTGTCCGAGCGCCGCCGTGGACGATTCACTGCCGTCGCTGCATCCCCGACCTCGCCGTCTTCTCCTACGTGCTCAGGGTGAGCTTGCGGACCAAATGGACACCCCCATCCTCTCCCTCTCGGTCTTTTTCGTAGTTTCGCCGTAGCTCACCGTCGTGCCATCCGCTCGGATAGTCCGATGCCAACACAATCGGATAATCCGAGACACCCCAGTACGATCTTGCTTTTAGTCCTTAGCAGATTTTGAGACATCCCTGACGATCGGATAATCCGAGTTAGCAAAATTCGGATAATCCGAAATTCATCAGTACTCCAAACAACTGTTTGCCTTAAAGTCCTTAGCCGTTTTTCGAACCAGTTGTATCGGATATTCCGAGTCCAACTTCATCGGATAATCCGATACCCCGGATATTCCGATTCCAACTTCACAGGATAGTCCGGTTAACCTGTTTCAGCTGTAATGCAAACCAATCTTCAGCTCACTCTTTGTACTTGTTGCAAGGATGTTAATCCCCCAAACACTGCATCTTCACATGTTCATGTCATTCATATGCAAGTTAACAATAGGGTTCATCTATTCCAATTAACACGTAAAAATGCTACTTTACTTAACTCCACGGTGTATTCGAGATGTGCCCTTTACGCATCCGAACTCCGTTTAAGTTGAATAGCTTGAATCATCCTCATTTCGGGGATTTAAAATGTCATGCCATCATGTGTTTGCGCATTGCATTTGTTAAAGCATGTGTGGTGATTGATTGTTTCTTCCGATGTTATGCTTCGATAGATCAAGCAGCCGGGGTTACGCCACAATACCCTGACGAACAGTACTACCCGCACGTTGATCAAGGCAAGCGTAATCCCCCCTCTGAGCATATCTTATCCTATTTTCCGCAAATATTTTCTCCACTATAATATTGCATGCGGTTCCAAATGTCAATTTGCTTGGAGTAGAGTATCCTATAGTTGCATTAAGTTTCCGATGCCATTGCCTGTTTCCCCTCCTATTATCCATAGGATTGTATTGTTGGCCTGAGATACTTAACTATGCTATGTTGATGCTTAGCCATGCTTAGTTAAATGCCTAGCTGTACGATGGATAGTTCATGTTGGAAACAGGTGATGAGATGCCCGGATGATGGTGGAGAATTGTGGTGACAGGTAATAAAATGCTTAAAGGTGGGGATGAGAGGCCACTGTGGTTGTGGTGCTTTGTCTCGTTCTCGCCGCCAAGGTGCGAGTTCTTTACCTCTTGAACCAAGACTGAGCGTGCAACCATGCGTGAGGCCTATGCATTTGCAGGAACCCTTATTCGACTAAATAACTTGTGAGGGGCTAGCCAGGGTCCTCTAGTTCGAGCTTCCATTTGCATGTGCGTGAAGATGGTGGTTGAGAATGGGATGAGGATGGTGGTGTTAGGAAAATGAGTGGCCATGGGGCAGGGTGTTGGATGCACTGAACCTGTCCCACCGCCACTGATGATCCTGAAAAGTCTCAAGCGAGGGAGAAGTCGTCACCGCTCTCACCCAGCCGGCTTTCCCCGGAAGAGAGCTAAGAGCTAGGCAATGGGCCGGACGGTACGCGTGGCAAACATTGTACACCCCTGCAGGGTTAAATCTTTTCGAAAAGCCGTGTCCACGGTTATGAACGACTTGGGAAAGGACGATAAGACCATAGAATAACCTGAACGGAATGATTAAAACCTGAGTACTAAAGGTACTACTCAAGAATGCAAGGTTAGCTTCCTCGAGGGTGATTCGGGGAGGTGCCTTTGTAGAACAGGTACAGTGATGATGGTGGTTGATGATGAGAAAGGATCAAAAGAGAAGAGTTACTTCTTACCCCTTTTGAAAATATTCTGATTAGTCGATGCCTTGGAGTCGTGTTTCTATAAATAAAATCAGCTTTACGCAAAACAACCATAAAACTTTGAAAGCCAATCATCGAGCTAAAGCTCTATGTAATCTTGCGAGTTCGTCGAACTCAACGTCGTTTGTTTTGTTTCAGAGAAGAGCTTCACCGACCTCGAAGGTGGGTTCTTTGTGGATGTCGACGAGTAGTCTGGGGTTCCCAGGTGGCAGCTTGGGACATCCCGGAACAGCTGGCGCAGGAATGTTTATTTGTAGGCCTCTTAGGCCATAATTTGGTTCTTGTTGTTTAGAACAACTTAATTCGCTTCCGCATGATGTACTGTTGGGTTTGTGACCTCTAGTTGTAATATTTGCTATCTTTCTCTATTATAAGAGTTGACTATAATGCTTTGAGTCGTAGAGTCTGTGATGTGCCAGTTGTTCCACAAGTCTTGATCTCTCTATTATGCATTGATAGTTGTGCCTGTGTTAAGGCATCAATCGGGGTGTTGCGTTGCCGATAATTCATTCCGAACAACGCCTGCCAAAGGTTTTGGCCGGGGATTGGTAAACCCGTAACCTCCGGTTGTATCGCTTAACCGGTGACACACAGCATCTCTTGCATAGCAGTCGAGTCGGGGCGCCACAGCAACTCCTATCTAATATGCTCGGTGCAGAAAAATGGGCCTCTGAAATAGTTTAGACGAGAGCAATTACCGTAGTCCAAACGGCAATCTTGGAAACCACCAGATCCTGTGGTAAGTTAAGTGTGAACTGAGACTCCGTGGATTCACCAAACATTTTGTATCCCATCACCGCAGCGGCAATAAACAAAACGGTAGAAAACCCAATGCTAAAAATAAGCACAAACCAAATCTGAGTGCTGAGTTTCTATACAAAATTTTTTGGAATATGGAAGGATTGCAGTCCCAAGTTAGGAAATTACCAAGTGAACATAATGGAAGGAAACTGGTTGCGATTCTTAAGAGAAGAATAGATGTTTGGTAATACCCCATGCCCCGAGTAGCAATAACCGTACAATCCAATTGCAATAGGGATTCCTGGGAGGTTTAACGTAGACCCTTTGTTCTCAAAGCCGACATTATCAACAACCCCAATCCAGAATAGGCAGATGACTACAAGGATTGATGCAATGACACCTCCGGCTGCAAAGTACAAACAAAATACCATGGAGAGAAATTATGTGTGATACATATACATGGCCCAGGGTACAGCTGAACTACATGCAGAGCATACACACAAACCATTATTTTTTCATATGTATGTTAATATTCTAAATAAACCTAGACCAAGCAGGATCATGATAGAAGCAACAAGTGAATATACAGAGACCTGAAATGTAGCTCAGACAGGTAAGGTCACGGAGCCAAGTGGTCGGCATGACAACAAGGGTGGTCAAGATTGCAAAGAATACATGTGAGTTCAGCGTCAGGCTCCCAATGGATATGTGCACATTGGGGAATAACTTTGATAAGTTGTCACTTTCCAATATCAAATACTCGATGCAACATGCCTGCAACAATAGATTAAGGATCAGCTATTGCGTTGCATATTCTCTTAAATGTAGTTACTCTTCTGAAAGCAATATCTTTTATGTTTTGGTTGCAACCCACCATACACTAAACTGAGCTAACTCATACCAAGGCACATGGGTAAGAGTTAGGATCTCGCATAATGATCCTAGTGTCTAAGTAACCGTGGTACTATTTTGGTTATTGTTTTTCGTACATATGCATATTAATATCAAATACAATATTATCAAAGCATATACCTTTCAAAAATATTATCGAAGTATGTGAACTAGGGTGGATGTGAGCTTTTATGCGCGCTTGATATGATCTGTGTTTAGTGGCCTTGCACATATCAGAGCATGTGCGTGTCTATGTGTTTTCTCTAGAATATGCAAGTGGTTGTTATGAATTGTTTCAGTACATTCCCTCGGCCTAGCAAGTAGCAATTCTGATTGAAATGGCTGGTTGGTAAATGAGTACTTACATATAGTTCCACGTACAGGATTATCTGTAGATAGTGAAGCCACACGCAAGGGAAAAAAACAAGTCAGCACAACAATATTCCTTGATTGAAATCTGACCAAACTGAAGAACAGGTTAATATGTGACCATCATCATGGAGGAGAGTTTTACCGAGATGGCTATACGACCGGTGGTGCCAAAGGCAGCATGACCAATATCCGGGTATGTCTGGAGGTCCTCCGTGCTGTCTAGGCAACGGCGCAGGAGTACACCAGTGTACCATGCGAGGACAGCAAATACACCTAGCATGACCAGCCCGAGCCAGCCCCCTTGCTTAATCGCATACGGTGTTGATAGGATTCCAACACCACATAGAAGATTTATTCCTACATATTAAAAACAAAATGTTGCTATCCATGACTTATCCTTGTCTAAGTAACAAGAGAATTTTATTATCAACAGTTTCATGACAAAAAGGTATCCTTGAGGTTCAATAAATATTATTGCAGGGGTTTCAAAGCAGGCCTTCAAAATAGAAGTTGTACTGTTCATTTTCTTGTGACATATTATGGATCAAATCAGTAAAGCTTCGTTAACTCCTTGGGTGAATAAGAAGATAAAAACTATAGTGCCAGATCTGTACTTAACTATTCCACAATTTTTTGGAAGGAAGTACTTCTGCATAAAATTGTTTGTCTTGAAGCAATAGTGCATCTTGCAGATCTATTTTCGATGTGACAACTGTCACATGGTTGTCCGTATTAGTACTGGGAAAAGCGAATAGACCGGACTCAATGATACATAATTGACCACTTGGTGTACTTGATGCTTTCTGCTTAAACTGCCAACACTTGGCTAATAAGAGCTTATCAAAACAATTGTTGAACTAACTAATGGTTATGTATACATCACTTGGCTTCTTATCCCCTTCCTCTACAGTAGAGAGGCGACTGAGGAGGCGATCTTCGTTCCCCCTTGTGCGCCGGCGATTCCGGGGGTTCCCCTCTCCTCCACAGGCCGCTCCAGCGGCGGCGGCGGGAGGGGTGGGGAACCCCAGGCCCCGTGTACATAGGGTTTGGGAGAAGGTGCCGAGGGAAGCTGTACTGGAGGTGGCGGCTGCGGCTTCCCGGAGCGGTGGTTTTCCTCAGATCGAGTCCCGCCCCGTCTCTGCTTGCGGTGACGGCGATCTGCAGGAGGTAGATTCCTGCGGGGTGGTGAGGCTAGGTTTTACAGGTGTTGATGCGGTGGCGACGGCGGCATCAGCACGGTGGACTTTTGTTCCCCGCTTGCGTCTGCATCTCGTTGGCGGCAGCTCCACCGTCGGTGAGGTTAGCGGGAGACTTCGTTCGGGAGCGCGGAGGTTTGGTCTCGCTTCTGGTGCAGGGAGGTTGGCGCGAGGGTGGCAGGTCCGGCGTGCTGGGCAGGAGCGGACCGATCTGGGAGCGCGCCGATCTGGCATGGCAGTTGAGGTCTCGTCGCGGGGCGCCGGCGGGCGAATCTTCTACATGAGTGGAGCAGCTCCTCAATCCAGGTTTGGTGGTGGGCTGGCCTCTTCTTCTCCGGCATCGTCGGCGGCGGCAGTCCGTGCGGTGGATCAGCGTCAAGGTTTCCAGGGTTTTTTTTTTGGGTCCTTGGTGTTGTTGTGCTGGGTGGCGTGTCACCTCTGCTCTGATCATCACGAAGTCATGTTTGTATTCCTACCTTGAATATACGCGGTTTCTTTCAAAAAACTAATGGTTCTGTATACCTGATATTTAGACATCACAAGAATATTCCGCAGTTCCAATAATTGAAGGCCCCTATTTCTCATGCTCCGCTCACAAAACTAACAAAACGGCTCAGGAAAACCATACACGCATGTAACTTATAGTTGGATCTATTGATTGATTTACTTTTATCGATCGATGAAGTGTAGCATTTCTTTTCATTTTCATGATGGAGAACATTCATCCTCAAAGTTCATAGTCCTGTACTAGGTGCTTACCATTCATTGCTCCCTGGGTGTAAGAACATTCTTGATAGGGAGAAACCTCATGACCAATCACCAGTGGCTTTGGATCTTGTGGAATATGTTGCAGAGATGGTCTTCTCGATGGCACAAGGTACTCACAACTCTTTCGGATATCTCCGTGCTGCTGTTGCTTCTGTTCATCACTTGTTGTCGGGCATAGAAGTGGCTTGACAATATTAGAGTTGATTTCAGGGGTTTTGCCTTGAAAAGAGTGGTTGAGGAAAGAATTGGACAGTCTGCTTGGAGTCGGGGTCCCCAGAAAACTCAGGCTGGGCGATTGCACTCTACTAAGAATGTCGATTGATTGCCTGTTAAAATACAAGAGAAAGAAAATATTGTTATTAAGATGAGATAAGCAGAGCAAACAATTTGTGGCTGCATTATGTGATAAATTTAGTAGGGGCAAAAGATGTAGATCTATTAGTGTGAGGTGGTAGTTGAGGTTTTTTTGTTTTATGCAATACAATTTTGTAAGCGTCTGCTTTTCCTGGGGTTACAAGCACGTCAACTTAAGAAAACGTAGCCAACATTTTTTCCAGACCATCTATTTAAGAAAATACCATAAAGATTCAGGCTCATTCTATGAACAATATCGTTGTGGTCACGATAGTAGGGAGATTTTTTTTGTTCCGCTTTAGTCACGACATTCCCGCGTCAGGAATCAATTCTATTGCGGAACTCAATTTAAAATTCTATCTCGCGAAAAGTAGATATCTACGTAAAGTCACACCCTGTTCCATCATGCATATATCTACGTAAAGTCACGCCCTGGGTAAGGGTGCTCTCGCGACCGCACTGGTCGCCGGGTAAGCGAGCGCCGGCTGCCGCCTCGATCTCGCTGCTCCGGCCACCTCCGCCTTCGCCGCGACCAGATCCGGGCCCTCCTCCACACGCTCTCTCCTTTCCTCCTGCAAGGCCGACCCGACCAATGGTGGCCGCTTGGCTTGCGCTCGCCGCCGCCCTAGGTCCGTGCCGGTCGCCGCTTCGCCTCCCCTTCCTGCCGTCCAAGCTGCCATGGCCGGGGGCGCCATCGACCAGCTGCAGCCCTTGCCGTCGTCGTTCCATGATGCTGCAGCTCTGGAGGCTGCCGGTTATCTTCCTCTCCCTCCGCCTGTTGTTGTTCGGGAGAAGCTTGATGCCGCAGTGCCGACGCTGCCGTTGTCTCCTCTGGCGTCGGGGGCATCAAACGGCATTGTCGGAGGCGACATGTCCGTCCAGGAGGCCTCTCCCTTGCGCCCGGGCTGGGGGGACTGGCGCGGGTGCTTCACACGGGACGCGATTCCCGCCGTTTTCCCGTGTGCTGCGCGTCCTCCCCGCATGGAGATCCTTTGGGTGGTTGGCACACTGCCGCGCGCCACTCTCCGCGGTGTCTCGTCCTGCTTGCATCGCGCGGCCGTCTCCCCCGGCGTGGATGCGTGACCATTGCTTTCGGTGTCTTTCCAGAGGCCATCGTACTCGCGAGTGCAGGGACCCAATCCGATGCATGTGCTGCCTCCGGTTCGGCCATGTCGCTCGTTTTTGTCCGTTCTACGACGCCTCAGCGAGCTGCTTTACCACCTCCCCCGCCGCATGCACCACTGATGATGCTTGCTCAGCTGACGTTCCTTTGCATCATGTCCCCGTGGAGGAGACCACGCTGCTTCACGCTGAGATTTGTGCCTGCATTGCGCGTATTGGGAGTGTTTTGACAAGAGCAGCAGAGGCCGCTCTCGGCAAGCTCCATGTTGTGCCGGTTGCGTCTTCAATGTTCGAGCTCCAGGTTGGTTCTACGTAGGCCCCTATGGAGGTTTCTCCCCTCGTGGTGCCTTGCCCATCGCCGCTGCTTCCGTTGCCGGATGCCTCTCGAAGTGAAGTCATCGCCTGCAGGAGCTATATGGAGAGCCCACTTTGCCTCTTTCGATAGTGCTTGTGAGTGACATGGGCTCGCCCGTGACCATTGAGGAGGTGGTGTCTGTGGGTGACGAGGTTTCTGAGAAAAATATTAGTGTTGGCACCTAACTTTGATGTTCTTTTCGCAAAAGAGCTTTGTGGCTTGCTCGCTAGCCTTGAGGTGGCTAGCCCTGGATCTGGCAAGGTGATCGCTTACCTTCTGTCGGGGAAGGCAGTCAGGGGGAAATAAAGAAGGTGGACAAGTGTCTCAGAAGCATAGGCAAGAAGTGTGGCGCCATGAGGAAGGCGTCCACAACTGCTTAATGGTTGGAGCGCAGTCACTTGGATCGTCCTCATGGTTTGCCTTGTCACCATGGATTTGGTGGTATCTGTTGTCTTCAGCCGATGTGTTCTCGTTGGGGTTTTCTTTGCGTTGTAGAGGTGAGTGGGTTTGTGGTTGTTGCGTGATGGGCATGGTTGTCGGGTCTTCCGTGCAGTCCTAGAGTTTTATGTTTTCGGGTAGTCCTCATGTGGTCTATTTGTATCGGTTTTTGCCTGATTTTTCCGTTAATTAACTGGTCAACTCTCCTTAATTAATTGATTGGGACGAAGCTTTTGTCCCCATTTCAAAGAAGAAGAAAACTGAATCGACGCAAACACGCAACATGGTTCGGTTTTGTCTTTCTGATCTGCTCTTTTTTTTTCCGTTGGTCCCTCTTTTTTGCATCAGACGATGGACGGCGCCGCTGGCTCTTTTTTTTTGTGTGTTGCATGCAGATTACTAGCAAGTATGAGTACCTCTCCAAGCATGTTAGTGAATCTAATTTGTTGCAAGTCTGGAAACAATCTATTTGCAAAGGTTGGAGAAAAGTAGGAGGGGCCAGAATAATGAGTACCGAGCTGGGGCCAGAATCAGCTTGCCATAGGACACGTTGTGCACTACCAGGTTCGGGACCAGAACTAAACCGGACAAAACCCCAAAAATGAGCCCACAGAAAGGGCGAAATGGAAAATCATCTAGCTGGACACTCCCAACACAAATCCAACTTTCCCACATCCAGGATCGTACAGATCCGCAGAGAAGGGAATGAATGAACAGGCGGCAATCTCCTAAAGAAAACAGAGGTGTCTGCTGAAAGACTTGTTGCAGAACATGTTAGGTATTTAATCTTCTCATGTTGGAGTTAAGTTAGTGGCTAAGTGCGTCCACAGTAGTCAGTAGATTAATCTGCATGTAGTTTGGAGTGTATTAGGGGTGCCGTGACAAAGTATTGAGCAGTGCAATTAGATGGCATGAGAATAGGTCTTGGTGCATGTGTGTGGAGTAGTGGCTCGGTGTGCTTTGAACGTGCATCTAGAGAGATTCCAGGAGGTGGATTAGTGTGTTAGTAGAGTAAGGTGTGAGTCAGTTCATCAGTTCCGCAAAGCAAAACTTCTCCTTGGTGAGGTGTGCGCGTGTGTGTATTTTGTGTCTTTCTCATGGCGTGTGTTCTTGTGAGAGATGAGAGAAGAGGAGCTACGCATGGCAACTCCAACAGAATAGTTCTAGTGGATGGAGAACACAACGAGAGCGAGAGAGATATATACCTGTAGCTCTGGGGCCATTGGTTGGTGTAGTCCGAGGAGGACCCATCGTCGCCGGCATCCTCCTCGTCGTCGCTCTCGATGATGAAGCGGCGGTCCTCCCCCGGCAGCAGGCTCTCCATATTACCCCACTCGCTGAGGATGGAGACTCGTCCTTGTGGCCAAAGGATAAATATTGCTGCACCGGCATGCAGTGCAGGTCGAAGGTTGCTTTCAGCTGCAGTGCAGATCCAAGGAAACATCATCTACTTAAACAGTAATTTTCCTTCGCAAAAAAGAAGAAAAAAAACTTAAAAAGTAATTTACCCCACTACCTACTACTACTTGACGACAGGAGCACTATGTAACATGCCATGGTTTTCATCTCATGGCAAGGATCGGATCTGATAGCATCAGCCCAGACAGAAACACGGACGGACGTTCTCATCCCATGGTTTCTTTATTTCTCAGCTTTCAATTAATCTCTACCTAACCTATCCATCTTCTATCTTCTATCTATCTAATATTAAAAACAGAACGCAGATGGAGAAAGTGACAATCGAGTGCTAATGGAAAAAGTGAGGGAATCTGAAGACCAGGAGCCTGTGCGTGTACACGTTTTTAAAGATGGTGCGTGTACACTTTTGGCAGAGTGAATGGATAATTCTTTTTAAAAAAATGTTCCTTGCTCCGTCTTCCTCTGGTTTTAAGCTGAGAGATCCTCTTTCATCATGATCCCTCTACTTTGTGGGTTCCACACCATTCTGTTGTAGGCATACAAGGTGAAAGGCATACAAGGCATATCAGGTTTATATGCCTCCTTTTTATTTGTTTGGTTACTTCTGAAGTTAGGTATGGTTTCTGGAAGTTACATCGTGCTTGCTATCTCGTGGTGTCATGTGCATCACTCAGTTAGTAGTTACTCCTTTCTCTGGGTATTAACCCAAGGAGTTGAATGGAAAGTCCCGGATTGTGCTGGATTCTAATGTGTTGAATCATGTATTTCCTTAATTAGGTGACGATCACGCTCTCTATGCGAATCCCAACACATGATGGTGACCTTTCAGCCAAGATCCTTTCCGTTGAATCCTGGTGTTAATGGTCAGACCCTGCATCAAGATGGCTAGATTTGAAGTTAGCCTTCAAGCTTGTGGTTATTGTCGTGATTGAATTGCGCCAACTGAGGACTTCCCCTATCACCAGATATGATGGAGGTTCTGTCATATAACCCAAGGGAAGCAATGTGAGTATTCTACCACTAGCTATGGCAGAAGTTCTTTCATGGAACCAGAGGGATCACGACAAGAATTCTCTTAGTAAGTCTCGCATCTGGACTCGTGACTCCGCCATAACACTCATTGGTAAAACCCCTTTAGCATGGTTATCATGGAAGAGTGTTAACCTGGGCATCCACAACGATCTCAGAATTCTCCTGAGCGTGTTCCTCCTCTTTAGTTGTTTTCCGACCCTCATCTGTCAGGTGGCAGCCAAGTTGTAAATGTGCATTGGTGTCTTCCGATGCATGATAATCTTTCCACTTCGGGATGTCAGGAGAAACAAACTCCAGTACCTCGTCCATTTCTGGGACCAGGTCAAAGTGTGGTAATCATCAGATCAAGAGGCCTCATCAGCTTTTGTTCTGTTTATTTCTATACATACCTTCCTTTACTTCTTGATACGAAGGCACTTCAATCATACCAAGTTCAGTGATTGTGTAGGTTCACTAACATGGCATGTATGATCCATAGGTATAGGTTGTTCGATGTACCCAAAGTGTCACCAATGGGTTGCATCCTACACTTCAACACCAAGAGGTCGTGCTGAGTCTCATGGCCTTCTTGATGAAGTGATGTTCTTACACCTCGTTACTCACCTATTCTCCGAGTCGCTTGCTGCTCGAGAATGATGAGGTGTGAAAATTGTTGTAGCCATAAAATATTCTTAGCAATTCTTATTGCTTTGAAATCCAAGGACATCGATGTCACTTAGCGTGATTGGTTACCCGATCACTAAGCCAAGTTTGAATGTGTTGCCAAGTCCTTTTGATCAGACACACATCTTCGGTCAGAGTTAGGTTTATGCCAAAGCTCTCAAGACCACATCGTTTTGCCTTGAAAAGCAAAACTCCTCCTGAACTTAGTGACATACGGTGGTTCGTGATATCCTAGGTGTCTTTATAGAAGTATCGACAGGATGTCACCTGACCGTGATGTCGAGTTAGTGAGTAAGCTAGTTTGCTAAACCGCTCCAATCCCCAAAGAATCGTGCTGGATACCCCTGAACTAATTGGTTGAGCATAGACAATAACTTGGAGAGTTGAAAGACAAAAACACTATTCGACTTTGTTCATTCTCAAAAGGATGTCTAGTTTATCGTGTTGAAGCGAGATAGTATCTCCCATGTGGATTTACTATCTTGCCAACCTTTGGTTTGAGTTGGGCTATCGTCAAATCAAACTCAGTCCCCAGTACTATCTTGATGGTGTTTCTACTCGTGGTGCTTCGCCGGAGTACACTTCATTTCCTTCGATCAAACCAATACTTTTGCCTTGTTCATACTACATATGATTCCATCTTCTTGGAGTATCTGGATAAGTTTGTTGTTGAGCCAATCGATGACATTCTTATTTCCTCCATGTTTGGCGAGGTTCATATTGAACATTGGACACTAGTTTTGGAAACTTGTTTGAACCAACTTTGTGTCATCGCAAGGTATGCGTTCTGGATGCTAGAAGTGACTTTCGCTAGTTCACGTGCATCTGCTGAAGGATGTCGCTGTGGATCTGAGCAAAGTTTTCTTGTTTCCTCGGGGATCGTCTCAAGTCGGTCATGCATATGTGAGACATTCTTGGGATGGTAGGTTGATACCTCCATTGCATTGAATAGTTTCTCTATGCACACTAAGCCACTGACTGATTTGCTCAAGAATGAGAAGTTCTCGAAATTCACCATCTTGTTTGGTGTTTCCCAACAAGGACTCAGTTGTGTTACATTGCAACAAGTACATATGGGCGCAACTGCCTTTTGGCTATCGCGACCACATCGGTCTCGCAATCTAGCTCATGTTTTGGAGCTTGACACTATAGTCCATCTATTGAGAATCTAGCGACCTTACCTTGATGGTAACTATTGCAAACTTTCTATTCGGACATGCTGAGTTTGAAGTATCATACACCTACCCAGATCTGAATCTCAAGAAGAATTCCACTCCGTGGCTAACCTCTAACAGGTCGTTGACCAATGCTCTCCCCCTTCTCTTTTGTTTGTACTTGAAGTTCTAATCAACTCACATGTTGTGTGAATTCGTCAGTCCCCTGAGGTCCCAGACTTTTAGTCAAGCTTTAACATGTGGCAAACGTCTTGTTATGCCAACCTTTGAAGCTTGAGAAAAGGGTTCTTCCTCGCAGTACCTGGATCCTCTCATATACTCATCCTGGTGGTGAAGTGATATCATGATCTTAGTAAATCAATCAGAAGACCAAGATGATGTGACTTCCATGTCTTCCTACGAGTCACCCCCTATCCAAGACAATCTTTTCTTTTTTATCTTCTGATTGACCCAAAGAGTGACCCTTCAGTGTCAAAAATAGTTCAACAACTTGGTTTTGCTGGTCTGTAGCTCATCCGTGATGGAAGTTCTACTCAAACCGTCTAGTAGAGGTTTACCTTCTCATCTGTTGGAATCTGGTTTCAACATTTTTGCTCAGACACTTACGTCTTGTGCAAAGTTCATACTCTCAATCCTTCTGAGAAACAGTTATCTACCAACTTGAAACTTCCTCCAAAATCTTCAGTTATCTTGACGTGAGTAACTGTCAATTCAAGAGCTGCTCAAAATCTCATTCCAAGATTTGACTAGGAGGAACTTGCTCTTCGTGAAGATCAATCTTTCCAAGTTGTTCCCTCTTACCTATGGGAAGTTGGATGATGACCTCGAAGTGAAGCCGATGAAGATCTTCATGATTGTCGTGTCGTGGATCACGGACACCGGGAGTACTAGGTACCCCTTTGTAGATTCGGCAAAGGGGCGCTAGGAGGTTTCGATCGGCTTCGGGATGAAGAACACGCGAGTACGACACAGCAAGAAGGACGCATCGATCTACCCCACAGCTCATCTTCCTCTCTCCCCTAGGTTCCTATCTTTCGATCTAGATTTATGAAACAAAGCCAGGACCAGGAGACAAACCTATTTGAGACGGAAGCGCGCTGGAATCGAGCGGCCGGGCGGAGGCGTTGTCTCCGCTCCCTCTCTCCTACTGTTGGCCCCGTCATGCCTTTCCGCGCGGAGGTTCTTCGCCCTCCCTTTTCTCCGCAGCGGCGCAACTCCCGCTTCCTCTCGTCCACAACGTCCCTTTCTTCTCCTATACAACGGCATCGGCAGGAGCGGCAGAGATCTGCACGTGAAATCCGCGATTTAGCTCACGTCTGAAACCTAGCTTGAGGGAAAGGGGAAAAGCAGGAGATTACCGTGCCTTAGCCGGAGACGAAGACGACGCCAACAAACGGTGCCAGCCGAATCAATACAGCGGTGGACCTCTGGGCTCCGGTCAAAGAGTTGAGCCTGCGACGGCAGAGCTGATAGCTCGGGACGGAGGCGGAGCAGAAAACTGCGGCGGCGGCGACATTTCTCCGTGCTAGTTGCAAACATCCGCATCGCCGAAAGCCCTCTGTTTTCCACGAGCCACGGGAGCAAACCGACGTAAGGCGGGCCCCACGAGACAACAAACCACTTGTGAACTCATCATTGGTGCGGACTGAAAAGAAACGAGATCTCTGAGGTTGACTGGTGGACCATATCGCTAAGCTGATCGAGTCACTGGTCTGTGGGCCTAAAATGTGGATTAACCACAGACCAGAAATCCTAGCTCGATTGTAGGTTGTAGTGATTCGTTACGCATGTTTTACAACCACACGCGATTCGAAAACGAGAATACTAAGCACGGGCGCCTTTGAACGTTTCAAACGCTGAGCCCACTGTACTGCACTAGCACACCAATCAATCAATCAATCAGTCAGTCAGTCAGTCAGTAAGAAAAGCGGCAACTTGCGGCCCGTGCAGATTCTTTAGCAACACGTGCCCGGGAAGCATGCGCGCTCGGTTTTAATTTTTCAGCGAAGCGGCGACGTGGTTCCGTCCCGGATCGTACGCGTCTTTTCAATTGTTTCGTGGACCATGCATGCATAGGGAATCATATCTCCGATGAAACAGGCCACCAGATGGCCGTTAGAGTCGGCCGGTATCCGAGGCCGCCGAGAGTGTACTGCAGATTTTGCTGTCAAAACTCAAGGACAAATCAACACCACCGTCCAAACCGACCGTCCAGCATCTACCCCAACGCAACCGCGGGGAGCAGAGGAGACCGGCATAACCGCATCCGCCACCGCACCATGATAGACAATCCGCCGTCAAACCTGTAACAGACCACTTTTGTAATAAAGTGTTAATGTTAACTAAATGTCATTTGCATCCTTAATAAAATGCCCAAGAAAAAGAAGAAAAATTGGAAACATTAAATTATGACATTTTCCTCTCCCAAATTCAATTCTATGAAAAGTGTTCAAATTTGACAAAACAAAAATATCTTGACCATTCATATTTGTCAAGGAAGTTCCAAGATTCCTTTTCATGATTTTAGAGATACAAGAAAATTTCCAATTTAATTATAAAGAGAAAACCCTAAATTGGCATAAACTAATCATGAATTTAAATGACACAAAAAATAGTTCAAAAACTCAAATAAAAATTATGGGGAGCTTCCTTATAATATTGGGAGTCTCCATAAATTTTTCCATTATTTTTGGTGAATTTTAAATGGCCCAATAAAATCTGTGAAGGCTGCTGTTTTTAAATTACAGAAAATAGAGGCAGAAAAAGAAAGATTTCTGACAGGTGCGGACCACATGTCATCTCTCTCCTCTCTCCTCCCGCGCACTGTGGTCGTGCGTGTCGAGCATCCACGGCCGCTGCCACGCGTCGACCATCGCCGCCGGCCGCCGACCTGGACGAGTGGATAAGAAGGCCACCATGGCGCCCTCTGTCCTCTCTCCCTCCCTCGCTCGGTCTCTCCCGCATCGCGCCGAACCCTAGCCGGCATGGCCGAGCTCGTCGCCGGCGATTGAAGCCGTTCCGAGCAGATCGAACAGGCACACGAGCTCCGCCATGTCGTCTTCTTCCTCTCCGTCCAAGCAATCGAACCGAGCCGCCCCGAATCGTCGCGCACGACGTCGTCTTCCCAGCCTCCGGCCGAAGCTCCGCTGCCATCGATTCCGCCGTCACCGACCTCCTTCGTCCCCACCAAGCACACGCACAAGTCGAGGGTGAGCTCACCGTCCTCCGGGACATCTCCATTCCCTCCCTCTCGTTGTGAATCGCCGTTCGCCGTGCTCTGCCGCCGCCGTAGCTCGTCGCTGTGCTCGTCTCCGGCGACCATTTGGTCCGTAGCGCTGCCAGTAGCCTCCCCGTAGTCCCTCCCGTCCGATGCGCGCATGCTCGCGACCGCACTTGCTCACCATCGTCGCGGTCACCGCCGTGCACGCGGTCAAACCTGCCCGTTTGGGGCCAAATCGCCCACGTGGACGCCACCGTGGCCTCGGGCCCAGCGGTCAGTCCCTGTGGCTAGCTGGTCCCTGGGTGCAAAACGTTTTGGGCAATTTCCAGAAAAATACAGAAAAGGCAGAAACGTTTGTGAACTTTGAAAATTCATAGGAAATTCAAATAAAATCGAAAAATGCAAATAAGATACCAAAATTCTCAGAAAAATAAGCCCTACCTAATAGTACAAGAATCAGGATCAATTAAATAAACTATATTGCTGTTTATTAAAAAGAATTAAAATAGCAGATTTGAACATCAACTTTGCAAATCCATAGAATATTCATACGAACTCGGAAAATTGCAAATAATATGTCAAAATGTTTAGAAAAATAAGATCGATCCATTGGTTCCTTTTTCATGCATGTTTGCTCAAATATTCAGTACTGTATTTAAGTAGAAGAACAATTGGACATTTAATAAAACATGGGGATTATTCCAAATATTGCAATAATTATTCTTTGGGTTAAATTGTAAATGATGTTTCAAGGTTAATTTCGGTGCATTAATTTGTCATGTCATCATATTGTGTGTATTGCACTTTCATATGTGTATTGAGTGTTGTTCTCCGGTTTTCCGGTGTTGTTTTGTTCCCCGGTAGGTCACGAGTTCGAGAGTGGTCAGCAGTACCCTGACGAGCAGTACGACTACTCCACAGAGCAAGGCAAGCGTAAAACCACTTTTGAGCATCTCTGATCCCATGTTTTACTACAAGTATTTTGTCCACTATATTACTTGCATCTCGATTCCAATGTCATTTTTTGGTTAATAATAGAGTTATCCTATAGTTTGCAGTAATCATCCTGATAGCCTTTACCTGTTTCCATTCCTAACATATCCAGGCTTGTTTGGCATCGCTAGAGCTATATATGTTGTATAAATGCTTAGCCATGCTTAGTTATTTGCTCTGATCGTCCGGTTGATGAATCAGAGTTGCAGAGGAAACTAGTATGTTAAGCTGGCGTGGAAATGTGTGATAAATAATAAAAATGATTAAAGGCTTGGATGAGAGGCCACTATGGATTGATGGTGCCTTGTCTCGTTCTTGCCGCCTAGGACCCGAGTTCTTTACCTCTTGAACCAAGACGAGCGTGCATCCACACGTGGGGCTAGGAACCCCTATCGATTAACTAACTTGTGAAGGTCTATCCATTGGTCCTCTAGTTCGGGCTTCCCATTTGGGTGTGTGGTGACGACAGAAAAGGTTTTGGAAGATGGATGATGATGGTGTATAGGAACGTGGCCGCGGTCCAGGGTGCTGGCGGCACTGAACCTGGACTTCCGCACACCGATGCCCCATGGATAGGCTTACACAAGGTAAAGGTTGTAACCGCGCCCACTCTGTCGGCTTTCCCAGGAAGAGAGCTAATAATTTGGCAAGGAGCCGGACGGTACGTGTGGGTAAAATTGTACACCCCTACAGGGATAAATATTTTTGAAAAGCCATGTCAACGGTTATGGACAACTTGGGAATGATGACAAGATCATAAAATACTTGAGCAAAATAGTAAAACTTTGAAAACTTACGAGTGCAAGGTTTATTTCCTCGAGGGTGAATCGAGGAGGTTGCCTTAGTGGATAGTTGCAGATGATGAAGATTCTGGTGGATACAACTCATCAAAAGAGTTGGAGATTTTACTATCTTATCCCCTTTGAAAATATTCTGAGTAGTCGATGCCATGAGTTGGTTCTTTTGAAAATGGAAATTTGGCTTTATGCAAAATAACCCCACAGAAAGCTTTGCAAGCCAAGCATCGAGATAGTAGCTCTATAAACTTGCGGGTACCCTATACTCAACCTTGTTTTGTTGAATATTTTCAGTAGAGGAGTTTCCAGGTAACGATGGTGGATTCTACGTGGACGTCGAAGAGTAGTTTGGGCTCCCTGGTGGCAGCCTGGGACACATTGGAGCAACTGGTTGTATGTCGTTTGGTTAGGCCTCTTAGGCCATATGATGGATCTTGTCGTGTAGAACAACATAATTTGCTTTCTGAATGATGTATTGTTGGGTTTGTGACCTCTGAGTGTAATTTGCTATCTTTACTCTGTTAAGAGTTGTAATATATTTGCTTTCGTGTCATAGAGTCTCTTGTGTGCCAGTTGTTCCGCCGTATCCCGTGCATGATGCGTGTATGGATATAAAGTTCACGGTTGAGAGGCAAGGTTCTCGGGCTCATTGTTATGCAGTTTTAGCTATGTCTGGATATGGCCGAAATCGAGGGGTTGTGGTGCCGATGATCCATGCTGGGCACGCCTGCCAATGTTTACTCGGCCTGGGAGTGGTAACCCCAGTAAGCCTCGGTTACGTAGCATGACCAATGACACATAGCATCTATATAATTCTGAGGTCGGGGTGCCGACAGCTCTGGTATCAGAGCAGGACTGCCTGTAGGAAGCTCTTGCTATTGGTCGATGTTGAGTCTAGTGGTTACGAAAATTATTTTGAAATAATGAGTTGCAAAAACCTGCTTAGGATTCTTTTTACTCCTTACCTGGTATCGGTCCATCTCTGAGTCATCTTACCTCGAGTTGATTTGAAAAAGTTTACTAGCTCTTCTGGTCCTTCAAAAATTAGGTGCCCCGTGGGTGGGTCGTTATTGAACTAGTTGACCTGTTACTTCAAACCACAAGATCTTAATGGTTGGGTTCTTCTTATAGGAATTCGTGTAGGGTTGCTATGTGATGCATGTAAAATGCATACATGAACTTTGCACTTTAATTGCTTATATTCCAATCATATTTGCATCATACAAGGGTTATATCAATGTTTTATAATGATTTTGGGAATATTTCATAGTTTTCCCATTTATTTGGAATTAACCCTGTTTTTTCAGAAAACGTCTTTTTTAGTGTTTCAGACTTTCCGGGAGCTTCGGGACTCCAAAAAGGGCAAGGCCAAAGAGCACGGTTCAGAATTTTTGAGACGAACGCAATGGGCTTAAATTGAAGACCAGAAGCCCAACAGGCTGGAAATGGGAGGGTCCCACGCGGCCTAAAATACCTGGCCGCGTGGGCCCAGCTCTTTTCCCCCTCGAGCTCCGTGGCCGTCGATCTTTCGTCCACCGACTCCATCTTGACCTAAAAACGCCTATAAAAAAGGTCCCCTGGCGTTTCGCGAAAGGAGGCGGCGGAGAAACACAGAACCACGAAACAGAGAGACAGAAGGCTGCTGCCGAGAAGATCGGAGGGGGGAAACGCCGCCGGAATCGCCTCCGGAGGGCTCCACCCCCCTCCGGCGTGTTCATCATCAACATCTACAGCAAGAACTTCTTCACCGTCATCACTATGATGAAGGGGGAGTAGTCCACCTCCTGGACTAGGGTTTGTGGTGGTAACTTTTGTATCTCTCCTCTCTCTTGAGCTTCACTAATTAGTACCATATGAGCTGCTGAACATGATTACGGTCATCTATGTAATACCTTTGTGGTGAATATTGTGGTGTGAGATGATTTGTTATGCATTTACCGTTGTGTTGGAGCTTTTGTGATTTGTCATACTTTGAAGTATGATGTATGTGGGTACGGGATGGCCGATGTGACACGGCATAGGTATTGAGTGACACAGTACCGCCCAACGTCCTTTATCTGGGGGTAAAAAGAAAGAGTATGATGTGGGAGTGAGAGAAACCACGCTAGCCTTGCGAGGGGTGACCTAGCAACACAAATGATTATTTCTTTCAACTATGTGTTTTATGACATATAGCCGTCATAAAAAGCTACCATTAAAACATGACCATTGTGTGTACTTTATCTATAACATGATGATCACCGTAGATGAGAGAGAGAGAGGATTAAGTGAACCCATGAACCATGTCCATTGTTCCTATAAGAAAAACACACTTGAGCTTGTCCTCTTGCTACATAGAGGATTGGGCTTTCTCTCTTTGAGAGCTTTCGCTTGCTACTACCTTTGTCTTGTCCTCTTGCAAAGAAGAGGATTGGGACACTTTTACATCCATCAAACCAACCATCTTGTTCTCTAAACTTGTTTAGTGCATAATCAACTAAAACTTGTGACACTTTAGTTGTAGGGAATAGATAACTTTTCCTTCTTGCTCCTGCGGATCGATACCTTACTTCCACATTGAGAGGTGCTACAGTGATCCCTTGCTCTTGGGGGTTATCACTATGTCACGAGTTCTATTCCTTCTATCGACTGATGTTTTGTAATTCTGTTGTTCCAGATGCCTCACTCACTCTGGACTGGTTGTTCGCATGCCCCGGTGTGAGGATGTTTCTGGGTTTCCCGCTCTCCTTGCAGCCGCCCTGTCTAACCAGGGTTGCCCATGGTATCCTGAGTACATCGTGTACAAGGAGTACCGTGCCTATGGTCAGGTGCAGTACATTTCCCAAGGTGTAGGGGTGACTGTATAGAGCAGTCCGTTCAGGAGGCTGCTCATAATGCTCTTAACAATTACAGCCATGATTGCCCCTACCTCACGGCTCATGACCCTCCTTTCCGTCACATTCCGGCTGCCGTTCCGGGGACGGAGGGTTGTTATGTTGGGATCTATCTTGATGCTAGCTAGCAATGAGCTTGATCCTAGGTACAGGGAATTTGTGGAGCTGAATCAGGCATTGGACCGTCGTGCTCGCTAGTGGTATCACTACCTTATTCAACATGGCTGGGTGATAAGCTCACTGTTGACGCTCTTGAATCTCTTCACCTTGTTGGTGTTTCCTGGAAATGTCTTCCTTCTTTAGGGAAGATGTTGGGTCTTTGTAAAGTAATATTGAAGGGTATTGCTACAATGAAGGAGTTTGTTATAGAGCAAAGCTTTTGCAATCTAATAAGGCTTGAACTTGTTGGCTTGGAAAGCTTTGAAAAGTGGGTATCATCAAAGGACACTCATATGTTTCCTCTTTTGCAAGTACTGATTATTACAGACTGCCCTAAACTCTCGGAGTTTCCACTTTCAAACCTTTACTCTAAACCAGATCAAGGCTGCAGGAACAGTGATTGGTTTCCAAAACTGAAGGAGTTTTGGATACAGTCATGTCCAGAATTGTTGTTAGTGGGTCATATCCCTGGACCCAAACACTGTGTAGTGTCATCATAAGTGATGTAAAGCTACTAGAGGAGTTTGTGTACAACTCATTATCTGAGCTTTATATTACTGGGGTGGATGATCTGCATAGCTTAGATCAGTTGTTAGCATTCAGTAACGTGACAGGTCTCAAGAAGCTGACACTGAAGAAGTGCCCTCCTCTGGAGTTGAAGCACCTTGTGATGCTAACCTCACTGAAGAAATTGGATGTAGAGAGTTCAGATGGCCTGGTTGGGCCATTAGGAGGTGAGGGTGATGTCCACTATCAGCTCCCTATTGAGAGTCTTTGGGTCAGTAAATTACGTGGTGCTAGTGGGAAGGAGCTGACAGAGCTCCTCACCCACCTCCCAAGGCTCTCCGAATTGAATATCAACGAGTGTAAAAACATAAGACAACTGGCAGTGGGGTGGATGTGACGTCAGCAGCAGCAGCAGCATCAGAGGTGGAAAAAGAAGGAGATGGGTTGCTGCTCTTCCCGGCCCATCTCTCTGACTCACTACGGGTCTTGATCATCTGTTATTGCCCTGAGCTGGTCCTTTCAACTTTTCTTGCTGCCAGAGAAGGAGGAGACAGGCTCCAAGCCCTGCGATCCCTCCAGAAGTTAGCAATTTTTGACTGCCCCAAGTTCCTATCTGCCATCAACTCGTTTTCCTGCTGCCTTTTCCCGTCCTCTCTGCAAGTGCTCTGGCTTGTTGGTGTGAAAGGCATGGGGACGCTGGAGTCCCTCTCAAACCTCACCTTTCTCACCAGATTGGATTTGAACGATTGCGGAGAGGATCTAAGGTGCAAGGGCCTGGGGCCCTCTCCTTACCACCGGGGGACAGCTCAGAGATTTATTCGTCCGTGGCAGCCCTAGATTCTTTGCTGGATGGGATCCCAACCCCAGGCGGGCGCTGCTGCAGGAGGATGGAGGCAGGGAAGAGCAGCAGCTTGTTTCCCCATCCAAACTGCAGGTGCTCTGGACAGATGACGTCGTGGGACTCCTTGTTGTGCCCATCTGCAGCTTCCTGTCTTCCTCCCTGACAGAGCTGTCCCTTTATGGGACCTACTACTACGAGGTGGAGCGCTTCACCGAGGAGCAAGAGGACGCCCTACACCTCCTCGTCTCCATCCAGGGACTCCAGTTTAGAAATTTCAGCAAGCTTCAGCACCTCCCTGCAGGGCTGCACAAGCTGACCAACCTCGAGCGATTAGAGGTCGGGTCATGTCCATTTGTCCAGTCGCTGCCCAAGGATGGCCTCCCCAAATCACTGCAAGAGTTAGCTGTCCGGTACTGTGGCAACGAGGAGCTGAAAGAGCAGCGCAAGAGGTTAGTGGGAACCATCCCAAAAATCATACCGGAATATGGAGACTGACCCAAGGTACCGACAACAACTTTCTTGCTTGTGCCCGTCACTTCCCAAATCCCATCATTACCCACTGCAAAATAATCTGACCACTGTTTGTTTCCATCTATGATGCAGGGCACTGCCTTGGAGATCCCTTGTACATTCTTCTAGCCTTGTAGAACACTTGCTTGCCACCTTCTTCCTTCCTGTACATAAATCTGGTAAAAACCGGAACCTTATCAATTATACAACAACATCCACTTATGCTCCTGCCATAGCAGAATACCATTTTCTTCTTGCGCTTGTGAAAATTTCTACTGAACATTACTTATGCTCTGTTTCATGGTCCTTGTCTTCTCACAAGTTGAAAGACCTATATGATTATCATTCAATGCCTTTCCAGAGTTTCTTTGTTTCTGTTCCTGTAACAATTTCACGAAATCTGTTATGTATTCACTCTATATTTTGCTTCTCTGTGCCAGGTACTCTTATGTTTGTTCTTGTATTCTTCTTCATAATTTGCATTCGAATTGGGAGTAATTCATCAAGATCCACATGTTTACTTGTCTAGTTCGGGTGTGAGGATCAAAATATTACCATGGTATGCTTCATGATTGAATGAGACTTTGGTGCCACGCTACAAATACTATGGCCAGCTTCTTCATTTCTAATAAATCCGATAAGTACATCTAACTGGAACTTCACTGCTGCTATAACAACATCCCTCGTACTCCTGCTATATTAGATTTTCAGTAAATGCCTTTTGGGAGTTTCTTTGATTTACTTTCTAGACGAAAATCATGAAAAATTTCAAATATCGACATGTTCTGGTTTTCTGTGCAGGTATTCTTATGTTTGTTCTAGTAGGCTTCTACATACTTTGCATTTGAATTTCGGTGGTGGGTATCAGTGTATTACTCATGAAGACTTGGTGGTGTACCTGCCTAGTGCGATTACTATGGAATGATTGTGCAATAATCAGACTTGGGTGTTCTGCTACTAATATTGTGGTTTGCAATTTTCCCACTCCCTACTACAATGCTATGATTCCCAGGTGTTTTTGCATTCAACAATTTTCATGGCTTCTTGTGCAGGTGTTCTTATGTTTGTTCTCCTAGGCTTCTACATATGTTTTGTCGGCATCACTCATCAAGACTCGGTGGGTGTACATTGCTAGTTTGGGTGTGAGGAAGAAAATATCACCAGAGCCCTAGAATAATTGTGGAACAAACGAGACTCGTGCTTTATTGGTACCGATATACTACTCATATATAAGTTTGGAGTTTTCCAAATTCAGTGCTACATTGGTACCAATAAGTGGTGTTGTTGATTTTGCCGTAATTGGTGTCGCTTAATGAAACTTAATATTGTATAAGAACTTCGGAAGAATACCGTCATACAGTATCGGTGCACCCAATTCATATCGCAGGTTATCATTAAATAGGTATGTCCAACATACCCTTGTCAGCCTAAAATCGTAATTCTGTAATTGTTTTATCATCAAACTTTGGGACTGAACTAAGGTTCTTGGGTTTCTTAATAGCTGTAGCTTGTGGTTCAACTTTGGAAATCAACAATATAGCCGAAAGATATAGCTTCTGTTTTGCTTAAATAGAGAAGTGTGCAATTTGTTATAGTGGAGGTTTGCAGGGCATGTGCAATTTTGAAAATTTCCATCAGAGGTGGTATTTGGTTACAAATCAGTGATGATGGTTTTACAGATATAATATTTTGTTGGTAAAAAAAATCCTGTCAGCTGAGAGCTCCAAACACGTACTACATGATTTCTTGTCAGCTGCACTCCAACTTATGCAATTGTCACCAAACTGTCTCATGAAGCTGCACAGTACATTGATGCATTTACCTGAGTTTCAACATTGTATGGCATTGTTTTATGAATTTCACATATTACTTGTCATTTTACGCTTTGCAGATCTTATCAGTATCTTCTTTGTAAAAAAATCTCCATTTCAATCGACAGGGAAGCTGTCTGTGTTATTGCTTAGCAAGGTACTGAACTGATCAGAACTTCCGAACAGTCTACTCTGCATACTAGTATCTTTCCAGTTTTGAGGTATAGCAGTTTTCAGAACTGCCGGAAGCTCACCTCTGTTATGTTGTTACTTCAGCTTGTGGATCATCTGTTCAGCTACATGAGAAAGGTGCTACCCAGTGGGTGCAACTTCATCTATCCTGGACTCGCGCTATCACAGAAAGTAATCAGTATGTTCTCTCTTTGCATATAATTATGTATTCTTCTTCTCTGAAAAGGAAGGAATGCTAATTTGCATGTGGTTCCAAAGTTTCAGGCTCGGCCAAGATTGCTCCATTGCTTCATAGCTGTGGCCTGAATACAGTAGTAGCAGGTCTGAAGGTATAGCACCAGTTCCTGCTGAAATAATGAATAGTTCAAGTTATGGTGGAGGTAATATCAATCTCGCCAGGAATTAACTTGCTGCTGGATTGGTTGCATGTGAATCTTGGCTCACTAGAAATGGATTTGTGAGTGCCTCACACTTATTGCTCTTCTCCTTACTTCAGTTAAATACATACTGTCAGTACAACTAATGCTACGGTGCCACTTTAGTTTTGTTGATCAATCTCCTTCGAAGCAAAAGATCAAATCGGCAAAGCGATGTGGTTGATTCAGGCCGTGTCCTGACACCGCAACAGCCACGCAGATGCGGTTCTGCATGGTGGATGCAGTTCTCAACTGTTCCAACTTGTACTGTACCGATGATGCCAGAAGAGGTTGCAGAGCTGCATGGCGCACTCTCGTGAGTATACTTGCATGCTAGCTTCTCTCTGAATTCACTGACCTTATGGTACCTATCCTTAATTAATGACCTTTTGACCATTCTATTCTTTAGGCTGCAGCGAGCAAGACCCATACAGGCCAGCCTTCTCTTCCACAGGCAGATCGGAAACGTCGCTACCTGTGAGTGCAGCAGCGGCTCATGGACCATGTGATGTCATGTAAAATTAATCATGATAATGTCTGATCCAGGGCTCAGTTGGAGCTTGCCGAGCAGCATGATGAACATGGCCCTGGACTTGCTCTGGGCCGACCTACCAAGTTGTCCATAGCATCGAGTGCGAAGCTCACACCGATCCTCCTGCAACAAGTAATTATACAGATTGCTTGTCCATGTCCTTGAGAAGAGGCGGTGGATGCCGAGGGAGGCGGCAGATAGGCTGGGGCGTAGCTAGTGGAGGTTGAGGGATGCATTCAGGTGGGGGAAGCAGCACCGAGCGGTAGAAGCCCACGTTGTCAGAGAGTGGCAGTAGAAGCTGCAGGATATCAGAAGAAACCACCCAGGGTTCGATTTGGTGCAAAGCTAGAGACAACAGCCAAGTTAGAAGTTCAGAGCCATGTTGCTGAAGGCTGTCCCGATGGTGCACATGCTAGAATTTCAGAGCTGCAAGTTGAGGAAACGTCTATGAGGTTGTTGGCTGTCCGTCCAAGGCCTTGCCTCGCTTACCGACGGAACACCAGAATTGAGAAAATGCAGAGTTCCATTCAAGACCGAGCAATTTTGTGAAAAACAAAATCTGTAAATACATGGAAGGCTCTGCAACAATTCTGGTGTGCTCTGCCTTGTAGTATTTACACGAATATATGCTAGAATTGCATGTTGAACTACATTCTCAAGGGCCAGAACGTGCCAGTTGAGGGATTAGGATTGCAGAAACATTTTACACGATGGTTTGGTTGCAGTATGATGTATGTATTCTTTTTGCATCTCAATTAATAAGACTTTCTTGTACGTACAGCAGTCCTCTAAAACTTGGCCTGGAATACACAGTACAGCAAGGTCCATAGATGCAGAGCATGCAGGTGTGTTTGTTGCCGATGGCAAGAGTTGAAATCCACCTTGTTGTAATCACTGTCAGTTTTCGATTTCATGTATGCCAGCACTGTCAGTGCACACATACTTGGCTATCCAAGCCTTCTTTCCATTCACAGAGAGAACACTGCACACCAGAATTGAAGAAAATGTACTGTTCACAGGAATATATACTCGAGTTATTTGCACCGGTGGTCACACAACTCGTCGTCGATGTGCACTTAAGTCACACATCTGGATAACTGAATTTTTTGGTCACACAACTCGTCATCTGGTGCACTTAAGTCACTGGCCCCACCTGTCAGTCCGTTTTCCGTTGAAGTTGATGCTGACTGGACACGTAATTTTGCAAAAACCCCCCTGTACTTTTGAACATTTGCAAAAACCCCCCTGTATTTTTGGACATTTCAAAAATTCAGGGGTTTTTTGCAAAAATACAGGGGGGTTTTTGCAAATGTTCAAAAATACAGGGGGTTTTTGCAAAATTACGACTGGACACGTAATTTTGCAAAAACCCCCCTGTATTTTTGGACATTTGCAAAAAAAACCCTGTATTTTGGACATTTCAAAAATTCAGGGGTTTTTTGCAAAAATACAGGGGGGTTTTTGCAAATGTTCAAAAGTACAGGGGGTTTTTGCAAAATTACGTGTCCAGTCAGCATCAACTTCAACGGAAAACGGACTGACAGGTGGGGCCAGTGACTTAAGTGCACCAGATGACGAGTTGTGTGACCAAAAAATTCAGTTATCCAGATGTGTGACTTAAGTGCACATCGACGACGAGTTGTGTGACCGCTGGTGCTATTAACTCTATATACTCATAAGTAGAGGCACACATTGGAACTGCATTCAGAGGATTAGGATTCGTTCTCAAGGCCCAGAGCTAGTTCAGAAAATGTCATTGAGAGATGGGTCAAGTGGCCAACACGATGATTGGTTGCAGTATGATGCATTCTTTTTTTCATCCCAAGTAGGACTTCCCCGCCAGAGAGACGGCGAGAAAATTTCACTCTTGTACCTGTCTGCTCTGACTGCACGGGACATTCTCAAGTTGAGGTAAAAAGGCCATTGTATTACGATGATGTGTCAAGTTGAAAGCTCTGCTGCTTATGGCCACAAGTTAGATAATGTGTCAAGTTGAAAGCTCTTATGGCCACAAGTTAGTGGTAAACAAACACGGAGAAGCAACACTGCTGACATCCTCAAAATCGGATTCAGAAAACAGGGCGTCATGCGGACCTGGATATGGCAGCGTTTTATTCAGAACTAGATGACCACCGAATTGTTGTCATACGCTTTCTTTGATTTGCTATCCATCATTTCATTGAACCTAACTTGTTTTTGGTAAGGCCCTCATTTTCAGTTTAATATGGCACATTACATTTTAAAAATAGATGGCACCACCAAGTGTTTTTGGTCGAATTGTTTAGTGCGAAGTAGGACCTTCATGATTAATAATCGCGTAGCACACGTAGAGGGATAAACCTCGAACAGCTTCAAACTCGGCAACAACCATCATGCAGGGCGTCGCCGGCGACGTGGTTCGCAAGGGGCAGGCACGGTCGTGAAGGCAAGACGGGACGGCGGAGACGATGAGATCGCCGCGCAGCATGTGGGGTTTGCAAGGGGCAGGCACGGGCGTGAACCAAGTGTATAATTTGAATTGTCAGTGCACTACAGATGTTAGCCATTGTATGCGTCGTGCCTAGCTGACCTGGTGCGTGCCAAGGAGCGTCATAGGCTGCTGAGCACCTGGACTGAGCAGTAGGTGGATCCGTAGTCTACTAAATGCTAATGTGCCACCGCTTATGAAGTAGAATCAAAGTATCTTGCGAGTACATATCATGTGTTTGATGTAGGCACACCTAATGACTTTAATCCATATGTAATCGACGTGTGAACCAGCACTTTCCTGTTAACGATCCATGGTATGTTCAGTATTAGTGTATATCCTCTGTATGTATGGATGATGAACCTATAATTTCGGCACCAAAATTTCATCGACTAAGCTTGTTCTGTTCTTTTGTGTGTTTTTCTCTGTGAATTCATCAATTGTTCTTCTAGATTAATTATCTTATTCTCTACGTTTTTTGGTGAAACTGAGATATTACTCAGCTCAAGAGAATGACAGACTAAGATTACATCTGGTCTTAAGTTTAAACATGTTAGCTTGCCATCTACTGAAAGCATTAGAAAAACCAAGGTAAAGTAGCAGTCATAAGACTTCTACCATACATAAACAGGGCTATCGGTTCAGTTCAATAAATGATTATTAACCTTACATAACAGAGGCTTATATGAGTTTGGTGGCAGCAATTCAGTGGCAGAGCTGCACATAGACTATGTGGTCAAGCGAAAACACAAAAAAATTGGAGAGTAATAAAGCCCCAGCTATGAATACACCATAAATGACCACATAAATCTTAGTATTTGATCTCAGTGTAGTTTATTTTGAGTTTTGACATCACTAACTGCTACCGCTAGCTCCGCCACTGGCAGCATGACCATACCTAAGTACGTCACACTGAATCTCTAATATACATAATAAGCTATGGAGTTTAGGCACTCTATTTAGCCGAGAAGAATCACTGGAATTACATAGGTTCATAGCAATAGAACTAATATATGTGCATAGACCTGACACAACGCAAAAGCAAGTACCAGAATACAGGAGCTCTATGCCTCTGCGCCTCACAAAGTAATAGACTGTTATTTTGACAATATTAGTGTCTCCGCTCTTACCATTCCTCTGCCTCAATGGAAACCTAGTTAAACATGCCAAAATCAGAAAACAATCAATAAATAGCAGTAAATTTTATAGAAGAATTGATACATTCTGTTTTATAGTCATCTGACATCTAAGTGCAAGATTTCGTAGCTATTTCTTGACTTTGCTACCTTGGTTTCTGCTTACCTACGTGTTAATTAACAAAGCATTCCAACTCCCGAACACTATAGTAATCTGAACAATTAATACCACCAAGTAACCACTATATGGAATTATGCCACGCACAAGTAATAGGATTCGAATCAGATCATCTATTCAACTCATTTGTTCATCTAAAATTATGTGTTATTTAGTTAAGCTCGTTCACTTAACTAAACTAATCATCAATACTCATGTGTTCAAAATATAAACAGCTTGACTTAAACTAAACTAATCATCTAAAATTACTCATGCGTTCAAAATATAAGCTACTCATCTACTCATCACATCATCTATTCTACCCATCTGTTCATATGTGCACTAAACTGGAGATCTAACTAACCAGAATAACAAATGCAATTTCAAAAGCTTACTCAAATCGATTGTTGGATGCGGATTAGCTTGTACGTGCTCCTTGCTTGGAGGGTATTCATTGGTGTTTCCTGAAGCTGGAGGCATAACCGTGGCAACTGCGCGCCGTCGGAGGTTGTCCGTTGAAGTCGATGTCGCTGTCACGTCCAGTGTCCCCGCCGTCGAAGCAACTCCCCTCACCACTGAAGTCGATACCACTATCATGTCCAGTGTCCTCGCCGAGCCGCTGCCCTGGCCGCCAAAGTCGATGCCGCTGTCATGTCTAGTATCCCCGACATCAGAGCTGTAAATGATGGTCATCATTAATGCCGAATGCAGCGGTTTTGATCTCGGACACAGTTTTCATTCCAGGGGCAGACTTCTTCTTCAGCACCTGGCACTTCACGATCTGGTCCTGCAGGCCGAGCGAGCAGCTCCTGAGTTGTCGCGCAGCTCTGCACGCTTCACGGCTTTGGTTGTCATGTCCTCGAAGTTCTCCGGATCGAGCCCAGCAATGCGATCACTCCTCCTCGAGGCATCCTCGTATTTCTTGGCCTTGCCACGAGCTTTGCGGCGGCGATGTGCTGATCCTACCACCGTAGTCCAGTCATCCTCCTCCCTTTCCTCAACAGAGAGCGGCGGCAGGTCGGTGGAGCTGGGCAGCTCCACGATTTCAGTGATAACCGAGCTCACACGACGCCCGGGAGAGGAGCCAGCAGATGTGAGCGTGGAGGCGGCAGACGACCCCCACAGGTCAGACGGCGAGGCGGCGGTTGACCCACCCGTGGTGTCGGAGTCAGATGGCGTGGGAGGCGGAGCTAGCAGGCTGGAGGGCTGCCAGGGGCAACGAGCAGCAGGAGCCGACCAAGCTGACGGCCATGGCCAGCTCCACCTTGAGCAGAGCGAGGAGAGCCACCAGCACCAGCAGCAGCATCACGGACAGCAGGGACCCCACGGTACACAGGCGGCGTGGAGTGGCGGAAAGGCGGAGGCGGCTCATCTCTGAAATAGCGGCTGTACACTCCGTTGACATACCTCGCCTCCAACGGCCAGACCTCAGCGACCTCCACCCGCACGACACGGGTCCCCCATGGGCCGTGCTTCGGCCAGACATCGCAGGCGATGAGCCTGGCGTGCCCGCACAGGACCACGGCCTTCACACAGGACATGTCTTTCCCTTGGAGGCTAACAGGGTCGATTTCCAACACTTTTCCGAACCCAGCAAACAGCGCGATGATCCCTGCGGGCGTGTTGTGCTCCGCGGCGAGCGGCGAGGCCCAGAGCAGTGCACAGACATCATCAAGCACCGGCACCCGCTGCGCTTCTTCCTCCCTCTCCAAGGAAATACGGACATCCTCGTGCATGATGGGGACGAGCAGCATGGCCATCTCGCGCGCCTCGTGGCTCTAAAAGCAGACGTAGGAGGCGCCGATGCCGGAGTGGACGAGCTCGAACTGGAGGTGGCGCATGCGACCAAACAGGGCTTCAGAGATGGACGCTCCGTTGTTGACGAAGCCCGTGGCCGGCTCCATCCAGATCACCGCAAGGCGGCTAGCAGCATCCAGGTCGCCAGGTGGCATCCAAATCTCTATCGCGTCCGGGCGATCCTCCGTGGCAGGCACAGACGGCGCAGAGTGCGGGGAGCTGACCTCTGATCCTTCAGACCCAGACACCACAGAAGATGGGTCGCCGGGGGACGCAGTGCGCCCACCAGCAGACAACGAAGCGGGAGATCTTGGCGGCGGCGGCGCGACGGGATGCATTCCCACGTCACGCACCCGTGGCGGCGAGTAGGCAGGAGGTGAGATGCGCATGCGGAGGCACAGCGAGGGTGCGGTGGGGACAGCATCTTCGTCCGAGGCTCCAGCGTCCGCGGCCGAGCTCGACCCGCGGCGGAGGCGGATGGGGGAGAGGGTTTGCATGGCTACAGGCGAAGGTGGGGTGCGCGCGTGGTGGAGGCGTGGGGATCCAACATCGGAAGGGTACGGCGCGGCTGGCGGTGGCGAGATGGGTTCTGGTGGAGCAGCGTCAGGCGAGGGTGGGGGCGTGGGCGGGATGATGGTGGGCGACGGGAGCGGCATGGAGGTGCAGTCGGCGTGGATGTGCCCAGAGCGGCCACAGCCCTTGCAGCAGATGGGGTCGCGGCAGGCAGCAATGCTATGGTGTTTGAGCGAGGCGAAGCAGCGAAAGCATTTTCCTATGGGGCTCTTGATGGCAGTGGTTTTTGGAGCAGGTGGTGCGCGTGGAGCGGAGGGCGAGAGAAGGGCACGAAGGTACGGGCGGTGGGTGGACGGAGGCGGAGGTGTAAATGGGATGGGGGTGGCCGGTGCCTCGTGCCCCGCGCTGGGTAGGGTTTCAGATAGCCATGAAGGCGCAGCAAGCTCTCCCATACCCTACGGGGACGAAGGGACATTCGACGCAACGCAACAGAGGCAGACGGCGTGGGCAGGAGACCAGGGGAAGGAGTAATTGCCGGAACTTTCCATCTACCCAAAGATACAGCTGATCTCGCCTTAAACCTTTTGACTGGCAGTGGATCCCGCTCAACGATCTTCTCTGCAGCATCCATGGCGCTTCCAAGCGCGGCGTGAAATTTGAACTCGAACCCGGCCATCTGCCACGGCCCCCAAACTGTGACATAGCGCGCAACGTCGAAGCTAGAGAGGAGGACATGGAACACGTTCGGGGCGACCAGAGAAACCTTAATACGCTCGGGCTATGCACAGAGGAAGAAATTGAGCAGATGCTCCACGGAAAGTACAGAGAAACACGGGGAGAGGAAGGGCGGCGTGAGCCAGAGCTCGCCGGGGACGCCGCGCAGAGCGGATCCAGCCGGGAGAAGGACACTTGAGCATGGAACTGAGCAAGGATATGGGACTAGAATTTTTCACCTGGGGTCCCCGAGCCGATGGAGACGCGTCCTCGATCGGCAGCGCGGGCATCGGCGGCGACGGCAGGGTTGGCGGCGGGGGAAAGGTCACCGGACGTGGTAGTGGCTAGGGGTTCGGCTGTATGGTGGGCGGCGGGCTCCGGAGCGGAGCGTGGCGCTGGGTCGCCCGCGTCGCCCTCGGCGTCGCGAGAGCTAGCAGGCATAACGTCTTTTCGAGACCATTCGTTTCCCTTTCGTTTAATTGTTTTCGTTGTTGCTCCTAGACTGTTGTCAGTTTGATCACTAGAGATTCGTGACCAAATTGCATGGATGCCACACTACTGTGTGAAACCCAAAGCTCTCTCGAGTCTTGATGTGTGTCTCTATGGTCATAGATATGCTGCCCTCAAAAGGATGAGGTCCTTGTGAACAAAGAAACTTGGTCAAGGAGACTTTGGATAAGGAAAATAATATTTTGTTGCCAACTTGCATAATAGTTGTTCTACATCAAAACTGCCAGTCAAGCTATTCTACCATCTATTTCGATTGAGTACATCTTGGTACCAAACTTATTGTGCATAGTCATGTTTTGTGCAGATTTCAGTTTCCGGAACCGGAAGGGTGACGGCACCATACCCCGCAGCTTCCACCAATGATGGCAATTAAGATGTGTGCTCGGACGGGAGACGCAAGCGAAATGACGCTGGCGTAGCAGTTGAGGCCGTTAGGGATACGCAAGTGAGCTGGGCCGACTAAACAAGACGGGCCACCAGGATTTCCAACCATATTCTCTCTTTTTTTACACTCAAAAAAATAAAAAATATTCTTTTTTTAACGGCCCTTCTTCTTGTTTGTGCTTGCCTGCGCATATCTTGTGCTATCCACTAAAAAACAGAGTATATCTTGTGATTTGTCCCTAACATCCGTATCAATGTATATTTCATTTCAATCCAAGAGAGGTAGTAGTGACCTAGGCTTTTTCTCTCTAGAGTTTCTTGGCGACTCTAGCGGTGACGTTTGGAGGATTGGAGTTTTAGTCTAGTTGGTTGTCGACATCGATCACCTTCTCCCTCCTATCCATGACGTCGAACTAAATAAAGCCTTCCTCAGAAAGGAGCAAGTGTTGAGCCCGCCACGATAAAGAGGATGGCGATGGCAAAACTTCTTATCCATAATGGTTTTAGCCCACAGCCGCTGAAAAAATACAATTTTTGCAGCCTGGAGTCCAGCGCAGAAGGTTTCTTTCCGTGACGTGGAGAGTGGCCCGTTTACAAGGCAAGCGAGGTGTCTAGGGGATTGGAAGCGAATCACAGAATATTTCCTGTGGCTCTTCCGGTGACATGCACCGGTGATCAAGACTTTCAGCTGCTCGACGGTGATACTTGTAGAAATGTTTTTTTACATAGGTCAAGAAGTGTGTCAAGGACGTGCTTCACCATTATGCCTCTAAGTGCAACTAGGAGTATCTGTGTCATCATCACGTGACAATCATGAGATTTAATCCCGTTCAACCTTCTTATCTTCGGGTCTCTAGAATCTACGTATGACCCCGAGTAACCGGAACTAACTTTTATATCTACAAGGCACTTGAAAACTTGATCGAGCTCCTTTATTATCTATATTGAAGCAAGATGGAGGGCAATAAGGTACTTAGTTTCTCTTAACCTTTTTTCCTTGTCCTCGTATGTCTCCTCCGTCTCATGAGGTACCTGAAACACCTCATTGATGTCCATTTTTTCCAAGTCTTTTCTTGCCCTCGACCCATATTTTCTTTCTTTGGCATGTTCAATAGTGCAGCAAGAAAATCTTGCGCACATTCTTCGTAATATGCATCATGACCATGAGGCGTAACGATGATTGACCCGTACGACAAGTCACGAAAAACATACCTCATTTTCCATACGATTAACAACGGCTTCGTTGCCTTTCGCTTCTCTCCCGACTTAGGGCACTCTTCCCGACCATTCAACAATATCTTGTCCGGACCTCGAACGTGGCTTGGATCGGGTTTCATCTTCACATCAAACATATCTTTCTTATGATTTCTCCACTCGTCATAAGCCACCTTCAATGCCCCCATAAAACATAATTTTGTAGGAGTGTTCTTTCGGCAGCTGGTGTATGAGAATCAGTATGAGAAAGGGTCGATGTTTAGAATGCTTAATGATGAATAATAAATGTTGATGATATCATTTCCGTATTCTCAGTTATCGACACCTCACTCTGTAAAGCAATGTTCATGTTTACCGAGCTTAGTTTTGCTTGGGGACAAGTCGAGTCTAAATTTGGAGAAGTTGATATTCCATTTTGCATCACTATCGCATGGCACAGGTACTCCTCGCCACACCATCTCTCCCAATCCCATCAATACTCCGTTTTTTTCTTTCTTTGTTTCTGCATACAGAGGAGCGTCAGCACTCAGCAGCCCAAATCCCCTCCCGATTCACTCCTTTCGCAATATGCGCTCCTCTCGATCTTCTCCACCGATCCATCCTCTCCCTGCCACCTCTCTCTCACCCAAACTCAGCTCTCGTGTGAATCCTCTGTATCTTTACAGTCGGAGTGTAGTAGATGGCCTGCAAAAGGTGAGAGCGGTGATGCCCGGCCGCAGGGAGGCGTCCCCGATGGTGCGGGAGGGGCGGCCGCTGCGTACTCCGCCGGCTCCTCCTCTCCCATACCTGAGCTTCCTAATGCGTCGGGTGACAGCGAGACACCGCGTACTCCACCGGCTAATCCAGGTGCGCCGGGTGTCAGCGAGAAGGTTCGTTGATAGTAAATTTAACGCGTAAGATTTAATGTATCTGATCAAGTTTGCTATTTTAATAGTAGTATAGATTAGTAGGCGACTGAGAAAGGGAAATGGAAAAACAGATCGAACGCGACTTAACCTATATACCGCAACCGCGACATGGAGAAAAAAAGAAACGAACGTGTCAAACAAACTTGCTCCGGAAAATCCGTAGCAAACATTTGGTAGGTTTAGTTCGAGTCGAAAACAAACTCGATGAAACAAACAAGCTGGATTCGATTCTAATTCGGTTTTGGGTTTGGATTTGGATTTGGATCGGACCACGAGTCGGTTCGGTTCGAGAAGCCTCTCTCTCTCACCCCTGGGCTCCCATAAATAATGGACGCCAGCCCTCAGCCGTTCCCCACAAACCCACCCAACCCAAAGCCCGTCTCTTTCCTCTTCAGCCGCCGCCGCGCTTCCCACCTAGGGTTTCCCCCGATCCACCCGATCCACCTCCCCGATGGCGGCCGCCGACGGCGAGAAGAAGATGATCACGCTCAAGAGCTCCGACGGCGAGGAGTTCGAGGTGGAGGAGGCCGTGGCCATGGAGTCGCAGACCATCCGCCACATGATCGAGGACGACTGCGCCGACAACGGCATCCCGCTCCCCAACGTCAACTCCAAGATCCTCTCCAAGGTCATCGAGTACTGCAACAAGCACGTCCTCGCCGCCAAGCCCGCCGACGGAGCTGCCGCGTCTGGGGCCGCGGCGGCCGGAGATGCGCCGGCGCCCCCTGCCGAGGACCTCAAGAACTGGGACGCAGAGTTCGTCAAGGTCGACCAGGCCACCCTCTTCGACCTCATCCTGGTAGCTACTTTTCCCCTTCCTTTCCCCTTCTTATTCTTAGATCTGTTTTCGATTCGGCTCCTGCCAGATTCGATTTGGTTCGATTAGGATACACTGATACCCGCCCGGTACGATTAGATTGGATTTGGTTGGGGCGAGATGCGGGATCCGTGGTACCTCGCGATTCCATCTGCTTGAGGTCGGATATGCCTGTTCGTGTCCCAAGTCAACTCCTTTGGATGCGCTATTACCGTGGCTGCGATTTGTGTCCATCTTGTTAGGTTAGGGTTTGGGCGGTAGCATAAATCTTCTCCTGTCAAGGTTCTCCCTGTGGTAACTATTAATTTCCAAGATACAGTATATGTATATACACACAGCAAATATACGGTTTTGTCATGTTACATGTAGTTCCAACTCTGCTACCTCTGCCTGTCTTTACTCTCTTACCTAACTTTTTACTGATATGTATTGTTTGCTCATAGTTAACTAAGTCTGGGCGCCATGGTATGACTAACCTGACCACAATTGCCTATGAACCAAACCGGACTTCTTACTCTGCTATATCTGTGAGATTAGAGTTTGAGTGCATCATTCATCTTGTGGCGTCTTGTTCTCTGTGATAACTAACTATTTACATGCAAGATGCAGTGATGATATGTTATATATACCATATACCTGCACAACATGTATGTTGTGTTGTCTTATGGTTATGCTGCCTACATCACTGATAATATGTATCTTGTATGTCTTTATTAGCTTGGCCTATCTTGCAGATGACTAGTATGACCACATTCTTGTTTGCAGCATTAGATGTCTTTTCATTGTGTGTGTGATAATTACCAGATGGTGTAGCAGTAGTTGTTGTACTCGCCGATACATGAGTTTCCATGGCTAGTGCTAAATTCTCATCTGGTTTTATTCGTCTTACAGTGAGTTGACTGTTCATGTGACTAGCGGTTGTGCTCATCATATGAATCCATACATCAATTTCTATAACTAGTGCCATTTTCTGATCCTATCTTTAAGTATTTGTTTGTGTATTTTATTAGTATTGTTTGCTCTGAATTGGTTTTGTAATGTTGTTTACTGGAAGATAAGGGTAGTACTCCCTCCGTCTCAATATATAAGGCGCCCTTTAATTATGCTGGTCAACGCCGTGTAACTTTGACCAAGATTTGTACTTATATTATGTATCCAAAAATACTATATAATATTGAAAACGGTGATGGTTGGCGGCGGTAAGTCAAGGCACGCCCGCACTTCTGAAATCTGGGTTGTTAGTCAAGGTGGGACTAAAACAAGGCCTACGATCGTCAATCGCACGCACGTCGCTTTGTACGTCGCCTGCCGGCCGATCATCAATCGCATGCACGGCCCACAAAGGTCCGATCGGCCCACAAAGGTCGCACGCACTGCCCAGTAAAAAAACAAAAACGATTAAAACACGGAGTAGGACACCGAACGCGTTCTCTCTCCTCCCGACATCTTATCTCTTCTTTTCTTCGGTGGTGTGGTCCAGGAGGATGTCTCGCCGGTGGCGGCCGCCGCCGCCGGGTGGATGTCGACGGCGAAGACCTCGAAGACTCGGAGCGGACAGCAACATAGCGGCGGTTCTGCGCCCAACGCCGGCTCGGCGTCGCGACATGCCTCTGTCCATGATCTGGAACCAGACCCAGGATTCGTCGTTGTCTGGGCCGTTGGCGTGCAATGGCGCCGTTACTCCCTGCCGCCTTCTTGACAATTATGATGAGTACAATATCTGATGAGACAAAAGCAGTTGTTGCTGGACCTTTCGTTGATCATATATCGCACCAAGCCAGCAAGGGTAGCTTCAGAGAAGAACGCCCCAGAGCACTCTGTGGATGCGGGCCATGCGGCAGCTCCGTACATGCCTGACGATGAGGCACCAAGGAAGAAGCCTCGCGTCGGGTGGGGCAAGAGTAGGCCAAGTATGATAAGCACAATGTGCCCGGTTCTATAGAGTCTGATAAACCTGTTGCTTCTGCGAGCACGGACTACACTGAACAGAACTAGATGTAAGCGCAGCTGCATCTGCACTGTGTGCATCTCCGGTTGCATCAGCGACAGTGCGACACCACATCTGCACCTCTATCTAATTCTCTAGGGGTGCGACCTGTTTTCACCATGTTTTCCATGGTGTCAGACCAGTTGATTTTACCTTGTATAATTACTTCCATTGCATAGAGACAGGAATAGGGCAAAATGATATAGTTTCCGTGTTTGTAGAGTACCATGTGGAATTCTCAATAACCTCATGCTCTAAGTTCAGCAAGGTGATGTTGCCAGGATGCCAGCTGACAGAGAATTGACTACGCAACAAAAGATTGAACCGGGGTAATTATTCTTGTCATAGAGTTGCTTGTCATTTACACTTGCTACACTTTTTAAGATCTCTTAGCGTCAAATAGAATAGATTTATGAAAACCATGTGCCAAATTACTTGAATTCAATACAAGTTTCTCCTTTGAAAGACGCTCACCCAGTTCTTTTTTTTATTGTATGTTGCTTGGCCATTGAGTTCTATTTGGTCGGTGGAAAAAATGTACGCCATAAATAAAAAGAGTCAAACGAAAAAATTTGAACAAAAACTTTTTGGTTAATAATTTTGATTTCGTATATTGATTTGTTGTTCCATGCAACACAGGTATTTAGCACAAGAATATACTATAATAGACAAAATGCAAATTGAGGCAAGGTTAACTCCGCTCGATAGCTCGATAGATTTTGGGGCAAAATTTTGGTTGTTCTTAATTTTTCTACTAAAAGTTGGTTTTTCTCCCCGTTGCAACGCACGGGCATTTTGCTAGTGTATCCAAAAATATTATAAAAATATATGAAATGAAAGAATTTTGCAAGATGAATCCAACGGTACCATGTACACATTCTCATTCTATATATTTTGTTATATATTGTTGGTCAAAGTTGAGCATCGAAGACCACCTTAAATATAGCGCGCCTTGTATTTTGAGATGGAGGGAGTATATATTATCTGCTCTTAATTTGTGTACCAAGTAGTATCTTCTCTTGTATTTTTAGTTTGTCTGTATTTTAATTTGTCTGTATTTTAGTTCGTCACCAACACATCTACATTGCATTGCAAGGCAGCTTGTCTCATAATATCCATTGTAAATCTCTGATGCCCACTGATTCCTTTTGCAGGCTGCCAACTACCTGAACATCAAGGGCTTGCTGGACCTCACGTGTCAGACTGTTGCTGACATGATCAAGGGCAAGACCCCAGAGGAGATCCGCAAGACCTTCAACATCAAGAACGACTTCACGCCTGAGGAGGAGGAGGAGATCCGCAGGGAGAACCAGTGGGCGTTCGAGTAGAGAGGAGGCATCTACTCCCTTCTGCCGTGCCGATGCTTAGAAAACTTATCGCGTTTCGATGCTATTTTAATGTCGTAATGGTTGTAATTATTTTGGAGTCGAGGTGGGGTCCGTGAACATCCCCAGTTGTCGGTTAAGGAAAACTATCTATCTATCGTTGGTCAGTGGTCATCACTTGTGAACAACCGAATTGAAATCGTCAAGTGGATGTTTGCTTGGTAACATTATTGTGTTTCGGTAATTGTTGCCTGTCGTGCTTGAGATTCCATGTTTTCGTTGATGCTTGATTGTGTGTTTTGTTCATTTCATGATGGTGATAGCTGCTGATATCCTTTTAGATGAACAAGTTACATGTATGCCGCCTTATATCCTTGTATCTCGAACAAGTTCACTGTTTGCTTGTGATTGATAACTATATGCTGCCTGATATCCTTTTAGCTAGAACAAGTGTACTATTTGCTGGTGATTGGTAATTTTTCTGTCAGTATTGTGCTTCATAGTTCAGGGCCATATGTTGTGAACCTGAAGATGATAAGAAGCTGTCTTATTCAGAGTCTGGGAGGCCTGAAGCCACTCACCTGTTCAGTAGCCCTGTGATCTTATCCACCAAGTGGCCAAGCCTTTGCCTTTGAAAATAACAAAATCTTTGGCGCCTCAGGTTCCATCTCAACCTGATAAGAGGCACTGCTACAAATAGCTTATCACCACCAGTTTCACCTTGTTTCCCTCTTTGCTGCTGCCTGCTCCGCCTCTGCCCAGACATGGCAAAGCCGATATCGATCGAGGTGTGGAACCCCAGCGGCAAGTACCGCGTGGTGAGCACCAAGTCCATGCCTGGCACCCGGTGGATCCGCCTCCTCACCGACAACGACTGCCGCCTGGAGGTGCTGCTGCTCACTGTTTCGTTTTAATGTTCTTGCTGCTTGTCCGGTGTATGGTGGTGTAGTGGGGAGATGTTGAGTTTGTTTTGCTTGCTGAACGTGCAGATATGCACGGAGACAAAGACCATACTCTGTTGACGACATCCTGGCGCTCATAGGCGATCACTGCCACGGTGTCATCGGCCAGGCAAGTCAACCAAGCCCATCTTGTTCTTCCTTCCCTTTGAGTAAATAAAGTTAACAGCTATGGTATATGCTTTTTCTTTGGCTTCTCTCTAGTGCTAATACTCAATTACCAATCTGGATGCTGTATGTTGAAAAAACTGCAGCTGACAGAGGACTGGGGCGAAGTGCTGTTCTCTGCACTCAAGCGCGCCGGCGGGACTGCCTTCAGCAACATGGCCGTCGGATACAACAATGTCGACGTCGATGCTGCCAACAGGAATGGCATCGCCATCGGCAACACACCCGTATGTAAATACATAAAAACAAGTTTGCATTTGATGTGTTGCTGCTCTCAAGTCTGAATCTCTTAATTACCATGGTGGATGGATGGATGCAGGGGGTCCTGACGGAGACGACGGCGGAGCTGGCCGCGTCGTTGTCGGTGGCAGCTGCCCGGAGGATCGTGGAAGCCGACCAGTTCATGAGGGCTGGCCTCTACGACGGATGGCTCCCGCACCTGTGAGTGCTACTGCTAGGAAAAATGAACTTTGATGTAGCTTGATTTTGCTTCATGTATCTTGTCTCATAAAAAAGTTAATTACATACAGGTTCGTTGGGAACTTGCTCAAGGGACAGACTGTTGGAGTGATCGGAGCTGGCCGCATCGGCTCAGCTTATGCAAGGATGATGGTATTTATATATTATGCTTCATCAATATATCTCAGTTAATGAAAATGTCTGAAATGTGCAGCAATATCATTCTAAGCAATGTAAAACTAAAACTAACTTTTGGTTGTTTCTGTATGGTAAAAGATCGAGGGCTTCAAGATGAACTTAATCTACTTTGACCTGTACCAGTCCACTCGTCTTGAGAAGTTCGTCACAGGCAAGCTAAGCTTGGCTAGTATTTGCATTAGTTAATAATTTGTCCTGTGGCAGGCAGCTAGCTAAGGTTTAATACAAACATGTTTATGCTGCAGCTTATGGGCAGTTCCTGAAAGCAAACGGTGAGCCACCTGTCACATGGAAAAGGGCTTCCAGCATGGAGGAAGTGCTCAGGGAGGCTGATGTGGTAATTATAATTCTGAGGCTTGCAGACCAATTCCTGCTGTTGCAGTTATTAATCTTCAGAAGCTAGATAGCAAGGATAAATGTATATGTTAATAAAGCAATGAACTGTTTCTAATATGAATAATGAAGGTGGAACTAATTACATAACAGATAAGCCTGCACCCGGTGCTTGACAAGACGACGTACCACCTGATAAACCCTGAGAGGCTGGCGATGATGAAGAAGGAGGCGGTGTTGGTGAACGCGAGCCGAGGCCCCGTGATCGACGAGGTGGCACTGGTGGAGCACTTGAAGGCGAACCCGATGTTCCGCGTGGGGCTGGATGTGTTCGAGGATGAACCGTACATGAAGCCAGGGCTGGCAGAGATGAAGAACGCGGTCGTGGTGCCTCACATCGCATCGGCTTCCAAGGTGCGTATCATCTTTATATGAACTGGACGAGATCATACATGCGAGCATCCTCTGTTTAGCTGATTGATTGCCTGATTATGGGTTGTGGTTGTGCAGTGGACACGCGAAGGGATGGCAACACTTGCTGCTCTGAATGTTCTTGTGAGTATATCCTACAATCCATAGTCAACGAGATTATATATAGGTTGGAATTAGCTAGGTATTATGTACTGATGAAGGACGTATACCTATGGTGTGTCAGGGTAAAATCAAGGGGTATCCAGTGTGGGGAAATCCGAATGCCGTGGAGCCCTTCCTGGACGAGAAGGCTACACCGCCGCCTGCTTGCCCAAGCATCGTCAACGCCAAGCAACTTGGTAATTCACTAGCTATCTGACTCTCAATATTAGACAAATATTCACTAGCTAAGCTAGTGGATGATTATCTGATGGACTGTATTGCAGGCCTGCCATCTTCCAAGCTTTAGACAGAGATGATTTCCGATGGATGCTGGACCAATCGACCACTGCTTGCTATGTATAGCTGCTAGTATATATAATCACGTACACGGAGCTTTGGGCTCTATGTTAATCAATTATTATTATGTATTTTCCGTACCTGGGAGAGGTACGTAGAATCAGTTTGGTCATGTACTACACGAAAGTTTCTCGCCCTTTGGCGGCGGGGTATTAATTGAGATTGAAAAAGAACACATCATACTACAAGTGACCCATCCTGTCAGCCGTTTGACAGTGTTGTGCTGAAATTCCACTCTTTCGAGTTTGTAGTTTTTGTCCAGAGCCAATCTGAATCGGAGTTCTGAACAAACTGGTCCCTCCATCGAGCCGGTGCAAATTACCAGAAACCTCGTGCTTAGGTTTCCTGCATTCTTCTAATGTGCACCTGTACTAATGATTATTCCTGTAAATACAAGGTTCAGTCTTGAGTTAGCAATAGCATGAACGGGTTATGTTTGGACTGACAGCCAAGTTATGGTTATCATGCCGTTATTGCCTGCCCACGGGCAGCGGCCTTGTGGGACGCCATGCATGAAATATGGCCAATCCCGGCGAAAGAATACATAGACCACACCGGACCGGAGTGGCTCTTTGATTTATTGGTAAAATTGCCTAAAGAGGGAAGAATGCGAGCCCTTATGATCATATGGAGGAATTGGCATAACCGTAATGAGGTTTTACACGGGAAGAAAGAAGCACCGCTTGAGGCATCTCGGTTGTTTCTACAGAGCTATGCCAACTCTCTACTGCAGATCAAATCATGTGATGGCAGAGATGTGATCAAGGGGAAATCACCGATTATGGTTGAAGGCTGTAGGAGGAAACCGGCGGGGGAGCTAAACCCGGCGAGGCCGATCTGGCCAAAACCTCCAGAAGATTGGATTGCTGTTTCCACTGATGGTTCATATGACTCGACGCACAATGAAGCCGGAACAGGAGTAATTATTAGGGATGCTAATGGAGACTTCATAATGGCATCTTGCAAGCATTACGCTCATTGTGCTGATCCTTGAGCTGATCCCTTGGAGGCTGAGGCACTAGGCCACTAGCCCTCAGAGATGGCATCACTCTTGCTTTGGAATATACGGCTCAGAATGTCATATTCCAAACACACTGCTCAAATCTAGCCAAAGCAGTGAAGGAGAAAGGGTTAAACAGATCGCATATAGGCCATCCAGTGAATGAGATAAAGGAATTTTTAGTGGGGGAGAGGGAGCTTGATTTACGTGTTATAAATAGAGTGAATAATAGGGTTGCAGATCGTCTAGCTTATTTTTCGAGAGCGGAGCACCGTACCGACCTGTGGTTACAGGATGCCCCTGATGCTCTGGTAGACCTTCTGGCTGAGGATTGTAATCCTATCACTGACTAATAAAGCTCCCAGTTGTTGCGCTAAAAAAAGAGTCAGGGTGCTCTGGTTTTTTATGCATATATATTTTTGATACATATATCAGGGTGCCATAACTTGCACTTGTACAATAACCTTCGATTAAAGAAAAACAGACATTCCAATAGTACACAGGAATTCTGATGAATTTCAAAATATAGTTTCGAAATGAGTATTTGGACGATTTTAGAGAACAAACTCCGGTCATTTTGGCCAAACTTGCGACTGAAATTCACTAGTATGTTCCACACAGTGGCAAGCTACGAACAAATAACGAGAAACGTTCGTCTCTGCTTGCAAGTTCCAAGTATCAAGCTGTGCACTAAACCGCACCCTGGGTTTCTTCCTGGCCATGATGATATCTTGGAACTTCTATTGCCCCGTACAGCCTTCACCCTCCACCAGCACCGCAGCACGTAGCCCTGGCCACTGCCGCCTCCCTCCGCTTCGTCGTCTCCATCCGCCCCTTTTAGACTGTCAAAGGCACAAACAATAACATGATAAACTAGATCAAATAAGCTTACTTGTCCAAGCCTCCAAGGACATGGACCAACAAATAATTTGTATCATTACTGCATACCTGCAACCGTTGGTACTAGATGAAACACACGTCGCTGAACGCCTTGGGGCTGCCGCAGGCGTCGGCATGGGCAGGAGACTAGCACCAGGTTGATCAGCACGTGTTTCGTTTCGCATTCGGTGCCATGGACAGCACGGTATCTCCACAGGCCCCAGAGCGAGTCCAGGGCCCATCATGCCGCTCGCCAGGCTCCAGCCGAGCCATAGATCATACATCATCGTCATCATTCATTTTGCATACATACATATATGCATGGAGACTGGTATTAAATTTGTCTACAGTCTGCAATGAATTTGCCAAACTGATCAGCTCTGATACTGAAGTTATCTTTAAGCTGGAGGAAAAAATGTGAATTCAGTGATAAAGCATGCCTTTTTTCATTGGACGTGATATTTATCATTTACATTGCTGTTCCCAACCAGAGTTCAGAAAAGAGACACTACATTTTGTTCTTACGTGACAGACAGCTGTATTAGGATGGTTGGATGCAGAAGTAGAAGTTGGTAGCTAAATTGCAGAGATTATATACCTCGCCATGCCTTCAAGAAGTTGCCTTGGTCCGTTAGCTTGAGACCAGGAGTCGTCGGTGAGTGGTATGAGCTGAGCATGTCGATGTGCCCATCCTGCCAATCATTCATGCGAAAATCAGCCTAGCTCTAACTGTTGATCACAAGGCCGCAGAAAAGTCAGAATTGGAAAGAAGAGATGGCATCATACAACCAAAGCTTCCCAGAGATTTTCCTTATTGGTGTCATCGCATACAGTAGGAGAGGGCTTGAAACGAGTATCCCCATCTAGGATTTTTTCAGCTGAAAATGCTAGGTAATGGGGACAGGTTTCTATGCTGACTCTTGCGCCGCTGTGTTTCGCATCCTACAACACACAAACTTGTCAGTAACAAAACGATCAAGATAACAGGGAGAAGTAAAGTTAAAACTAGTTCGTTGTCACACCTTTAGAAGCTTGATGGTAGTACCGGTGTTCAAGACTTCAAGCAAGCATGCTCGGCTGTGAAGAGAGCACTAACCACTTCGCTGGTAGTAGCTTCCACCTGTGCTGGCAAAGGGGCCTGCAAGAAATGTAAGTAATTTGCCACAGTTCTGCAAGGAGGTGATACCATACCAACAGAAAATACATCACAGTACGTACACCACACACCATATGAAGATGAAAGGGTTGGCCTAATCAGGTACTCATCACAGCGGTTTCTGACTGAAGCAACACCAGGATTGGCTTTAGTTGTACCGATCCATCACTAGTTAGGCAAGAGACAAATGTAAGCAATCGAGCAGATCCTTGGCAGAAGTGACATCATGATTAAGCGTTGGCTGATGAAATCAAAATTGCACTATTTTGTCATGAACCAGAAGAAGTAATCACACAGGACAGTCCTAAAACTACTGTCCTGGGTTGGGGTACAGAACTTTTTTCAAACGAATAAAATGAAAAACTTATCAAAATTAATTTACATCTAAAGTTATACCATAATTATTAATATGTTTTGTATATTAATGCCATAATTGGGGTTTTGCATTCTAAATTGCACATGCCCTGCTATGCGTTAAATGTCCACTACAACACACCACACATCTCACTAACACCTTCATGTGTGGTGAGTTCGACAAGGCTAGAAGAATGTATAAGGGATCTCCAAGGCTGAGGCCTGCATCATAGATGTAAGCAAACACTGGTCAGATTACTATGCAGGAAAAAGAAAGGGTAATAGTCAGATCTGGGAAGTAATGTAGTCATCACCTTGGGTCAGTCTCCAGGTTACAGTTTGATTTCTGGGATGGTTCCCACTAACCCCCTGCACAGTTGTTTCAACTCGTTGTTGTGGCAGTATTTGACATCGAATATTCGCAGTGATTTGGGGAGGCCATCCTTGGGCAGCGACCGTACGGCCGGACAAAGAAAGACCTTTAATCGCTTGAGGTTGGGCAGTTTGTGCAGCTCTGCAGGGAGGTGCTGAAGCTTTGTGAAACTGTTAAAGTGGAGTTCCTGGAGGGAGACGAGGAGGTGAAGGGCGTCCTCTTGCTCCTTGGTGAAGTGCTCCAACTCTTTTTTTTTTGCGGGATACAACTAATACATCAGAGCAAAGCAGAAAAGACCTGCAGAAATATGGAAATTACACAAAGGTCCTCCTGTAGGACGAAGACGTCGATGAAGAACAGCACGTTCCGGCGGCGCGCCTCCGCCGCATCCTCCCGTACTTGTAGTTCCCAAGAAGGTACAGCTTGGTGAGGGAGGAAGACAGGAGGCTGCAGATTGGCACAGCAAGGAGTCCCACGGCGTCATCCGTCAAGAGCGCCTGCAGTTTGGATGGAGAAACTAGCTGCTCTTCTCTGCCTCCATCCTCCTGCAGCAGCACCCGCCTGGCATTAGGATCCCATCCAGCAAAGAATCTAGGGCTGCCAAGGACAGTTAATCTTCTGAGCTGCCCCCGTTGGTAAGGAGAGGCCCTATGTTGGGGGAAATATAACCCGGTATACCCATGAAGAAGAAAGAAGACCCGCCAGGCAGGAGGCCGGGCTTGGTCTGCTTCTAGCGTCATGGGCCAGTTTCTGAACATGGGCCGGCACATATGGCGGTAACCCGGCCTAAGGAAGAGAAGGTTCCAGAAGACCCGGAGGCGAAGCGGTGCGCGTCGCGGAGTCGAAGACTTGGAGAGTAAGAAGGCTAGAAGAGATAGAGTAGAACCCGGAGTTCTTATAGAACCCGGATTTACCATGTAAAGACACCAGGAGACCCTGCACCTATATAAGGGGCTCCTGGGTCTCAGATTAGGTCAAGTGATACAGATTGCGAGTCTTGAGATCATAAGTTTTAGAGAGATTGGAGACATAGATCGAGAGAGAGGACAATCCTTGTAACCCTAATCGAGATCCGGCTCTGTTGTAGTAGCCGGGTTATCGACATCGAGATCAATAATAGCATAGCTGGAAGTAGGTCTTTATCTCCAATGGAGAGGCCGAACCAGGGTAAATTCTTTGTCCCCTCCACGCTAAACAATCACCTTGACACTAGCTTCGCCTGGCCCTCAACTCAAAGTTACCCTATGGTAACATATGCCGTGACAACCCCACGACATTTGGCGCCCACCGTGGGGCCTGCTGCTAAAAGTTTCATCATCAAGGGTGCTGCGCTGGAAGGCATGAAGAATCTGGTGGTAGGCCGGATCGTCATCAACATGCAAGGAGAACACATCGTCGACGATTCTGGCTGGAGGCCAGAGGCGGATCTGCTTGAATCAGGTGATGTTATTCCAATTGGTCAAATCAATGTTTTCGTTGGCATGATATGTACAACCGGGTCTGCTAGTAATCAGGAGTATGATTCTGTGTCAGGAGCTGCAACCCTTGTTCAATCTGATGGGGAAGAATCCGTGGGGACAGCGGAGCACACGGACCTGGTGGTCAGACACGTGGAACAGTCGGTAAACCCGGCACGGATCCCGGGTGACGCACCAGGCAGCGAGGACGACACGGAATCGATCTTAGCCCTGTTGGATGGAAGGTATGGGTATGACCTGGAAGAAGAGGAAGATCAGTTCGAGTTGGAATCAAACCCGGGTCCAGTTCGTCGGGTTGCAGTTTATACAGCGCCCTCGACGAATTTGGATCTGGTCTTGGGAACAGGAGGCTCAGGAGCAGCACCTCAACCAAACGTCAACGAGCAGCAACTTCAGCACCCGGTCCTCGAGTTAAATTCAAGGCCGGTGGACGGCGAGATGGCTTCAGTATCAGAGGAAAGCGAGGGCCGGGCACAGTACCGAAACACCTTTGGGTTCCTTAACAATCGAGCACCTGGAGAAGTCCCGCCTAACCCGGCATCAGCGCCGGCCATGTTCAACAACGGCCTGGTTTTGGACCAAACAGCATTGACAAGGATCATCACACCGGAGAACGCGGCAGCCCGGGCTATGGAGTTGGACACGGCACGTAGAGCTTTGGAGCAGACCCGGCGAAACAACGCGGCACGCGAGCAGCAAATAGCAGCAAGAGCAAGAGAGATCGAGGAAAGGGAAAATCGCTTAAGGCAAAGCGAGGAGATGTTACAAGCTCGTCAGAACGATTTAACTGCGCAACATCAAAGGAGGCATCAGAGCCGGCTGGCTCCTGGAGAGAATATTATACAGCCAGCAGTACTGTTCAGAACCCCAGTGGATCAACCCATTGGTGCGGGTCAAGCGGTACCTGTAGCTAGGCAAGTGCAGAGGGAAATAGAAACACGGCAAGAGCAACTGGAAGGACGCCGGGTTTGCCTGCCGGAGGAGCGGGGGAAATCCGGGTCACGCCATAGCAATACCCAGATATCACACGCCAGAGGGTCACTTTTCTAACCCGGCAGACAATGTTTACGCAGCAACTCTGGCCCTGGATCGTATCCCATTGGGAGATTCACCTGCGGAGCTGGAGGCACGGAGTGCCATTGACATGTTACGCACGGCCGTGGTGCAGCAAGGCCAGTATTCTAAGAACAAGAGCGCGTTGCACTCAACACCGTATAACAGCAAGCGCACCCAAAGCAGACACGGGGAGACGCAGCCACCGCAGGCCGGGCTAGCAGAGCCGGGTCTAAACAATGTCCAGCAACAGCAGCAAAACCAGCAGTACCAGCCGGCCCCTGCAGTTTCAGTAGCGCAACAGATCGTGAACAGGTCAAGGGCAGGACGAGCCGCGAGTGTTAACCCGGCCCCAGTAGTAGTTCCAGTACAGCGAGTTGTTCAACCTGCAGTTCTGCGAATTCGCCGGGTCATAATCTTCAAGCTAGTGGTTCCGGGTTAGCCGGGCCCAAGTGTTTATCAGAGTTAATCAGATCAGAGCCTTTTCCTGAGAAGTTCAAAGAACCAAGCAAGGTAGCAAATTATGAGCCGAGCATGGACCCGGCCAGTTGGTTAAGTAGTTATGAGATGGCAATGTGTATTCGCAATGCGACAGAGAATGTGTGTGCTAAGTACATGTACCTGATGATGAGCGATGGGGCAGCGAAGTTGTGGTTCGAGAACTTGCCCGAGAAATCGATTAGCAGTTGGTCAGAGCTCAAGACAATCTTCATCAAGCACTTTCTAGGAACATGCAAGCGTTTGTTTTCACTGGAGGATCTGGACAGATGTGTGCAGAGGAAAGGCGAGTCAACCCGGCGCTGGATGGGCCGGGTCACAGATATTCTACATGCATCAGATGGGATCGAGCCTAAAGACGCAATCTCTACGATGGAGAAAACGTGCAAGTACACGCCTCTGGTTCAGAAGTTGGGGCGCCTAAAGGAGAGTCACAGGGCCAAACCCGTCTCGATGGCAGAGCTATTGGAGGCTTGTAACAAACATGCAGCAACAGACAAGACACAAGATGATTTTGAAGAGGAAAAGGGCAAATCTGTAGCAAACAATGGTAGGAACAACAATGGTGGTAACAACAATTCGAATAAAAGAGGGCATAATGAGGGTGGTTCAGAGTTCGTGGCCAACACAAATACTGGGTTTCAGAGACCCAGGACAGATGGAGGATACAATAGTGGTAACAGAGGAAACAATGGTGGTTATAATGACAATAGAGGGAATAATGGAGGATACAATAGTTTTAGTGCACCACGTCCCATGAGTACGGAGGAAGCGTTCAGAATGCCGTGTCCTCGCCATAGCAGGAACGGAAAGCCGGCAAATCACTCGCTGGCCCAGTGCGCAGATCTTAACAGATGGAAAAATAATGAGGTTCAGAGGGCACTGCAAGCAGCAAATAGAGGGGGAGGACCCGGTCCAGGTGCAAGCCCGGCCGTGGCCCCTCTCACAGGAGCAAATGCAACACCAACTGGTCCGCAAGCCGGGTCAACTTCTCAAAGCCAGGGCGGGTTTAATACTCAGCCTAAGCAGCTTGGTTCGTATCATGTTTATACTTCTAACACTTCTAGAAGGGAGAGGAAGGTAGTGCAAAGGGCTGTGAATGCAGTATCAATGGGAACACCAAGGTATTTGAGATGGTCTGAGCACACGATCACATGGAGTAGAGCGGATCACCCGGATTGCGTGGAGCGCCCGGGTTTGCTTGCTTTGGTTGTGGCCCCTCAAGTGGAGGGTTATGAGTTGAAAAAGGTCCTAATGGATGGAGGAAGTAGCATCAACATCTTATATTGGGAAACTTTCTTGCGTATGCGCCTCAAAAAGACTCAGCTACAGAAAACATCAACAGTTTTTCATGGTATAGTTCCAGGGAAGTCAGCAACTCCAATGGGTAAAATCACACTAGAGGTGGCCTTTGGCGAGTCTCGAGAGAATTACAGGTCTGAGTTTTTGGATTTTGAGGTGGTGGATTTCCATAGTCCTTATCATGCTCTGTTGGGAAGGCCGGCCTACGCCAGGTTTATGGCCCGGCCGTGTTATGTGTATTTACAGCTGAAGATACCGGGTCCCAAGGGGATCATCACCGTACATGGAAACAGACAAATTGCAGCAGAGTGCGATGAGGGAGATGCGGCCATGGCAGAGCATGCATGTGCTAAGGAAGAGTTGAAAAACTATAGGGCAAATCTAGACCCGGCAGATAACACGGTCCTGAAAAGGCCAACCACAGAAGATGATAGAGGCAAGTTCAAATCAGCTCAGGATACAAAGATGATAGATTTTGTGGAGGGGGACTCTTCCAAGCAGTTCTCCATAGGGTCAAATTGACTGATAAATAGGAAAGCGCGCTCATCAAGTTCATCCGTGAGAATAGGGATGTTTTTGCATGGACACCTAGTGACATGCCAGGTATTCCTACTGAACTTGCTGAGCACAAATTACATGTTGATCCTAGAGCCCGGCCTGTGAAGCAGGGCATGAGAAAAATGAATGCTGAGAGGAGAAAGGCCATCGGAGAGGAGATAGCCGGCTTTTGGCAGCCGGCTTTATCATGGAAGTTTTTCACCCAGAGTGGTTGGCAAACCCGGTTCTAGTGTTGAAGAAAAATGATGAGTGGAGGATGTGCATAGATTTCACCAGTTTGAACAAGTTTTGTCCAAAGGACCCGTTTACTTTGCCGCGTATCGATCAAATCGTGGATGCAGTGGCTGGGAGCGAGCTTTTATGTTTTCTGGATGCTTACTCAGGGTATCACCAGATCAAGTTGAATAGAGAGGATTGGGAGAAGACCTCGTTTATCACACCCTTTGGTGCTTTTTGTTACAAGACCATGACTTTTGGGCTGAAAAATGCGGGTGCTACTTATCAAAGGTGCATCCAGAAGTGTTTTGCGGATCAGATTGGGCGCAATGTCCATGCTTATGTTGATGATGTTGTTATCAAGTCAGAAAAAGCTGAGTCATTTATCAAGGATCTCACAGAGACATTTGCAAACTTGAGGAAGTACAAGATGATGCTTAATCCAACCAAGTGTGTGTTTGGAGTTCCAGCTGGGAAGTTGCTGGGTTTCATCGTATCAGAGCGTGGAATTGAGGCAAACCCGGACAAAATCCGGGCTATACAGAGTTTGGAGAAGCCAAAGGAGTTGAAAGATGTTCAGAAACTTACAGGCTGTGTGGCAGCCTTGAGCCGGTTTATAGCCCGGCTCGGTGAGAAAGCAATACCGTTGTACAAGCTGTTGAAGAAAACGGAGAATTTTGTGTGGGATCAAGAAGCAGATGATGCATTTGAAGCGTTGAAAGTTCAGTTGTCAAAAGCCCAGTGCTGGCAGCGCCGGGTCCTAAGGAGCCCATGTTGCTTTATGTTGCTGCCGGGCCTCAAGCGGTGAGTGCCGTGGTTGTGGTTGAGCGCAAAGAGGAAGGGAAGGAACACCCGGTACAAAGGCCGGTCTATTATGTTAGCGAAGTGTTATCAGAAACAAAGCAGAGGTATCCTCACTGGCAAAAGCTGGTGTTTGGTGTGTTTATGGCAAGTAGAAAGTTGAAGCCGTATTTTCAAGGGCATCCCATTACGGTGGTGAGTTCGATTCCACTTGCAGACATTGAACGCAATTCTGAAGCTACTGGAAGAGTGGCCAAGTGGGCCATTGAGATGGGAGATTACCATATAAACTATGTACCTAGAACAGCAATCAAGTCTCAAGCTTTGGTAGAGTTTCTCAATGACTGGACACAATTGAGTGCACCGCAGCTAGTTCCAAAAGTTCAGCCATGGGTCATGCATTTTGACGGGTCCAAGCAGGAGCAAGGATCAGGAGCCGGGGTTGTGCTAACTTCCCCAAAAGGTGAAAGGATGAGCTATGTCTTGCAAATACATTTTGATTGTTCCAATAATGTGGCTGAGTACGAGGCTCTGTTACATGGTTTGAGGATAGCCCGGGAGATGGGCGTCAAGTACATCAGATGTTATGGAGATTCCGATCTTGTGGCTCAGCAGGTTTCTGGCACTTGGGACAGAAAAGATGCAAAGATGGCAGCTTACAGAAGGGAAGTAGATAGAGTTGCCGGGTTCTTCTCTGGATTTCAAGTGGATCATATAGACCGGCGCAAGAATGATGCAGCTGATGCTTTGTCGAGGCTTGGCTCCAAACGAGAGCCGGTTCCACCCAATACTTTCCTTGATGAGTTGCGAGTTCCATCAGTCAAACCTGAGATGAGGAAGATTATGCTTATCTGGATAACCGGATTCTCAGTTAGTAGCCGCAGTGCACGAGATTCCTGAATGGACAGAGCCATACATTGCTTACCTTACCAGAGGGGAATTGCCCCAGCAGGAGATCGTAGCCCAGCAAATTAAGCGCCGGGCCAAGGCCAATGTGGTCATAAATGATGAGCTTTACAAGCGAAGTGTTTCTGGTGTGTTCCAACGGTGTGTTTCACCAGATGAAGGCCGGCAAATTTTGAAGGAAATACATGAAGGGGATTGTGGTCACCATGCTTCTACGAGGTCTTTGGTTGCCAAGGCATTCAGACACGGCTTTTACTGGCTCACAGCTAATGAAGATGCGGAGCGTTTGGTGAGCAGATGCGATGGATGTCAGAGGTATGCCCGGCAAATTCATGTGCCGGCCCAGGAGTTGCGCACCATACCTTTGACTTGGCCGTTTGCAGTTTGGGGGATGGACATGGTTGGGCCCTTTCAGATGTCATCATGCAAGAAAACTCACCTCTAGTGGCAGTTGATAAGTTCACAAAGTGGGTCGAGGTGATGCCAGTCACAAATTGTGAGGCCGCTACAGCAGTTGTGTTCTTGAAAAAGATCATTCATCGATTTGGGTATCCACATAGTATTATCACGGACAATGGGACCAACATGTCACTTGGGGAGATGCAGAAATTTTGTGGAAAAAATGGCATCAGGTTAGATGTAGCATCTGCGTATCATCCTCAGGCCAATGGACAAGTTGAAAGATCCAATCAAGAGGTACTCAAGGGATTAAAGCCAAGACTCCGGGTCCCGTGCATTAGAGCAGCTGGAGCTTGGGTTGAAGAATTGCCATCAGTAGTATGGGGCATCAACACGACGCCCAACAGATCTACCAATATGACTCCCTTCTTCATGGTGTATGGGGCAGAAGCTGTGTTGCCAAGTGATATTATTATTATAAAGTTTCATCGAGTTATGTTTTCATTTGTGGCCTACACGAAAAAGGACAAATGCCTTCTTACAACCACATTTTTGTGTAACCCAAAGGCCACTTATTTTTTTAACAAAATTCACATTCATAGAGTCATCTTTATGCACCTGTACAAAAAAGTTATGGTTTTGTGAATGTTCTCAATTTGATATTATTTTTTGAACATATCGTACTCTCTAGAGCCCAGGAACATATGTATGCACTCAGTATTATAGTGCATGATACTATTTTAGCTACTTCATTCCATCGCATAGTAGCATAGTGTCACCATAATTATTAATTTATAGAGTAGTTGGTTTAGGGTTTAGGGTTTCGGGTTTCGGGTTTTTAATGAGGCGGCTTGCTGACCTAACCTTTACTATCAATAAAGTTGAGGTTGAACAGAAAGATTGTGTTTTCTCAGTTTTTCATTTTTCATGTTATGTTTGTATTTGTTCATGTTGAGTCTTGAGGGTTCACCATTGAAGTCTCACAATGGTTCACCTCGAGACCCGGAAATATGTTTATGGTTAAAGTTTTATGTTCTAGGACTTGGGGGTTAGCTGTTCACAGAAAGAACACCTAACCCAAGTTTCTGGTGATGCACTTCATCAAAAGTCTCATAATTTAGGTCCTGGGGGTTAGCTGTTCACAGAGAGAACATCTAACCCAAGACTCGGGTTATTCAACATGATCAAGTCTCATAATTTAGGTCTTGGGGGTTAGCTGTTCACAGAAAGAACACCCAACCCAAGACCCGGTTTTGTATCTCGGTGAAAAATTATGTGTTGAGGCCTGGGGGTTAGCTGTTCAAAGGGGAACACCTAACCTCAAAACCCGGCCTATAGTTGTTTCTTTGAAAGTTGTTATATAGTTCAAGTCAAATATTTGGGTCAATGGGGTAAATGTGCGTAGGAAGCCATTACTTTCCAGAACATTGACCCGGGTCTTGGGGCTCTTGCTAAAATAGCCTGTAGCTGAAATCTCAAGACCCGGCCTTGATGCCACCAGTTAATTCTTGGTTATCTTACTATTGAGCTCGATGTGACTCGCACTTATATGGCCTGATTGCTCACCTATAAATTCAATCAACCATGATGCCTAAAGGGACTTGGTTCGACCCTGTTTTTATTAGCGAAGTTGCGACAGGAAAATCCATGTGAAAGCCGGCTCATAGTTAAAGAAACCAAAATGGTCATCTACACCATTCAAAGACTAAAATTGAAACATTCAAAAAGAACTTCAGATATAAGGCAAAGTTTTACCAGAATTACATAGCAAAGTAGCATACGTGCACAGGCGCACGATCAGAATATGAGGCTTAAAATATTAAGTTATTACAGCATGCCTATGAAGGCCAATAGAGCAAGTGTTTGAATAGAATTTAAGACTCGGCTTCCGTTGCCGGGTCTTCGGTTGCTGGGATCTCGCTTGCCGGCTCTTGGACCTTGGGGGCTTCTTTGTCCGCTGATGAAGGCTCGGCTTCTGTGGATTCTTGGGGTTGTCCCATCGCCTGAGCCGGGGTCTTCCAGCAGATCAAAGCAAGTCCTTGATTCTTCGGGTCATCTTCGGTGATCACAGGCCGGCTTGGTGGAGCCATGGCAGGAGTTCCAGTGCCTGTGACAGTGGATTTCTGGCTCACAGCGCGAGAAAGCTGTGGGGGAGCAAGGATGGCAGGAACAGGCTCTGGCGTGTCAATACGCCGGCTTTTCTTGTCGTACCCATGTTGAAACTTGTCCAAATTCAGGCCTTCAGCAATGAGTGTGGCAGCATACCGGGTCTCCTTGCTAATAGCAGTGAGATCTCTCCCACCAAATTCAGAGTTGTCCAAGTTGAACTGAGGGAACCCGCCAGCAAGTTTTGCCGGGTCAAGATCTGGGTAGTGCGCTTTTGCCAGAGCCATCACGCGCATGGCACCTTTGCGGCAGCCAGAGAGCTTCCACCGGCCTATCCACTCAGGAATCGTGGATAGGTAGCCCAGAAATTGCTTCAGTTGGCTTGGGGGCTGCTCTAGGCTGCGAGCTGCGGCAATGGCGCGCCCGGCTCCATAATATAGTTGCCTCATTAAAGTTAGAAGTGCTTGCAGCTTCACAACAGGAGTTTCTAAGTTGATACTGTTGCGAGGACCTGTGGTAAAGAGCAAAAAACAGATGTGGTTATGAAAAAGTGTATGAAGAAATTTACTGAAGTATAAAAAAGAAAGGGGAGAAACTTACCCCAAACAGCGGCAACAATATCTGAGAGAAGCTGCTTGAAAGAATTGTAGGTCTTTTCCATGTCAGCTAGTTTCTTCTCAGTTGTGTCGAGCTGGTTCTTCCAGGCCTCCTCGTGTTCTTCTATGTCCTTTTTTAAGGACAGGATTTCTTCTCTGGCATCTGTAAGGGAGGTCTGGAGGTCCTGGGTCTCCTTTTGGGATTCAGCCTTGAGCCGGGTCTCAGTTGCCAACTGCTCTTTGAGCTGCTGGATTTCAAGTGATGCTTGGGACACATTGTGCTGAAAAAAGAAGTTAAGAATGAGTTGAAGTAAAAAAGGATTGACAGTGAAAGGTTTGATGATGAAAATATGGGCAAAAAATTCAGAGTTAACAAGTCCCGGGTCACAGCAAGCAGGTAACCCGGCACTTGGGGTCTATCAGGTTTTTAAGTTCTTAAAGTACAAGCAAATTTTGTAGTATTAAAGGTTGGATGGTGTTTAAGTACAAGTCCCAGGTTACAGCAAGCTTGTAACCCGGCCCTTGGGGTCTGGGGAAATTTGAAGTTTTTTCAAGATTAAGACAAGGAGTTCTAGTTTGTTTTCTAAGTTGTTTTCCTTCAAAGCACCAAGCTTATTAAAACAAGTTCAAATAAGCTTGGAGCTTGGGGGTTAGGGAGTGTGGAGAAAATATGTTACCTCATGGCGTTGCTTGATGGCAGTGACAAGTTCAGCTTCAAGTCCCTTGTGTTGCGAGAGCCGGGAAAAGTACGTGGAGAGAAGGGTCGGCAGTTCCATTTTGTCCAGAGCCAGTGGCTCGGAGTAGAGAATGGGCTCCTTCCCATGGGTACTTGCTTCAGCTTTAACTTCCGGCTCAGGAATTTTGGCCACCACAGTGGATGGACCGTCAACAGTTGTCTTTTGGGTGCACAAATACTGCACCTCATCATTTGTACCTGAGCCAGACCCAGGAGATTTCTCAGGAGATTTCTCAGGGGATTTGTTAGCTTGTTCTGGGCTTGGCTCAACTGTGGTAGAGGGAGGCCTGGCAGGAGTGCCCGGGTTTGCCCTTGGTGGAGAAGTTGGAGGTACAGATCTGGTTTCCTCCATGACTTGCTCTGGGGTCTCCTCCATAATGGTGTCATGGACAAGAGCCTCTGTAGGAGCAGGCTCGGGCATGACAGCATGGGAGGAAGACCCGGCTGCGTCCAAAGGTGTGGCCTTAGCGCTGAGAATAAAGAGAAGAGAGTCAGTACAGTATAAAAGGAATACAATGGGTTACAGAAAATCGAAAGGGAAAAATTAACGCACCCAATGTTGATGAGAAAATCGTCTGGAAGGTTCACGCTTTCACCTGAAGAAGCTGATAAAGATTGGGATTCTGAGATCCGGTAATTACCCGCCTTAGGATGAGAAAGGCTGGGTTTCTTTTGTATTGACTTGGTCCAGCGAGACAGGGAACACGAAGGGATACCTGTGTTCAGGGAATTCTCGCTGGCGTTGGACCGGGTCTTGCGGCGTTTGCTTGACTCCGTGTCCTTACTAGCGTCTTTTTCCTGTTGAAGTGCTCGAGGTTGAGAAGTGTTCATCATATAATGAGAAATGCGAGAGTATGGCACCTTCTGTACTGCGGCTCTGGTCCTCTTGTGGGAAGGAGTGGCAGTAGGGCTTGGAGCCGGGTTTTCAGCGACATCTGGAGCCGGGAAATTTGTGTTAGCCGGCTCAGCGGTTTCTGAATGAAAAATAGAGAGTTAAATTGTCAGTGAAACCTGAAGGAGCTTCATTTTCTGCTAAGTGAAGGAAGAGCCGGCCTATGGAATCAAACTCACCTTCTCCTTCCTCGGAAGCATCAGAGTCTTCATCAGCTGAAGTGGCGGGAACGTATTCCACTTTCCACCAATTTTCATCCTGTGTTAGGTAAAAAAAATGAAACATTTAGACAGACGAAAGAGAAATAAGCAAGTGAATTAGTAAAAAGAGAGTTATTACCGTAGGAGCAGGATGCTTGGCATAGAACGGGGCAAGCCCGGTTTCAGCAATCACAGTCTTCTTTTCGCCAAGAAGGGTTTTGGCGTTCTTCACGATTTGGTCTTCAAGTAGCGTTACCTCAGAGTAACGCATGTCATCAGTGGCTAACCCGGAGTATTCACAGATTAGCCGGGTCCTAATGCTGAGAGGCTGGATCATCCAGCCTACAAAGCACTTCACCAGATCAGTGCCACGGAGGCCATGACCTAGCAGAGCTTTGACCCGGGTACGGAGAGGCTCAATCTTGACCTGGTCTTCGCTACTGGCATAGCTGTTCATCTTGGCTTTGAAGATCAGGGGCGAGTTGCGGAATTCCGGGTAACGAGCCTCGTCGGTGTATGGGGAGGTGTCTTTGCAGTAAAAGTAAGTATTTTGCCACCCCTTAGGGTGGCTGGCCAGCTTGAGGGCCGGGAGATCAGAGGTTTTACGGCGTTGGATGGAAATCCCGCCGTACGGACCAAGAGATTTGGTCTTGCTAGATGGATTGCAGTAGAAGTATTCTAAGAATAATGGTAAACTGGGAGCAATCTGAAGGTAGTCTTCGCAAAGCACTACGAAATTGGGGAGGACGAAAACGCCGGGTCACGTGATCTAGGAGACACACGATCTCACCCTTCTGAGGTGAGGGCCGTGTCTCCTCTCCTAGAGCTCGCCACTCTATCTGCGTCTTGGGGGGAAGTTCCCCCAGATCCACGAAAGTTTGTATGGTGAGCTCGGAGGCGGTGGAACGCGTCCATCTCACTGGAGCGGCGGCGCCAGACCCGGATGCGTCCTGTGGAGCTTTCTTGGCGGCCTTGGGGCCTCCAGCTTTAACTTTCTCCTTCACCATGGTGTGGGAGCGGCGGAGGAAGATTGATCTAAATCGAGGAAAATCGAACAAAACTAGTGAAAAGCCAGAACAGAAGTTATGATTCGCGATGAACTAAGTAACAGCAGAGGATAAAAACTGTGAAGAACAGTGGGGAAAAGTTCTGAAATCGAGGGATTCACAGTGCAGTTTGAACTGGGTTCGTGGGATTCAGATGCGGATCCAAGTAAGAATCAAATCTAGAAGAAATCAGTAGTATTACCTCTTGAGATGATGTGCGGGCGAGTGCAGCGGAGTTCGTCCTTGATCTCGAGCTTGATCTGGCGCGGGAATGGCGACGGCGGCTCGAGGAGGAAGACGAAGTGGCGAGTGAAAATGGGGAAAGTAACTTTGGGTGCCCTAGAGCTGTATTTATAGGGTGCGGTGGTAAAAGCCCTAAGGGCATTCTGGTAAAAAGTTGATACGAGGAGGATCTTTGACCCACGAAAGGGATAAACAGATAGAGACAAAAGAGGGATATCAGCGATTGCGATATCTGGATAAAGATTTGGAGAGAGAAAATAGGATCTGTAGTTATGAGCTTGATTGGCGTTTCGTACGCCTGAATGGGCGAGATTTTCGCTAAGTGTTGAAGAGGCAACTGGAAGCCCGGGAATAAAGCCGGGTTATCGAATGGCCGCCAGGATGAGCCGGCCTAGAGACAATAAGGTGAATTAAGATTAACAAGTTACGTATGCTCATATTTCTTATTGCAGGGATTAACTTGAATAGCCCGGATGGCAATGCTTGAGCAAGAGACATCAAGAGTACAAGACATTCCAAGAATTTACCATCCTGTTATCCAAGCTAATCTGGGGGCTAATGTTGGGGGAAATATAACCCGGTATACCCATGAAGAAGAAAGAAGACCCGCCAGGCAGGAGGCCGGGCTTGGTCTGCTTCTAGCGTCATGGGCCAGTTTCTGAACATGGGCCGGCACATATGGCGGTAACCCGGCCTAAGGAAGAGAAGGTTCCAGAAGACCCGGAGGCGAAGCGGTGCGCGTCGCGGAGTCGAAGACTTGGAGAGTAAGAAGGCTAGAAGAGATAGAGTAGAACCCGGAGTTCTTATAGAACCCGGATTTACCCATGTAAAGACACCAGGAGACCCGGCACCTATATAAGGGGCTCCTGGGTCTCAGATTAGGTCAAGTGATACAGATTGCGAGTCTTGAGATCATAAGTTTTAGAGAGATTGGAGACATAGATCGAGAGAGAGGACAATCCTTGTAACCCTAATCGAGATCCGGCTCTGTTGTAGTAGCCGGGTTATCGACATCGAGATCAATAATAGCATAGCTGGAAGTAGGTCTTTATCTCCAATGGAGAGGCCGAACCAGGGTAAATTCTTTGTCCCCTCCACGCTAAACAATCACCTTGACACTAGCTTCGCCTGGCCCTCAACTCAAAGTTACCCTATGGTAACATATGCCGTGACAACCCCACGACACCCTAGGCCCTTGCATCTTAGATCCTCTCCGCAATTCTGCAACTTCAATCGGGTGAGAGAGGTGAGGTTTGAGAGGGGCTCCAGTGTCCCCATGCCTTTCACACCCTCAAGACAGAGCTCTTGCAGAGAGGATGGGATAATGCAAAACGAGTTGATGGCAGATAGAAACTGGTTGAAGCAAAACGGGCTGTCCTCAATTAGTAAGACCTGGAGGGCTCGCAGGGCTTGAAGAAAAGTTGAACGTCAATTACGCCCGCAGACCTGTAATCCAGGACCAGCTCAGGGCGATCTACGATGACCAACAGTGAGCCAGAGAGATGGGCTAGGAAGAGCAGCAACTCTTCTTCTTCTTTTTTCACCTCTGATGCTGCTGCTGACTCCACATCCACCCCAACTGTCAGCTGTCTTATATTTTCACAGCCCCAAATCTCCAATCTGGAGAGCCTTGGGAGGTGGGTGAGGAGCTTTGTCAATTCCTTTGCACGTAATCCCTTGACCACAAGCAGCTCAACAGGGAGCTGCCATTGGACATCACCCTCAGCTCCTAATGGCCCAACCAGACCATTTGAACTCTCCACAACCAATATCTTCAGTGAGGTTAGCATCACAAGGTGCTTCAACTCCAGAGGGCACTCCGTAAGTGTCAGCTTCTTGAGACCTGTCAGGTTACTGAATGCTAACAACTGGTTTAAGCTCTGTAGATAGTACTTCCCACTAATATCAAGATCGGATAACTTTGAGTCGTACTCAAACTGCTCTAGTAGCTTTACATCACTTATATTCACACGACGCAATGTTTCAGTCCAGGGGATATGAGCCACTAACAACAATTCTGGACATGACTCTATCTCAAGCTCTTGCAATTTGGGAAACCAATCAATTTTCCAGCTTTCATCTGGTTTGGGATAAACAATGTGGTTTGACAGTGGCAGATCTAAGTGTTTAGGGCAGTCCCTAATAATCAGTACTTGCAAAAGAGGAAACATACGAGCATTCTGTGATGGTACCCATTTTTCAAAACTTTCCAAGCCAACAAGTTCAAGCCTTATTATCCTGCAAAAGCTTTGCTCGATAACAAACTCCTTGATTGTGGCAATACGCTTCAATATCACTTTACGGAGATCCCGCATATTCCCTAAAGGAGGAAGACATTGCCAAGAAACAGCATCAAGATGAAGAGATTCAAGAACTTCAACAGCGAGCTTGTCACCCATCCATGCTGGAAAAGAATGGCCTCCATGCCCTCTAATGCACAACTCTTGAAGATGTCGATGTGGTTGCAGGCTCTCAAGGACAATTGCTTCCACATCAGGCTCAATATTAGACCGCTCACTATCCCAATCTAACTTTAAACTCTCCAAGTAGTTTTTCTCTAATAATTTTGCTTTGGTTGCTTCTTCTTTTGTGTGTATATTCTCAAGGTTATAGATGCCAAGCTCCCTTAGTTCGGTCAAATGTTCTAGTTGCTGTGGTTCGAATCCTTCACTTTCTCTATTGACTCGAAATACCTTCAACTCTTGTAAAAGTAAAAGTTTTCCCACATCAAGAATATCATAATCCAGCTCATCACTTGGGGTATATAAATGACGCAATTTTGCAAGGTTGCTCAAGTCCTTGGGAAAAACAAAACTACCACCCCATGATCCTAGATCCAGAATCCTTAAATGGTAGAAACTAGAAATGGCCATTGGTAAATGCATCTCACTCTCATATGTCCCTAGACATAGGTAACGCAGGTGGAGAAGTGCTGAAATGTTATGTAACATGGAATCCACTGAAGATGACATGTCAACCAAACAGAGAACACGAATGTTCTTTTCTTCCATGAACAAATCATCCAAAATGTTGGCAAAGCTTTCATCAATTTTTCCAAAGAACATCAAAGTATGCAATTGTTTTACTTCTCTTGTCTTTAGCTTTCTCAACTGACTCATTAAGTTTTCATGAGACGATGTATCATCATCATCTATGATTATAGACACATGTCGGATGTATGGATGAATTTCTATGGATCCCACATTAGATTTATGCACAGTAAGACATTCATGAGATGCAACCTTCAGTGCTAAATCATGTAATAGGTCATGCATTACATAATGCAGGCCATCATCAGTTTCCATTTCTCTGAAAAATCCATGTGTGACCAGATTTTTAAAATTGCTCAAACCTATATCTTCTAATGTTTGGTTCTGACCATCCGGTTGTAAAATATCTAGTCCTATCCACAAGTTGATTAGTTCGGTGATACTATACTTGTGATCTTCAGGAAGCAGTGCAGAATAGGAAAAACATTGTTGCTGATGGAAAGGGAGATAGTCGTAGCTAAGCTTCAAGGCAGGCATAATGTCATTAACACCTGTCTGCTTCTCCCATTCTTTACTTTCCAGGACCCTTCTCCAGTGACGCAAACTAAGGTCTTTTCTCAGTAATCTACCAACAGTTTTTGCTGCAAGCGGGGATCCCTTCAGTTTTACCATTATCTCATCTCCGGTCTCGAGTAAGAAAATGTTATTCCTTCTAAGTTGGTCATCATTAAAGACGAATGCATGGAATAACTCCCTAAAGTGTTTAGCTTCTAAACCTTCCAATTCTATTGAATGGTTGGTTGTTCCAACCATCTTTGCTACTAGTGGAAATCGAGTTGTGACAATAATCGTGCTACCCTTTTCTTGTGATGTTTTGAGTGGCAGCAAAAACCTTTCCCAATCATCATCATTACTACACTCCCATAGATCATCCAATACAAGCAAAAACCTTTTAGATTTTAATCTTTGTTCAATCAACTCTTCTGGTCTATACCCTTTTTCCCCTTTAACCGGAGGGATATCCTTTTTAATATCTTCAAGCAGCTTATTCAGATTGAACTTGAGGGATACACATACCCAAATCACTACTTGAAAATGTTTTCGCACTTCTTCATTGTGATATATATGTTGTATCATAGTTGTCTTCCCTATCCCTCCTGGGCCGACAATGGGAAGCACAGTTAAGTTCTTGCTGGGGTATTTATCCTTGGTCATATCATGTATGATGTTATTCATGATATCGTCCCTCCCATACAACTTTGGCTCTATACTTCGACCGGTGGTGATGAGACAACTCTGTGCAATATCTGCGACAGTGGTACGGTCACAACTCAGCAAAATCTTGGTGAAGTCGCTATGCATGGGCTGCAGTTGTTGTACAATGTACTTCATTCTATCTGAGACATCAAACCCCAGAATTGGTGTTTCTGCGACATCCCCTCTCTGGGGTGCTCCACACAGAGTTGATTGTCCGCTAGAACTAGCATCACGAACATGTGGGCAAGATGGGCAAAGGAGGAGTTTACCGATCTTGGGCATGTATCTATTGACCTCTTCCTCAGCCTGCGTTGAGGAGGAGGGGGAATTGCAACGTGATCTCTGCCTAGCAACCTGTTGTCTTACATCTTCTAGTACATTTCCAGGTTCCCTACCAGGGGTGGCAGCAGAGGATAAACCAATCACAGCTCTGGCAGTGTGAGGAGCCTTGAGGGCAAGCTTGTGGACACCACCCTTAGCATGCTGGTCGGCTTTGTACATGCTGCGGAGCTTTTCATCGATGCGGAAGTAGTCTAGCTCGTCCAACAAGTCCTCGGCAGAGCGCACGGAGTCCTGCAGCCTCCATAGCAGCACCTCCGTGGCCTGACCGGTGATGTGCTTGTGTCTGGCATTTTCGAGCGTAGCCTTCACGAGCAGCAGTTCTCTCCACAGGGCCTCAATGTTCAGACCGAGGTTCTTGCTGCTATCCCAACCCACCAGCATGCCATCAGCAACGGGGCCCAGCGCCTTGTCCACCATCCATAGGGCCGTGCTGAGGAGCATGTTCATCCTCTCGGGTGCGCTGATGTGGGACCACGCACCAAAGATCTCCAAGTGTGTAGGGTATCTGCTGCACGGTTTGCAGAAAAAAAATTATGCACTAAGATTAAATATATTCGTTTCAGCAGTATTGCTTGTTGGATTATCTGACTAAGCTTACTGTGGAAGCTGTCTCTGTATTTTGCTTGTTGCATTTTCGCTGCTACCAAGTTTGTTTTTTCCCTTTCCGGAAGTAGACTCAACATCCTTTATCTTCTTCTCCTGGGATCATAGAAATTAACTCGTCAATAAACAGTTCAGGAGAAAGGGACAAAAGTCCAAAAAAATACGTTAAAGCATGTCAGAGTTGATCACCTCGGGGACTTTGTCAGCTGGCATGTTGGTGTCTCCTCTACGTTTGCAATCTTCCTGGGGCTTCACGCGCCCATATACCACCAACAAATCCACCTTATCAACAAATTTACTCATATTGTCAAACATGCGTTCCTCGATATCCTCATCTCCATGACCCTCACTAGCTTCCACTTGCATGCTCCGAACGATGAACTTGTCGGTATGGTTGTGCTCACGAACATCTCGTGCTTGGACTGTTATTGTCACACCATACATGGATCCTGGTCGCACAATGCCTCTGACTGGTTTTGCGCTGTACTGTCTGCTTGGCAGGTCAATGTTGAAGGCAATAATGCAGTTACGTGTACCATTTGTTAGCTCAACTATGAACGATATCTTGTTCTTTAGTTCATAAGGTAGCCGTAGCTCAAGTGGATTTATTCGAAGCATGTCATCTTCATCTAAACAAGGTATCTGTGATAAAAGAGCTATATGTGTTTAGATGATGATGTAAACATATTCACTCTATTTTGTAAGTTGCATTTGTCAAAGCCAAGAAGTTCTACATGTATTTAAACTAAACCCTGTCAAACATCACATGTTGTTCCTACTCATGCAAATCAACTAGAGAACAAGGGGCAGTAATGTGTTTGGGCCCACGAAGAGGAGTATAACTCATGACACCATTTTGCTACTCTATGTCGCAAATAGTAACGAAGATTCTATATCGTACGAAACATCGCCCACAGTAATGATGAGAAGGACCAGAGAACTTACTTTATAGCACAGTTCTCGGTTAGAATTGACTTTGATCTATCTTCTACCAAAAACAACCTAAGTCTCCAAAACTCGTTTTTTCTACTGTTATCCCAACTAACCGGACAACCAGTTATTTAGGCAAATTAATCTACCAAGCATAAGATTAGCCAATTTATGTATTTTAACACAGTCCTAGAGTTGACTAATTGACAAGGTAGCTTACCGGGCTATACGTGCTTTCAGATTCACTCAGAAAGCTGATTATCTTTGATATAGAAGGTCTAGCTCCCGGTTTTTCTGCCCTGCAACGTCCTGCTATTTCCATGCATCTAGTTATTTGCTGGTATCGTACTTGCGTTGGTGGCTTAATCCACCTGTGTCTCCACCTTCGAAGAACCTACATGTAACAAATGTTGATTATTATTTCTTTATAATCCCAAAATCATACGGTGAAACTATGTCTATTAAGATACACTGTGTTTATATTAGATATGCCAGTCCGGAGGATAGTAAAGTGTGAAGAAGAGATGCATGCTGTCGTATCAAGTGAGAGAAATCACTCTTACGTTATCTTTGTTAGGGACTTCCATACACCCTGTTACCAGTTCTATGATTATGAGACCCAAACTATATATATCACACGCGGGTGTAGTTTCGCTACCTTCCCTATATTCTGGAGCCATATATCCTCTGCAAAGGAAAGATGATAGTGTGATGCATTATGATACAAGAAAATGTAGGGCCGTAATGATAGAAAAATGTTCTCATGCATATCTTATTATTTTACCGTGTTCCGTGAACTTTACCCACAGTGTGAGTTTTCATTCGGTCTTGACAGACCAAAATCCGTGATTTTTGGAACAAGATATTTGTCATCTTGATGATGTAGTAAAATATTTGCCGGTTTAAGGTCCATATGAATAATGTTTTTTTCCGTGTGGAGATAAAGCAGGCCCTTGCAAATCCCGATGATTATTTCATAGCGTGTTTCCCATTCAAGTCCTCTTAATTCATCTGTTGAAGAATAAATAGATAAAAAAGGAGTTATGTGTTATGTTAACCCAACATACAGAGCAATAGTAGAACATTTTAGTTTAGTATGTTCACTCATAATTGAAAATAGAGCACTAGTCAAGGCAATAAGGTAAAGAAGTAAAGAGCAGTATCAAAGGCAATAAGATTGTACCTGTAATATGATTATCAAGGCTTCCATTGCTGACGTACTCAAAACAGAGCAATCTTTCTAATACGCTGGCCCAGATCGTTCCTCCTGACATAGCATCTTCTATCATTTTCTGATGTGTGTTAGAGCAGAAGCCAAGAATCCGGACTACATTTCGATGACTAGTGTTCCACAGGCTAACATACTCACGACGAAACAGCCTGTCATCAACGGTGTTTTCGTTAATATGGATCCTCTTGACAGCAACACACCGTTCTCCGATTACACCCTGTTGGTCAGCGTTAAAATGATGCTCAGCTTAACAATTACAGAACAGAGTTCTGCTTCTAACTTTTAAATGCAATTTTACTAGACTCAAGGTCTCGAGAATTAAATTTCTAAACTGTAAATAGTACCTTGTAAACCACTCCAAATCCTCCCTGACCAATTATCCTCTGTTCAGAGAAATTATCTGTGATGTCCTTTAATAATGCTAATGGCAGATCCGTTGGGTCCTCGGCTCCGTCAAGTATACGCACCAGCAAACAACTCCAACAACGTTGGACCTCCATTCTTGGCGCACGGTCTTATTCAGAAGTAGAGCATGGAAGAATTTGTTTGCTTGAGAAATTCGTAGGTGGGAAATGCTAACTTCCTGGAGATTTAGGCCTGTGTGTAACTGTGTCTGTGTATGTAGTACAACTCCAACAACGTTGGACCTCCATTCTTGGCGCACGGTCTTATTCAGAAGTAGAGCATGGAAGAATTTGTTTGCTTGAGAAATTCGTAGGTGGGAAATGCTAACTTCCTGGAGATTTAGGCCTGTAGTCTACGAAGCACAAACTGCATGCAAAGATTGTTCTTAAGATATATACACTACTACTTATGTATACTTGCTCAAAATTGAGAAAACAATAGATATTTTCCCATGTAGATCTGCTCGAACATATATAAAGCTGGACTCGCAAAAGAGAAACTGTGAGAGGATGGTAGCTCGTACGGATGCTCACCCGAGATCTGGAACAGGATCAGAGCAAACCAAAGTGACTTGAATTCAATAATGGAGATCGACACACCTTTTAGGAGCCAAGACCGCTAGCTATGAAATTGATTTCTGCAATGAAACAAACCTTGAGAGAGAAAGAGAAAGAATATTCAAGCACAATTAAGACTTCTCGCCAAAATCCAATTTAAGCCAAAAGCAGAGAGCAGACCAAAAGAACTTAAACCAGGAATGACATTGACTGGTTGGCACTTGGTTTGTGTGTACGACTGTACTGCTAGTTATTAACACCCTAATAAATGCAGGGACTAAGACGTTGGCGATCACGTCTGTGAACTGATTAGATGCACTCGATGCCACTTGGGCCTTCCATTTTTTCTGTACTCCGTCACTAATTAACAGCTAGCAATTAAAAAAGGTTTCAAAGTGCTACTTGCGTATTAACTATGCTAGTTTAAGCATCATAACCCAATCCTGCAGCTTCTGTCAAATCAAGTACTTGCTACTTGCTAGATTCTTAGCTGTTAAACATATTAAAAAGCGCCACTTGTCTTCAAATTACAAGTCAAGTAGGTTCCGAATTCAGATCTACCGCGATTACAGCAATAAATTTTTTAAAACCCACCACTTGTCTAAAAAAAAAAGTCAAGTAGATTTTGAATTCAAATTTACCTCAAATCTACCAAATTAGCAGAGTTACTAATATGTACTCCATCAGATTAAGGAACCAATATGCTACCACTATATTACATCATTCTGATATAGTGAATGTTGCACCCTCACAACATAAGGAAATTCTGAGCTAGCAAGCTACCTTATGGTGATTTACGTACAGGTTCGTGAAGACATGAACAATAGTTTGAAGAGCTCTACTTGAACATGAGCAAGCCTAGTCGCGTCCACCGTGTGTTGAGGATCTACAGGACGACGGCAGGTCGTATGGAAATGCAGTAACAATTTAGGATTTTCACACCTTATACATTAATGATTATTTTGTAGCGGAGAGAATGGTTCTTAAGGTGTCAATAGCAGAGAGATATAGCAACCAATTTGCACGCCTTAGAAGAAACATTATTTTGTAGAAATAACTATTAAGACAGAAACTGTATTTCCAATCATCATGAAGTAAGTTTTAAGACAGAAAAGAGCATATGCACAAGAGTTGCCACGGCCTAATGGGTAAATTCCGTACTGGATAGTTCAGGATTTTCGCCTTAAAAAAATATTTGGGATTCCTCCAGGAAGCTAGCCCTAATTCTGCACAATGTTTTCCTAAAATAAAAAGAAAAAGAATCTGAACAATCTGAATCGAGGAATCTAGATCTATCCAGGAAAATCGAGCAACTGCTCGCTTCCGAGCCTATCCTCCCGCCACCTCGCATTCTCTGCCGGCCTCTCTCCTGGTTCTGCCGCTGCATGTAGAGAAAGCACAGAGGGACGAATCTCGTTTGGGGGATAACAGAATGGGAAGACGAGGTGAAGAGGAGGAAGGCGTGCTGTGCTGAGCTAAGCTACATTGTGTAACGAGACTAGGCTAGAACTTGTAACCTAACTAAGAAACTCACTGGTTTGAAGATGAATTGGAATCTTTATTAACAAGAAGCCAGTTGCCCCCAGTGCCTCGGTTGAATGCGACTGCTAATAAATATGTTTGCACGACTAACCTTCCAGCAAGTCGTCGTTTCGCTCGCTCCACAGCAGGCGCGTGGTCCGACTGGGCATCGTGCCGAGGATATGAGGCGGCGGCAGCGGGGAAGCTTGGGTACAGGCCGAGGAAGGAGAGGGCGCCCTTGCGCCTCTCCGGCGTCGATTCGATTGGCGCCGGAGCGGAGGTGCGAGAAAGGGGAAGACGTGTTTTTTTTTCTTCCTCCCGATATTAGTACTGCGGGCCTGTGGCCCAAATACCAGTTTTAGCACTGTAACCTTTTCTTTAAATTAAATTTGTTTCTAACAAGGAAGTTAATGTTACAGGGCAGAATGTCAGTTTGGATGAATTACAGTCCAGTTGAATAGCGAAGTGGCAAATCACTTGTTATCACTATAACATGAAAATATCTAATTTCAAAAAAAAAACAAGAAAATATCTTACCAGGTATAAAGATTTTGGCACGTATAGCACAGAAGTATCCTCAATACCAGAAAAAAATTGCCAATCATCCTTGAAAGGACAATGATATCGTTTAGAGGGGGTGAATAAGCGATTAAAACTTTTCCGGTTTAGACATAATTGCGGAATAAAACTAGGTGTTTAAATTAACAAGTCAACAACCTAAATATTAGGCTCACCTATGTGCACCAAAAACTTATGCTAAGCAAGACTAGCAACAAGGTGATAACAATATAGAACACTTCAAGCACGAAGGCTATCACAATGTAAAGTGCATAAGTAAAGAGTTCGGGTATAGAAATAACCGAGGCACGCGAAGACGAGGATGTATTCCCGAGTTCCTCCTTTTTAGGGGAGTACGTCTCGTTGGAGAGGTGTGAGCCACCACAACAGGTCGGTCTCAACGCCACAAAGGCTTCACCTTCTTCTCCGGTGAACCGCACCACAAAAGGTTTGGTTCACCTTCCACTATCGAAATCTTTCGAGGCAGAATCCAGAGCCTTTACAACAACAACCCGGACACAACCCACAAAAGGATTGTGGGATACGGATGGCTACAAGTGACCACAAAAGGTCTCAACCACCACAATGGCGTCTAGGGTCCAATGACCCAAGAGTAACAAGCTCACAAAATTTGAACTTCCACGAATCCTCGTGGAGAGCATAAACCGATGCACAAATCAGTGGCAAGAGCACAAGTGCTCAAATCCTCCACTCTCAGTTCCCACCAAAAGCAACTAATGCTTATGGGGGGAGAAGAGAGGAAGAACAAAAAAGAGAACCACACAAGAACTCTAAGATCAAGATCTATTAGGTTCCCCTCACTTAGAGGTGGAATAGGTCGGTGAAAATGTAGATCTAAATCTCCTCTCTCTTTTCTCTCAAGTAGCAAGAATCATTGGAGGGATTGAGAGATAGCAAGCTTTTGAAGGTCAACAATGGAGGTCAATACTTGCAAGAAAGGTTGGGCAACCATTGGGGAAGAATGCCCCCCTAAATAGGTCACCCAAAGATCCAACCGCTGGGTGCAGATTCGCGTCGGGGCGGTACTACTGCTGGCCCCAGCGGTACTACCGCCCCCGGGAAGTTAGAACACTAAAACAGGCAGAAAACAGGCTCCAAGGAGCGGTACTACCGCTTTCGGTACCGCTGAAAACGGCCTTGGGTGGCAAACCTGGTACCACGGGCGGTACCACGGCGGTACTACCGCCCCTTGTAAAACAGCAGAAACACCAAACACCAAAACGGGCAAAACTTTTGTATCCGGACTCCGTTTTCGGTGATCTTTGGCTCGTTGGAATCGAGCTTTACAAGATTGTGCAGAGAAACATCATAGTCCAACAAGGAGGATAAAACCAAATGGGGAAAGGTTAGACCTCTCGAAAAAAGAACAACCGGTCAAACCTCCAATATCAAAAACGCTATAAGTTTTTCATCCGGAATCCGTTTTTGATGAACTAGAGCTTGGTATGGAGATGAACACAAGCTCTGAATCCTCATATGGATAAAAGCCAAATAACAACCAAGAAAGATGATATGCCAAGTATGCAAAATTTTGAGCTCCCCAAAAGGATGCGATCATGTTACTCACTTGAGAGCCCCTCTTGATAGTACGCCGTCTATCCTATAATCCGGTCTCCCACTAAAACCATGAGACCGGTAAAATAGAAACCCTAACAAGATCATACCTTTGCATTGTGCATTCCACTTGAGCTAGATGATGAAGATCTTGATCTGTTCAAGTTGGAACATCTTTCTTGATCATGCTTGCTAGCACATGCTTGATAAGACTTTTCCAAATGCTCCCCCATACTCCATTATGGGAGAGCTCGCTTAGCTCTGTCTTCATGTATCCATTTCAAGCTTCAATTAAATGATATCTTCCGAGATGATTCATATTGAACTTGCACTTCATATCTTCTAAATATATATGATAGCTTGGAGATGAAAATGAATGATCCCTCAATCTTCTTTTCCAAGCCACACTTTACCATGTAAGCTTCTAGAGTCCAACACATGAACTCCAATCTTTTCCTATGGACAAGATCTACAAGAATATCTCAATGCAAACATTAGTCCATAAGGATTGTCATTAATTACCAAAACAACACATGGGGGCACCATGCACTTTCAATCTCCCCATTTTGGTAATTGATGACAATCCCTTTTATGAGGGTTTATATAATGAATTAAGCAACCATGCACAACAAAGAGCAAGGATGCAAGAGCATGAAAGGCAAATGCTTAAGAACGAAACTGAAGCATAAAACCAATTTCCCTTAAACCCTCTAAACTTTTCCCCCATTGGCATCGATTGCCGAAATGGGAGGAAAAATTTAGAAGGCCAATATAGTAAGAGCTCCCCCATAATGCGTGCATTTCTCATAATATGAGTGAAAGTAAATGCACATATCCAATGACGAATAGTTGGGAAGGAGATCAAACTATATTAAGGATCCAAAGATTGGAAAAGAAAATCAAATTGAAAGATACTTCGACAAAAGAAGTAACCAATCAAAGGATCCGAAAAACAAACTGAACAAAAGAAGATATTATGATAAGATCAACCAAGTGTTCTAACAATCAAGAGGGAATTCCCCAAGGTACGTGCACAATAAGGATTTGTATTTCAATATGGTGTGCACAACATGGAATCCTCACTCCCTCCTAGATAATTTGAACACAAACAAGTGCAAGAAAGTAAAAGAGAGTCAATACAACTTGCAATAAACAAATGTTGAGCAACAAGATCAAGGAGCAACAAATCAAGACTTGCTCAACCGAAAGAGATGGGTGTGATATAGAAAGACATTTTAGGAGACTAATGCAAGGATGAGCGAGCATCAACATAGCCTTTCAAAATATGAGGCACATAGTGCATATCATGTCTTTCACATACACACAACCCAAAGAAGATAGCAAATAGGTCCACAAGCTTATTAAGATGCAAACGAACACAAAATGAAAGGCAAAGCTTGTGGCTTTTAGAAACCAAAGGAATAAAAAGTGGTCACTAAAGAGTTGAAATACCAATTAAAGATGTAACTATTCTCATGTGTATAAGTTTCTAAGCAGACACCAATCAAGAAGATATAAGTCCGCAAATAAACATGCACACACAAAATAGTTACAAAGGTAAAGAACATGATATCTAAGAGGAAGTCATACATATACCAAAAAGATCTTTGTTTAAAAGCATAGCACGAAGCTCAATTTTATCTATAAATGATATAGATGAACTTCCAAAAAAAATACTCATCATAGCATTAAAAATATCCACAAGGGATAAGGTGATAAATGGGATGCTCCGAGAAAGATAACAAGTATAGCAAAAGGTAAATGATTTTGAAAAACATCAATATTGCATATGCGAGATATAGAGTAGAAAGTGCTAGATTAACATATTAGGATTGGTGAATCATGAAAATGATTATCTACATTCCCCTTGATATGTAATCATCCTGGCTTGCCCACATTTGCAATAAAGTTGTTTTGCAAGAACCAATGAGTTACAACAAAAGAGATTTATGCCATGAAACAACCTACACAAGGTTGAAAGTTAGAAAAGTATGCATAAATAGATACTTGTTACCGAAATAGCATTGGGGATGTAGAAGATAAGAGTTCACGATCATCTGGGCTTGGCTCCAATAAGCACATGGTGATAACACATTCCTTGTAAATGATACAAGCTTCCAATGCACCTCCAATGTACCTAAAACAAATTCAAGTACAACATGGTACCCAAACTCATTGGGTCCAAAGTTGTTAGAGCAACTACAATACATAGGACAAACTCCACATAAATATGTGCATATTGATATGAAATTGAATTTCATGCACATTGTAACAGCCCCAAGTTTGTGAACCTAAAAACCTGTATAAAATTTCCACTTTTGTGTTCATTGCATCATGGCATCCATTTAAATTTGCTAAACAACATAAAACAAATGACAACAAGGGCACAACTAAATTCAAATCCTTGCAATTCAAATGTGTTTGCTTTTGGCAAACACAAATACAAATGCAAATCCATATTTGTCAAGGAAGTTCCAAGAGTTCAAAAATAATGTTATGCACTTGCTTAAAAAATTGCTAAAGTAATAACATCTGGAAATTTAGCGAAATGCCCTATTCCAAACCTCTATGAACAAATGTTGTCAAAAACATTTTATTTGGAGACACCAAATTTTGTGGAGCTTCTCCAGGTTAAGGGGAGCCTCCCCAAATATTTTCATAATTTTTGGAATAAGTTTAGTGCCTCAATTAAATTCCTAAAAGCCACTGTTTTAAAAATATAAACAGAAAAGGACTTACTTGTAAACTGGAAAAGAAAGGCAGGGGGTTTTCCGCAAAGTCACCTTCTTCTCCCTGTAGCCATGCCGCACTGGCGCCATGGCCATGCCGCTCGACGCACGCGCCGGGCCCCCTCTGCCCTCTCCACCTGCAAGGAGAGCACGCCACCACGAGCCCCACCTGCTCCCCAACTCATTCCCCCCATTTTTCCTCTCGTTCCCCTCCTCCTCTTGCTCCCCGCCATGGCCGAGCCGAAGCTCGCGCTAGCAGTCGAATCGCCGCAGTTCTAGGAAGCGCGGGGTAGATTGAAGACCGCCAAACGCTGCGCCTCGCCGTCCTCTCCATCTCCGCTGAAGGAATCGACGCGGGAGGGTCGCAATCGACGCCGACGACCGCTTCTTCCCGAGCTCCGCCGCGGACGCCGCGGATGGGCTCGTTGCCGTCGAGCCACCTCCGACCTCACCGACGCCTCCTACGCTCAGGGTGAGCTGGCGAACATCCCTGTGCCCTCCTTTCGTTCGATTGTAGCCCGTAGCTCGAATTCATAGATTTTCCCGTCGAACTGGAAAACCCGGTATCAGACCCGGAGTTTTCCGGATTATACACCGGAATAAGAAAAACGGTACTGGACTCAACCATTTTTGCCCGGAACCTACCCGACTCTACCCGGAAATATTTCCGATTCTTTTTCTCCGGTGTTAAACCCGGATTTTTCCGGACCTGAAGCTGGATGGTCCCGGTACCAGACCCAGAATTTTCCGGATCTGAATCCGGAAAATCCGGTTAACCTGTTCAGCACTAATACAACTTGGGTTTGAATTGCTAGGATGTGTTAGACACCTACACACTGCATCTTCACATGATCATGTCATTAATATGCAAAATAACTTTATGGTCCCATCTATTTCAATTCAACAAGCAAAGATGCAACCTTAATTAATTCCACGGTGTATTCGAGATGCCCCCTTTTCCGCAGCCGAACTCCATTAAGTTGAATAGATTGAATCATCCTCCTCTCGGGGATTTAAAATGTCATGTCATCATGTGTATGCGCATTGCATTTGTGAAGCATGTGTGGTGATTGATTGCTCTTCCGTTGTTATGATTCGATAGATCAAGCAGCCGGGGTTACACCGCAATACCCCGACGATCCGTACTACCAGCACGTTGAGCAAGGCAAGCGTAATCCCCCCTCTGAGCATGTCTTATCCTATTTTCCGCAAATATTTTCTCCACTATAATATTGCATGCGGTTCCAAATGTCAATTTTATTGGATTAGAGTATCCTATAGTTGCATTAAGTTTCCGATGCCATTACCTATTTTCCCTCCTATTAACCATAGGATTGCATTGTTGGCCTGAGTTACTTACTATGCTATGTTGATGCTTAGCCATGCTTAGTTAAATGCTCAGCTGTACGATGGATACTTCATGTTGGAAACAGGTGATGAGATGCCCGGATAATTGTGGAGAATTGTGGAGACAGGTAATAAGATGCTTAAAGGTGGGGATGAGAGGCCACTGTGGATGTGGTGTTTTGTCGCACTCTCGCCGCCTAGGTGCGAGTTCTTTACCTCTTGAACCAAGAATGAGCGCGCTTCCATTCGGTGGGGTATATGGAGCCCTCGTCGACCAACTAACTTGCGGGGGGGCTAGCCGAGGGTCCTCTAGTTCGGGCTTCCATTTGCGCGTGTGTGGAGATGGTGGCCAAGACTGAGATGAGGATGGTGGTGCTTGGGAAAATGAGTGGCCGCGGGGCAGGGTGTTGGAGGCACGGCTGCCCTACCGCCACTGATGATCCTGGGTTAGTCTCAAGCAAGGTAAAGGTTGTAGCCGTTCCCACTCAGCCGGCTTTCCACGGAAGAGAGCTTAGTGTAGGCAATGAGCCGGGCGGTACCGAAGGTAAACACAGTGCACCCCTGCAGGGTTAAATCTTTTCGAAAAGCCGTGTCCACGGTTACGGACAACTTGGGAAAGGACGATAAGACCATAGAACAACATGAACAGAATGACTAAAATTGAGTACTAAAGGCACTACTTAATAATGCAAGGTTAACTTCCTCGAGGGTGATTCGGGGAGGTGCCTTTGTGGAACAGGTACAATGATGATGGTGGTTGATGTTGAGAAAGGTGATCAAGAGAAAAGAGTGACTTCTTACCCCTTTTAAAATATTCTGATTAGTCGATGCCTTGGAGTCATGTTTTGATAAATAAATTCAGCTTTATGCAAAACAGCCATAAAACTTTGAAAGCCTCATCGAGCTAAAGCTCTATAATAATCTTGCAGAGTTCGTCGAACTCAAACTTGTTTATTTTGTTTCAGAGGAGAGCTTCACCGACTTCGAAGGTGGGTTCTTTGTGGACGTCGACGAGCAGTGTGGGGTTCCCAGGTGGCATCTTGGGACATCCCGGAACAGCTGGCGCTTGGATGTTTATTTGTAGGCCTCTTAGGCCATATTTTGGATCTTGTTGTTTAGAACAACTTAATCCGCTTCCGCATATTGCACTGCTGGGTCAGTGACCTCTGGTTGCAATTTGCTATTTTTCTCTATTATAAGAGTTGAACTATAATGATTTGTGTCGTAGAGTCTGTGATGTGCTAGTTGTTCCACAAGTCTTGATCTCTCTATTATGCATTGATAGTTGTGCATGTGTTAAGGCATCAATCGGGGTGTTGCGTTGCCGATGATCAATTCCGAGCAACGTCTGCCAAAGGTTTTGGCCGGGGATTGGTAAACCCGTAACCTCCGGTTGTATCGCTTAACCGGTGACACACAGCATCACTGTATAGCAGTCGGGTCGGGGCGCCACACACATCTTAGCCATTTAGGATTTGATGGAGCTTATCCTATATTTGGATCAACAAAAGTAAGCATGCCATAAGATATACATATAATAAATATGCATGCACAAGACTTTTAAGAACCAAGTGAGATACAATTTGGACAAAACACCAATTAAACCAAGAAAGCACACACAAGTGTGACAAGAAAAAAGAATTGTCCAAATAATATCAAAGACTCAAATCAACACATGATTGAAGATACCACTTTAAAAAGATACCAAATGAAAGCAAGATACCAATTGAAGAAAAATACCATCAGGGAATAAACCAAACCCTCTACACTTTTCATGATGGCACAAGTACCAAGATGAAAAATGTTTGTCTTCCAAAGAGAGACGTCATCGGGATCAAATACCAATTGAAGACAAGTAATGTTCAAAAGCATATAGGATTGCTCCCCCAAGATTTGTGCATTATGATCTTGCATTTGAATACAAAATGCACACAAATGGGATCATCACTCTCCATACATATTTTTCAAACACTAGTCATGTTCAAGGTATAAGATACAAAACCGATTTAAATAATGATATTCTACTCAATGTAGGATTGCTTCCTCAAGAATAGTGCATTATCTAGAAGTATGACTTTGAATGTAAATGCACAAGAATGGGATCATTGCTTTTCCTAACTTAAGAAAGCACAAAACAAATTTTGAGTAGAGCAACAAGGATCCAAGAAACAAGGAAGACAAAAGAGAGTTAGATCAAAACAAATCCTTGGCAATAAAATAAGGTAATTCAAAGCAAGAGCCAAAGTGAAGATGGTCTACAAATTCCACCACAATTATGAGTATCACTTGTCATGGACAAGGAGTATATGGAGATATTTCTCGGTGGTATATAGGAATGATATTAAATACCAACTTCACAACAAATAAACATATGGCAAAGGATAGGAATTAAAAGCCATACTTAGATATATAGATATTCTCGATAGCTTCAATATTCACGCGATCATGCAAAGCAACTTCCAAAGAGTAGCTTGAAGCAATTGGTCTCCAAAAAGATATATGAGAACATATTTAAGGAAAGCTATATCAAGAACTTCCATCACAAACAAGATCCAAAAAAGAGACTAAAAACAATTAAGCAAATAGGACCTTGTTTGAGCAACATGCCACATAGGAACAAGATAATTAACTATATCAATTCTAGGTGGCAATACCTCACATGTTCACGTTTTCTAGGCTTGTAATATGCACATAGCTTATTACTCCCCCATAATGTGATAATCCATTTCTTTTAAAACAAGAGGCAAACAAACCAACTAGAGATAATTAATGGACATTATAGAATTTGAATTTCTCATGAGCATGACATACCACATAGAGAATAGATAATATTGATATATCATCACCAAGTTGTATTCCTCATGTACACACATTTTTAGGATAGTGAAGTGCACGAAGCATATCACTCTCCCAAAATGGAATAGTCCATTAATCTCTCAAAGAGAGCCAACAAGATAAGATAGCAAATAAAAACAATAAGGCTCAAAACAAGTAAATGGTGTGCAAACCAACATACACATACTTGATTTCTCAAGATAAGTAAGTAGAGAGCACAACACATACAAACACTAGCAAGGTACAAAACCAAACCCATGCAAGGGTGCAAGCAACTTTCAATGTATATATGATATAAGCACAAGTTACCGCAAGGAGGAACATTGGATAAGAGATAAAACAATATAACCCAAATGACTTGGCTTGAGAGAATATAATTGATAAAGATCTCTTAATTCTTCATGATGTAGCCAAGTCTCCAATGCCCTCCAACAACACCTATTGATCAAGTTTTAGCTTGTTGGTCCCCAACCAAGTTGGGTCCTAAGAGGTTAGTCACAATAGGCTTGGCAACCCAAATGGTTCTTTTCTTGACACCACTTTGAGTACCACATATTTGGCAAACACATTGCCAACCTTATCCTTCCGAAGAGAATAAACATCATCAATTATAATAGGGTTGGATAAGGTACCATTAGTGCATGAAGAAGCAAAATGATCCTTCTCACGACATATGTAGCAACATTTGCTTCCTCCTTTCTTCTTAGTTGGAATCTCGACTTGAGGAGGGGTAGCTTGATTCTTCTTGGGAAGAGGCCGTTCTTCATCTTGAGAAACTTGAGTTTGAACTTGAGGCTTCTTCCCTTGTTGCTTCTCACTAAGAGGCTTCTTCTTCAAAGGGCAAGATCTAACATGGTGCCCTTCAACTTTGCACTTGAAGCAAACAATCTTGGCCGAATCTTTGACTTGTTCTTGACCCTTTTTCTTCTTGTTAGACTTGGACTTGTTCTTGTTATTGGAGTTGAATCCAAGTCCACTCTTGTCATTGGGGCGTCTTTGAACACTCAACACATTGTCAAGTGTGGACCTCCCAACATGACGCTTTTCCAAGTCTTTCTTCAAAGAAGTGACTTGGGCCTTGAGCTCTTTTAACTCCTCTACATGGTTAGTATCAACAAAAATACTAGAGGAAGTAGAAACTTCATTGTTAGAGCAACAAGGCATGAAAAGTAATTCATCACAAGATGTAGTAATATTGTGAGTGGATGAATCACTAGGACTAGCACAAGACAATATAGCATTTAGAGTAGAAGTTGTGCTATTGTCCACATGAGGCTCACAAGATGTTACCTTTGACATAATAGCCTCATGAGATGCTAGAAGATCCTCATTAGAGCTAGAGAGCTTTTCATGAATTTCTTCCAAATCCCATACTTGCTAGTTAGCAACTCAAGTTGAGCCCTTAGCTCAACATTCTCCTTCAAAATAGATGCTTCACAAGAAGTGGAGTTAGTAGCACAAGCATCATTAACATTAGAAATGGAAGAGACAACTTGGCAAGCTCATCATTTTTAGATAGTTGAGTTTGGAGTTGATCATGAGACTTGATAAGGAGAGAGTAATCACTTTCCAAAGCCTTATGAGCTTTGTCAAGTCTCTCTATATCCTCAACTACTCTAGCATTGCCAACTCCAAATTCAACCTTTTCCTTTTTAAGCACTTTATATTTAGAAATAGCATGATATCTTTCCTAATGATTTTAGCAATAATAAGATCATTTGTTTCATCAAGAGATTCAAGTTTCTCCTCAAGAGACACTCGAAGCTGTTGCTCTTCCTCAAGGGCATTCTCTAAGGATGCTTTTTCCATAGCATCTTCTCTCTCAATTTTACATTTCTCATCAAATTGAGTTTCCAACAACTCAATAGTAAGCTTGCAGTGAACAAAGGTACTCATGATTTCTAAGAAATTATCACGAGCAATTTTATTCTTTGAAAGCGCATGAAGAACCATTTGACCCATCTCATGAATGGAAGCATCGTTATCATTTTCTTCATCATCATCTTCATCATTATGAGATATATTGGGATTCGAAGTAGGAGATACCTTTGACTCCTTAGCCATAAGGCAAAAGTGAGAAGTGGACAAAGATGATGAAGAATTACTTGAAGCACCATTGAGGTCCATGTCTTGTTCCAACAAATGTTGGGATTCCTCTACATTGTTAGTCACACAAGTAATAGAGGATATGAAGCATTGGTTTCATGGCAACAAGACATGGGAAGCATATCATTATGAGAATTAGTTAAGCAACTATTACATGGTATGCAAGGACTATCAACACTAGCATTTAAGACATTTGGAGTGCTAGAAGTGTTTAAGTCCAAAGATAGAACATTGTAATGAGATAGAGCTGAAGTATAGTCAATAGAATATTCACCATCAATAAAGCAATTTCTATCACCACTCGCCATTTCATTACCTTGTGACAAATCACATGTTGGTGAAGTGGAAGAAGTTGTGAACTCATCACGGCCGGAGGTGGAGGGAGAACAATCATCCTCAATAATGTTGGACACTTCATATATATCTTGAAGCTTGGTCTAAGGCTCATGAGCGTTCCAAAAAGGCATGATTGAAGCAAGAACTACATCGCCAAAACACATATAAGACCATTAGAAACTAGAGTATCGAGATGAGAGTTTTCCTCATCCTCTAAAGATAATTCTTGGGAATCCTTTGGAGGAGAAAAACCCACATCTACAATCCTCTTAATATAATTTGGACCCATGTCCCTAAAAATATTAAGCATGCGAATTTTCCAAACATCATAATTTGTGCCATCGAATATAAAAGTGGGATCGTGCACTAATTCTCTAAATGACATCTTTACTCTCTAGACGGTAAAGCCCAAAAAGAGAGCCGAGGCTCTGATACCAATTGAAAGGACAATGATGTCGCCTAGAGGGGGGGTGAATAGACGATTAAAATTTTTCCGGTTTAGACTTGATAATTACGGAATAAAACTAGGTGTTTAAATTAACAAGCCAACAACCTAAATACTAGGCTCACCTATGTGCACCAACAACTTATGCTAAGCAAGACAAGCAACAAGGTGATATCAATATAAAATATTTCAAGCATGAAGGCTCACAATGTAAAGTGCATAAGTAAAGAGCTCGGGTATGGAAATAACCAAGGCACGCGGAGACGAGGATGTAGTCCCGAGTTTCTCCTTTTTAGGGGAGTACGTCTCGTTGGAGAGGTGTGAGCCACCACAACAGGTCGGTCTCAACGCCAAAAAGGCTTCACCTTCTTTTCCGATGAACCGCACCACAAAAGGTTTGGTTCACCTTCCACTATCGGAATCCTTCGAGGCGGAATCCAGAGCCTTTACAACAACAACCCGGGGCACAACCCACAAAAGGATAGGGGACTCCCGATGGCTACAAGTGACCACAAAAGTCTCAACCACCACAATGCGTCTAGGGTCCAATGACCCATGAATAACAAGCTCAGAAACTTTCAACTTCACGAATCCTCGTGGAGAGCACAAACCGATGCACAAAGCAATGGCAAGAGCACAAGTGCTCAAATCCTTCACTCTCAAATCCCACCAAAAGCAACTAATGCTTATGAGGAGAAGAGAGGAAGAAGAAAGAAGAGAACCACACAAGAACTTCAAGATCAAAATCTACTAGGTTCCCCTCACTTAGAGGAGGAATAGATTGGTGAAAATGTAGATCTTGATCTCCTCTCTCTTTTTTCCCTCAAGAAGTAGCAAGAATCATTGGAGGGATTGAGAGATAGCAAGCTTTTGAAGGTCAACAATGCAGGTCAAAACTTGCAAGAAAGGTTGGACAACCATTGGGGAAGAAGGCTCCTTAAATAGGTCACCAAAGATCCAACCGTTGGGTGCAGATTCGTGCCGGGGCGGTACTACAGCTGGCCCCAGCGGTACTACCGCCCCCCGGGAAGTTACACTAGTAGAAAAAGGACCTTTGGTCCTGGGCTTTAGTCCCCATTAGCTATTAGTACGGGACTAGAGGGGGCAGCGTCAACCGTTCGCCTGGCCGCCAACACTTTTAGTCCCGGGTCGTAATACGGACAGGGACTAAAAGTGTTCTGGCAACCGTTCGCCTGGCGCGAGACCTTTTAGTCCCGGGTCGTAATATGGCCCGGGACAAAAAAGCCGAACCGTTTGCCTCCCGCGCGCTTTGGAAGTTGTGTGTTCCAATTCGGGAGGGATCAGAAACAGAGAGACATTTGCTACAGTACAGGCTCTCTTCTTCCTCTTGCTCTCCTCTCTTCTTCCCCAATCCTCCACCATGAATCCAATTGGTATTCAGTTTACTGATGTGTCAACACCATGCAAGACCCTTCTCGATGTCGCCTACACGAACGGCTACGCTAGGGTCCCGGGTCTTCTTGCCGATTTGAAGAAATGGCATGACGAGGATGAACACAAGTTCCTTGGCCTTGATCTCGAGTACACGGCCGATGGACGAGATGTTGCCGTCATCCAATTTGCTCACAAGAACCATGTCATGGTCTTCCAATGGTCAAGGTAACACGAACTTCTTGTAGGATAGGAAAATTGCATAGGATATATAGCAACGTGTGGCCATTTGAATCCTATTGGAAAGAGAACTTCTTTTGATTCATAGGATAGCAAAATTTCATACGATAGCAACATGTGGCCATTTGAATCCTATTGGAAAGATAGCTTCTTTTGATTCATATAGGATAGCAAAATTTTATAGGATAGCAACATACGTGTGGCCATTTGAATCCATTTTTTCATATAGGAGAGAGCTTCTTTTGATTCATATAGGATAGCAAAATGTTGCAGCGATGTTTAACATTTGTTCCATTTTTGTTGTTGCAGTAGTGTCAAGCACTGTCCAGAACTCATGGATTTCCTTGTCAACAGCGGCATACATTTTTGTAGCGTTGATATAACGAATGACAAGATCAAGATGATGAGCACCTGGGGTATTGAGATACCAGCTGACTGCCACATTGATCTCCAGGACTTGATCCAGTTTCGGTATCCCGAGAAGACTGGGATGGCTGATATGGCAGCCTTGATCGACCCGAAGTACGCTGGTATGAAGAAAAAATCCCCAATAAGCAGCACAAGTTCTGGGAGAAGAACCAGGATCAACCTTGATTATGCAGCAATAGATGCATATGTTTCATTCGAGTTGTACCGCAAGTATTCTTCGGAGGACGAGTATATATAGATGGGTGTCTGTGTCTCTAGTAGTATGTGCATAAACATGTGAATTTTAATTTCTGCCGGAAATGAATTTGAATTTCCTTTTTATTCAACTTGGATGGAGCCAATTTGAATTTTCTTTTTATTCAACATTGCAAATGAATTTACATCGATAGTAGCGACAACACAACGACGTAGACATATTATTTATCAATTTTCGATTTACGGATTTGTAGATACGAATTATTCAATATTAAATAGAAAAGGCAAAAAAGAATTATTATTTAAATTCAAGATTTAACATATATATAGTAAATTCTATAAATAAATTATAATACCAATTGGAGTAATTTAACATATATATAGTAAATTCTATAAATAAATTATTTACAATTATAATACCAATTGGATGGCAACCTAGTTATGAATTATAATACAATTATTTACAATTATAATTATTTGCAATTATAAATGAATTATAAATAAACATTCTAAAAATGAATTATAAATAAACATTCTATAAATGAATTATAAATAAATTATTAACAATTTTCGATTTACGGATTTGTAGATACTATTGTCAGTCCCGACCTCTAGTCCCGGGCCGTGATACCGCCCGGGACTAAAGGTCTCGTGCCCAGCCAGCCCCACAGGCGGGGGCCTCTAGTCCCGGGTCGTATCACGGACCGGGACTAGAGGTCGACCACTATATAAGTTCGTCCAGGCAGCTCGAGCTCATATCCATGGTGGCAATTTTTCCTCTTCTCAAGCCGAGAGTTCATGCCCATTTTTTTCTCCAAGATTTGGTGGTAACCCCTAAATCCAAGGTTTTAAAAGGTTAGCAACTTTATCCTTTCATCTCTCGTTATTAGTTTGCCTCAATGCTCTAGAAATAGAGAGGGATTTCATGCTCTAGAAGTAGAGGGAATTTTAGATGTGTAATTTTAGGCAAATTTTGATTAGGCAAAAAGTTACTGAAAGTTGAAATATGTAATTTTACAGTTTCATAGCTCAGAATGGAATGAGGTTTTCACTGCTACATCAGTAATTAAAAGTTCCACATTTTTCATGTTAATTGTTTTGTCCAATTCAAAAATTGGTTCATGTAAAATTTTCAAAATTCAAAATTTTAGATTTCAACAAGTAAATGAAGTGAAAATGATCCAAGCTCACATTAACTTGTTAGTTTGCATATGTCCGGATGTTTTTTACTTAGTAATTGATCAAAATGAGTATGGAGAGTAGAATTTTTTTAAATTAGTTAATGTGATGAACAACTTGTATAAAATTGGTCACTGATCTCTATTCGTGATGTTGTGTAATGGTTTTTGATATACTTATTCAATAATGCAGATGGCCCGGGAATGGATGTACGGTACTGACCGACGCTCTGGCGAGTTCATGAATGGCTTGCGTGAATTCCTCCGTGTGGCTGATGTGAACAAGCGGAATGGTTTTGTATTATGTCCGTGTAGGGACTGTAAGAATACGAAGGATTACTCAGACTAAAAAACCCTTCACGTCCACCTGTTTCGGTATGGTTTCATGCCCAACTATAATTGTTGGACCAAGCACGGAGAGAGGGGGGTTATAATGGAAGACAATGAAGAAGAAGAGGATGATGACAACTATCATGGGTTCTCTGGATACGGTGATACTTCCATGGGGGAAGCTGAAGGGGAGGCACATGATGAGCCCGCTGATGATCTTGGTCGGACCATTGCTGATGCACGGAGAGACTGCGAAAGTGAAAAGGAGAGGGAGAAGTTCGATAAAATGTTAGAGGATCACAACAAGTTGTTGTACCCAACTTGCGAAAATGGTCTGAAAAAACTGGGTAGCACACTGGAATTGCTGCAATGGAAGGCAGAGAACGGTGTGAGTGACAGGGGATTTGAAAAGTTGCTGCAAAAGTTAAAAAAGATGCTTCCAAAGGATAACGTATTGCCCGCCAGTACGTACGAAGCAAAGAAGGTTGTCTGCCCTCTAGGTTTAGAGGTTCAGAAGATACATGCATGCATTAATGACTGCATCCTCTACCGCGGTGAGAAGTACGAGAATTTGGATGCATGCCCGGTATGCACTGCATTGCGGTATAAGATCAGACGAGATGACCCTGGTGATGTTGAGTGCGAGCCCCCCCGTAAGAGGGTTCCTGCCTAGGTGATGTGGTATGCTCCTATAATACCACGGTTCAAACGTTTGTTCAGAAACAAGGAGCATGCCAAGTTGTTGCGATGGCACAAAGAGGACCGTAAGTCAGACGGGATGTTGAGACACCCCGCTGATGGGACGCAGTGGAGAAAGATCGATAGAGTGTACGAGGACTTTGCAGCTGACGCAAGGAACTTAAGTTTGGTCTAAGTACAGATGGCATGAATCCTTTTGGGGAGTAGAGCTGCAGTCATAGCACCTGGCCCGTGACTCTATATATCTATAACCTTCCTCCTTGGTTGTGCATGAAGCGGAAGTTCATTATGATGCTAGTGCTGATCCAAGGCCCAAAGCAACCGGCAACGACATTGATGTGTACCTAAGGCCATTAGTTGAAGAACTTCTACAGTTGTGGGCCAAACCAGGTGTACGTGTGTGGGATGAGCACAAACAGGAGCCATTTGACCTACGAGCGTTGCTGTTTGTAACCATCAATGATTGGCCTGCTCTTAGTAACCTTTCAGGACAGACAAACAAGGGATACAATGCATGCACGCACTGTTTAGATGATACTGAAAGTATATATTTAGAACATTGTAAGAAGAATGTGTACCTGGGGCATCGTCGATTTCTTTTGGCGAAGCATCCCTTAAGAAATAAAGGCAAGCATTTCAACGGTCAGGCATGTCGCCAGCCGAAGCCTAAGGAACGTACTGGTGCTGATGTATTTGATATGGTCAAGGATTTGGATAAATAGTAACCTTTGGAAAGGGTCCTGGCGGACGATCTGTTCCGAAGGACGATGACGGACACGCGCCCATGTGGAAGAAGAAATCTATATTTTGGGAGCTACCCTACCAGAAATTCCTAGAGGTCCGCTCTGCAATCGACGTGATGCATGTGACGAAGAATCTTTGCGTGAACCTGCTAGGCTTCTTGGGCGTGTATGGGAAGACAAAAGATACACCGGAAGCACGGCAGGACCAGCAACGTATGAAAGACCCAGAAGGCCTGCATCCAGAACGGTTTCAAGGTCCTGCCAGCTACGCTCTTACCAAACAAGAGAAGGAAATCTTTTTTGAATGCCTGAGCAGTATCAAGGTCCCGTCTGGCTTCTCGTCGAATATAAAGGGAATAATAAATATGGCAGAGAAAAAGTTTCAAAACCTAAAGTCTCATGACTGCCACGTGATTATGACGCAATTGCTTCCGATTGCATTGAGGGGGCTTCTACCGGACAATGTTCGAGTACCCATTGTGAAGCTATGTGCATTCCTCAATGCAATCTCTCAGAAGGTAATCAATCCTGAAGATCTACCACAGTTACAGAAGGATGTGGTCCAATGTCTTGTCAGTTTCGAGTTGGTGTTCCCACCATCCTTCTTCAATATTATGACGCACCTCCTGGTTCACCTAGTCGAAGAGATTTCCATTCTCGGTCCTGTATTTCTACACAATATGTTCCCCTTTGAGAGGTTCATGGGAGTCTTAAAGAAATATGTTCGGAACCGTGCTAGGCCAGAAGGAAGCATCTCCAAGGGCTATGGAACAGAGGAGGTCATTGAGTTTTGTGTTGACTTTGTTCCTGGTCTTAAGCCGATTGGTCTTCCTCAATCACGGCATGAGGGGAGACTGAGTGGAAAAGGCACTCTAGGAAGGAAATCAATAATATGTAGGGACGGACATTCTTACACTGAAGCACATTACACAGTTCTACAGAATTCCACCTTGGCGGCTCGGTATATCGAGCAACACAAGAAAATTGTACGCTCCAACAACACTGGAAAGCATGACGACTGGATTAGAAAAGAACACATGAAGACTTTCGGCGGTTGGTTGCAAGCACATATCGTCAAAAGCAACACATTCCATGAGCTGTACTTGTTGTCCAGGTCACCATCTTCGACTATATGGACTTTCCAAGGGTACGAGATAAATGGGAATACATTTTACACGATCGCCCAAGATAAAAAGAGCACCAACCAAAACAGTGGTGTCCGCTTTGATGCAACAAACAACGATGGGTCAAAGACCACATATTATGGTTACATAGGGAGATATGGGAACTTGACTATGGACCTACTTTTAAGGTCCCCTTGTTTCGGTGCAAATGGGTCAACCTGAGAAGCGGGGTACAGGTAGACCACAGTACGGAATGACAACAGTGGATCTCAAGAATCTTGGTTACAGGGACGAACCATTCGTCCTAGCCAATGATGTGGCTCAGGTTTTCTATGTGAAGGACATGTCCTCCAGACCGAAAAAAGAAAAAATAAGCAAACAAATACATCAGACGATGAGCCAAAGCGTCACGTAGTTCTTTCAGGGAAAAGAAACATCGTGGGAGTCGAGGACAAGACAGACATGTCAGCAGATTATGATAAGTTTGATGAAATTCCGCCTTTCACAGTGAAAACTGACCCAAGCATCCCGTTAAATAATGAAGATGCTCCATGGTTACGGCCGAAGCGATCAATGTAATGTATTAAACCTTTATGTGATGTGTAATAATGTATTAAACCTTTATGTAATGTGTAGTAATGTATTAAACCTTTATGCGACGTACCCGATCAGCGCCCCCACTTGGTAAAAACACGCCCAAAACACATGGTTTCCCCGTCATACAGCCCAACGGTGGCTCGTGAGTGACTGCATATCAAATGCACCGTTGGGCTGTATGACGGGAATCCGACTGCTTTGTATACCAAAATCCTTTGTAGGTAGTAGTGGTTCGTGAGACGGCAAATCGGCCTTCGATCCAAACAGCGGCAAGACATCTCTGATGATCTACAACCGTCCTAACAAGTGTTGGAGATGTTGCTAATCATCAGAGATCCTTGCCGCTGCTTGGATCCGACCGAGGGGAGGGTTCTCCTTCAGCCTCCGCTCAAGGAACTCCTGCCTCTCAGAAATCTTGCTCTCTGCTACCCGTGTACTGCCAAAATGAACTACAATGAGTAGACACTGAGTGCTGAACATGTCCGGGAGGGGGCTATATATAGGGTACGTGTGCTTCTTTAGTCCCGGTTGGTAACACACCCCTGATCCAACGTCTCACAATCCCTCAAAAGAAACACACCCCTGATCCAACGGCTCACAAGCGCTTGGAAGAAACACACGTTCCGTGTGCTTCTTCCTTATTGGTGGGATTCCCTTTAGTCCCGGGTGGTGGCTCACAACGTGATATCCAACAGCTCACAAGCCTTTGAAAGAAACACACCCCTGATCCAACGGCTCACAAGCGCTCGAAAGAAACACACGATCCGTGTGCTTCTTCCTTATTGGTGGGATTCCCTTTAGTCCCGGGTGGTGGCTCACAACGTGATATCCAACAGCTCACAAGCCTTCAAAAGAAACACACCCCTGATCCAACGGCTCACAAGCGCTCGAAAGAAACACATGATCCGTGTGCTTCTTCCTTATTGGTGGGATTCTCACTATATATGTAGTCATGCATGGCCTCCATTGGCATAGCACATCTAAACTCATATATGCAACCTCATCACTCTCCCATGGCTTCCACCGTACCCACTCTAACCTACTCGGAGGCGGAGGCGCCTTCCGCGTCGAACTACCCCTGCCCGCCCGGCTACGACGTCCCCGCCGGCTGGAGGCTGAGCACCGGAGGCGTGCCGGTCCCTCCTGTCCCTCAAGGTTTGGCGCGCCGGGCAGCCATCACGAACCACTACTACCTCGAGCTCACTCCGGAGCAGCGGATGGATCCCCGCTGGCATCCCGACTACCGCCCGACTTGGGACGCCTTCTTCATCAATAGGCGTGAGAGGGTGCTCGCCAGGTACGAGGAGGATGGCCCGCCTCCTTCGAACTTCAACGAGGCCGGCCGCCGGCTGTGGTGGAGCGGCCGGACTCTCCAGAGCGTCATGAACTACATCACGACCGGCGATAACCCCCGCCTGCACTACCCTCACTTCCAGTCCAGGCGAGCGCCGCCCGACGACAGCGACGACGACGGCAGCGACTACGACGACTACGAGGACGAGTATTATAGGCCTAGGTAGGAGTATGACTAACCTGAGCCACTTCGTTGGTTAGGACAAATGGTTCGTCTATGTACCCAAGATTGTTGTCATTTCCTACTGCTTGACTATCTACGACGACGATCGTGTAAAATGTATTATTTATCTCTGCATTTCCAACTAATGATCTTTAGCATCTGAATAAATAATCTGGTTTTGAGTTAGTTATGCAAAAGATAAATGAATTAATAATTTTTATCTGGTTTCTTTTGCGGGCTTGTGAGCTATTCTATTAAACATTTTATCAGATGTTTTGGATTCGTTATTCAAATTCAAACACTTTTCCTGATTTGGATTTATAAAATGGCACAGTTGATACATGATGCAAACAGATGTATGGATGATATATTCAGATTCCTTATTTTTTCTAATAATAATAGACATATTATTTGTATTATTTGGATTTATAAAATAGGAGTTATGAATTTCCAAACTTCTTATTTATTTTAATCATATAAACTACAAAACAACCTTTTGTCCCGGGCCGTGGCACCACCCGGGACAAAAGGGTCTGGACGCGCGCGAAAATCTGGGCGGTCGAAAGTAACCTCTTGTCCCGGTGGTTCCACGGCCCGGACAAAAGGGGTCTCTAGTCCCGGGTGGTGCCACGGCCCGGGACAAGAGTCTATTCCGTATAAATCAGCCTCTTCCCCTTCTTCTTCACAAAGGCGATCCTCTCGGGACAGAGCACAGGCGAGGTGCTGCCGAAATTTTCCACGGCCGGCGATCCTCTATCTCCGCGTCTCCGGCCGCCGCGCCCCTCCATCTCCGGCAGCCGCGCCCCCTCCATCGCCTCCTCCGGCCGCCATGCGCCCACACCGCCGCCCCTTCCATCGCCCCTCTCCACCGCGCGTCCCTCTCCACCACCGCGCGCCCGCACCGCCGCCGGAGAGCAGACCGAAGCGCCGCCACACTACCCGCCGGAGGCGCCCGCACGGACGCGCCCGCGCGCCACCGCCCGCATGCACGCCCACACGGCTGGCCCGCCGGAGGCGCCCGCGGTGAGCACGCCGCGGCAACGGCCCGCCCTTTTTTTTTACTTTAGAAAATTGTATAGAATTTTTAGTAGTAATTTTTGTTAGTAGAAAATTGTTAGTAGTAATTTTTGTTAGTAGTAATTTTTAGTAGTAATTTTTGTTAAATTTTTGTTAGTAGAAAATTGTATAGAAAATTGTTAGTAGAAAATTGTATAGAAAATTGTTAGTAGAAAATTGTTAGTAGTAATTTTTGTTAAATTTTTGTTAGAAAATTGTTAGAAAATTGTTAGAATTTTTGTTAGAATTAAAATTGTTAGAAAATTGTTAGTAGTAATTTTTAGTAATTTTTAGAACCGGTGGGGGGGAGCTCCGGTAGTTTCTACTTAGAGTAAAATTTGTTAGAGTATCCCTTTGTAATTTCTATTTTCACCTTTATGTAGATGAATCACACCAACCGCGATGGCGAAGATGTTATTTTGCGCATGACCAACTACGAGGGCAATGCCCTGATTATGAACATTATAAGAGGGGATTTGGGTCTTCACGATGGAGATGAATGTGGTCTTGGTGGACATGAGCTAGAACAGAAGCTAGACCAGGTGGACGAAGAAGAGATATCATCATTTTTGAATCCATCCGGTGATGGAGAGGAGGAAGAACAGGTTGACGAAGGGCAGACAAACAACAATGATGGCCCCTCGACAACAACCGGCGAGGTATATATATTAGCCTCTTGTGGCTAGATGCAATAATTGACCCGTATATATATTAATCACTCTTTCTTCTTTTAGACCTCCGGATCGAAGCAATCGACAGGTAGAAGACGAGGCCCGAACAAAAGGTTGGATCCTAATCAAAGGTTCACCATCGACGAAATTTATGATAATGGACAACCGAGGGCTTCAGAAAAGCACGCGAGACTGTTTGTAAATCAATGCGGAGTGATTGTTAGGGACAACCTTCCGATCACCATCCAAGAATGGAATAAGCCAAAGAATGCAGGTGAAGAATTCACTAGTTATGTCGACGATGATGCCAAAGATGACCTTTGGGAGAAGCTCATATCACATTTCAAACTACCTCCAGAGTATGAAGAATTTGAGGCAGATGGTATTACCCCAGTTGAGGGTGGGCTTGAAAGAAGAGAGAGAGTCAAGCAGTGGGCTCTATCGAAGATGGCCGAACTGTTCCGGAACTACAATAAAAATTTATACTTGAAATATGTCGGGAAAGGCAAAACTCCAGAATTCAAAGGAGCGCATGAGAAATTGCGAGAACAGTGGCCCGCTTTTGTAAAGTACAAGAAATCTTCTGAAGCCAAGGAAAGGTCGGCAAAAAATAAGATAAATGCTCACAAAAATATATACCAACATAAATTGGGGACAGGTGGCTACAGGAGTGCCGTGCCTAAGTGGGAAGCTCTCGAGGCCGACCTGAGGAAGAGAGGGATCACTCCAGGTACAAATGGATGGGACGAGAGGGCAAAGCACTGGTGGTACGCGCATGGGGGAACGTTGGACCCAAAAACAGGGCAGACAATTTTTCGAGACAAAATTCTAGAACCCTCCAAAGCAATTGTTCGAGCAATGGAAGATGCTGAAAAGGGATTGTTCCGGCCTGATCGAGAGAGAGACGTGCTGTGGCGTGCCCTCGGGAACAATGATAAAGGTGGACGAGCAGGAGGCAAAGGCGTTGTCCCGTGGGATAGAGCGTTTCCCCAGGACGCTGACAGTTACAGAAGCCGTAAGAGAGCAAAGGACCGGGAGGCAGACCGGATCGGGAAGATAGAACAGGAACTAGCTGGGGTGAAGAAGTTTGTAGAGGAAACACTTAGCCAAAGAAGGTCATCTCAGTCGCAGGAAGATCCTCCATTATTGGAGAATAGCGGGTGGAGAAGCAGCCAGGCTTCCACGGAGGTCCTGGTTGATGATCATAATGATGCACCGGCGCCTCACTACCCTGTGGATGATGTCAGAGGGGTGACAGAATGTGAGCTACATCAGCCAATGGGCAACCTGTCCTTGAAGGTGGCGACCGGCACTGCTTTACCTTGTCTACCTGGATCACTCCACCATTCACGTCCGATTCCACCTGGCTATGCTCGTGTCTCGGTGGATGACCTACTGGAGGCGTATGGCGACCTAGAGATTGACATCGCTACACCTGAAGGCCATAAGAAACTGGGAGATGTCAAGCGCCAGATCATTCTATGGCAAAAGAAGTACATCAAGTTTCCAGACTCGGCGCCAAGGCCACCGACTCCGAGGAATCCAAGTCTACCCCCCCACCAGATGATCGTCGACCTCCAAGTCCACCCCCCTCCCCCCATGATCGTCGACCTCCAAGTCCACCCCCTCCCCCCATGATCGTCGACCTCCAAGTCCACCCCCCTCCCCCCATGATCGTCGACCTCCAAGTCCGCCTCCGCGCAATACTCCCCCGCGCCCCACTCAGAAGAAACGGACCGACGCCGGTCCCCCGCTCCCCGCTCAGAAGAAAGGTCGCACTCAGAAGATAGTCGACATCCCGTCGGTTCCTCCCAAGAGACCTTATGACATGACTGAAGTGGAAACGGCCGCGGAAGTGGCTGCCTACAATAAGTCTTATTTTGCACCAAAAAAGCCCGAGCCAAAGAAGGTATTTGGTCAAAAAACCAAAAAGTGGGCTAAGTCCTTCGTTGAGCAGCCATCCCAAACATCGATGAATCTGGAATCTGACTATGGTCGTGAACTTAGTAAGCTAGCACGTGTCCAGTCTGAGCAGAACAAGAAAAGAAGTGCAAAAAGTGGGAAAAAATTGCCCAACTCGGACAGCAGAAAAATCAATCGGTCCCCCCGCTCATAGTGTGTTCCGATATCGACAAGGACTTCAGAGCCGATATGGATAAGGACCTGAATTTATTGGACCCCAGAGCCATAGCTGCTGCTAGAGAACATGGTATCACTGTATCGCAGGCCCAGGAAAGTGCTACCTCCATGGGTATGACTCTTGGTCAACTTTTAGGCTATGAAGATGAGCCAATGTTAGAGATAGCACGGAAATATGTCAAAGCGGAGTCTATGGTCAGTAATGAGGAGCTCGAGCGTCTATCAACACATCTGCGAAATCTGCACAACTGGTACATGGTGCACACATCAAAGAAGAACACGAAAGATTGGATTGCGGTGGACGTTAGAGTGGAGCATTACTTCAAATGTTACAATATACAGGTTCAATTGACTGAACTGTTTCAGTTATTCAATCAGCGCGCCCTTGACAAATCTATCCTCGGTTGCTATTGTCTGTAAGTGATTTATTTTCGTAATTAAGTCTCTAGCTCAGCTCGTTCATTGCCTGTATTATATTATCCTGACTATATATCTTTTGTACGCTATTATGCAGAATGAGATGATGGAATGCAAAAGAGATAGAGTTTTTGAGGCTGGGTTCGTTGACCCATATATCATTAATCAACGTATGTTACACGATCACCCCAAAGACGTGGAGCATGACCTGACCACCTTTTTAATCAAGCAAAAAAATTGTATGGAAATACTATTTCCTTACAACTTCAAGTGAGTGTTTCTGTCTTGTACATATTTTTATTTGGCTTTCTCGATGTTAAGTGTAATTGGTGAGCTATGCATGTCTGCTTTATGTAAACGTCCGCAGGTTCCATTGGATTCTGCTAAGCATTCAAGTTGACAAGTCCAAAGTTCAAGTCTACGACTCATTAAGTTGGGACTAAGCGACGTGGACCGACATGAAAGAAATGCTCAATAAGTAATTTCAATCATTATCGCATTATATCGGCCTCTTTCGTTCGTTTCCATGGTATCAAGTAATTAATAACTCCTTTGTTCATTTTCTTTGTCAAAGCAGGTGTTGGACAATTTTCAAACAGAATGTAAAAGGTCCATTCGAAAAGGAGCTAACGTATGAAACGGTGGAAACTCCGTAGCAGCCGCCGGGGAGTAATTTATGTGGATTCTATGTTTGCGAGTTCATTCGCGAGTTGACCAGTGAGCGGAGAACAACTACTTTCAGCGAAATGCGGGAGAAGCTCGACCCAGAACGGCGCGTACGAGCAATTCAAGAGGAATTGGCGGGATTTCTGCTTAGTGAGGTCCTCGATGAAAGGGGAGAACATTATGTTTCGGACGATGAACTATATGTGTGATCTATCTCCATGTAACTAAATAATTGTATTCTCGCAAGAGATCGAATATTAATTATATATGCATCAACGTGTACTGTGTATATAGTAGAGCGTATAATATGCGTACGGAAACATGTTTGAAATTATATATAATGAAACCCAAATTGAAAAGAAACGAAATGGAAAAAGAAACGACCCTAAAACCCTAAACCGTAAAATGGAAAAAAGGAAACATCTAGTCCCGGGTGGTATTACGACCCGGGACTAGAGCTCCCAGCCTCCGCCGCGTCCTGCCGCTGCCACGTGCTGGCCTCTAGTCCCGGGCCGTAGCAGCCGGGACTGGAGGTATGGGCTTTTAGTCCCGATTTCGCAGTCCCGGATGCGAATCCGAGACTAAAAGCCCCTACGGCCCGGGACTAGATGTCCGTTCTCCACTAGTGTTAGAACACTAAAACAGGCTGAAAACAGGCTCCAGGGAGCGGTACTACCGCCCCGGGCAGCGGTACTACCGCTTTTGGTACCGTTGAAAACGGGCCTCGAGTGGCAAACCTGGTACCACGGGCGGTACCACGGCGGTACTACCGCCCCTTGTAAAACAGCAGAAACACCAAACACCAAAACGGGCAAAACTTTCGCATCCGGACTCCGTTTTCGATGATCTTTGGCTCGTTGGAATCGCAACGAAGAACTTTACTAGATTATGCAGAGAAACATCATAGTCCAACAAGGGAGGATAAAACCAAATGGGGAAAGGTTAGACCTCTCGATAAAAGAACAACCGATCAAACCTCCAATATAAAAAACGTAATAAGTTTTTCATCCGAAATCCGTTTTTGATGAACTAGAGCTTGGTATGGAGATGAACACAAACTCTAAATCCTCACATGGATAAAAGCCAAATAACAACCAAGAAATATGATATGCCAAGTATGCAAACATTTGAGCTCCCCACAAGGATGCGATCAAGTTACTCACTTGAGAGCCCCTTTTGATAGTACGCCGTCTATCCTATAAACCGATCTCCCACTAAAACCATGAGACCGGTAAAATAGAAACCCTAACAAGATCATACCTTTGCCTTGCACATTCCACTTGAGCTAGATGATGACGATCTTGATCTCTTCAAGTTGGAACATCTTTTTTGATCATGCTTGCTAGCACATGGTTGATGAAGACTTTTCCAAATGCTCCCCCATACTCCATTATGGGAGAGCCTCGCTTAGCTCCGTATTCATGTATCCATTTCAAGCTTCAATCAAATGGTATCTTTCGAGATGATTCATATTGAACTTGCACTTCATATCTTCTAAATATATATGATAGCTTGGAGATGAAAATGAATGATCCCTCAATCTTCATTTCCAAGCAACACTTTACCATTTAATCTTCTAGAGTCCAACACATGGATTTCAATCTTTTACTATGGACAAGATCTACAAGAATATCTCAATGCAAACATTAGTCCATAAGGATTGTCATTAATTATCAAAACCACACATGGGGGCACCATGCACTTTCAATCCTTCCATGTTAAATGCCTGCAGAACAATTGTTACCAAGACAAAGGAGGTTTGAAGATTTTGCATGTCATAACAATTTGACGTCAGAAATAAAAATAACTCTTGCTTGGCACTCTCAGAACAGAGGAAGTACTCTGACTTCAAGCAAAATTTGCAGGTCATTCTTTCATGGTAAATGCCCACTGAAAAAAGTGTAGCCAATACTCAAGGATGAATAGAAGTGTCTATCAAATAGCTACTTTTCAATTGTACTACGATTGAGATATATGAGATAACAGAACATCGCTCTTTTTTTGAACATCTCTAGCGTCAGAAAAATAATCTAAATCCCAAACATTAGTTTAGTTGAAAAAATAAGCTAAGTCCCTAACAATATACTTACGACTTCTAATAATACTGCTAGTGAACCTGTACCATGTGACACATTGCAGACAACCAATTATTACCTAAGATTTATTATTTTGAGGACATAACAGAGAATATATGGTCTCCGGCTAGCATCACCACCAAATTAAAGCCATATCAAGAATTTTTTGTAGTTTTTTAATATATCTCTTATTTTCCTGGAGAATAATTTGCGTGTACCTGATTCTTTGAAGAGATTCTTGTTTTCCAATGATCACACTGGACATCTAATTGTTGCCTACATGCACATAGTTAAATCATCAGGTCTGGTAGCCCAAAAAGTTTTGAGAAAATATTCCAGGATCATACATGTGTTCACCTTTACAGGCCATTCGCAATTATCCCACAAAGTCTTTTTTTCCAAATCCCACCTTGAGTTAAGAATTTTATTCTTTTTATTGTCCTCGAGAATTGATAGAACCCGTGTTAGTATCCCATTAGCAGCAATAATCCATAGAGTGAACAGTAAGAATTACAATACTGAACCTCTGAAGCATTCTATCAGCGATATGCACTAATACCTGAATGACGTGCATGTACAGATAATCTGAATGATTGAATGTACAAGACAAAAACAACTCTTGAGGCTGCGAACTCACTCACGGTAAAATTCAGTTGTGCCAAAGCAGAGCAACGCTATCTGAATCTTAATTTAGAAAATAATAGACCTCACAGTTCCCATACATCATAATTTCGAAAATAATAGGCATCATCTCAGCTCGAATCTGTTAAAGTTTGAATCAAAAGATGAACAGAACCTAGGAGGAGCCTGTAGTCCAGGAGCCGGAAGCCTTGGAGGAGCAGGGCGCCGCGGGACGGCAACTGCAGGGCAGGATGGCGACCTCGCTACGGGCAAACGGCGACGTGGAGGCAGCGTGGGACGTACGGCGCCTTGGAGGAGCAGAACGCTGGCGCCAACCAGTTCGCTCTCTCAACTTAGATGAACTTGATCTACTTTGACCTGTACCAGTCCACTCGTCTTGAGAAGTTCGTCACAGGCAAGCTAAGCTTGGCTAGTATTTGCATTAATTGATAATTTGTCCCGTGACAGGCAGCGAGCTAAGGTTTAATACAAATACTAGGAAAATTAGCGCGGCGACACGCCGCGCCCGTGTGGTGACAGAATGTAAATAAATTGAAGCTAAAAGTACGAAACAACTGTACAAAAGACCTAACTTTCAGATTTATCACGACCGGACAAAAGATATCGTGATCCATTGGACATGAGTGCAAACACAGGTTGGATATTAGTGGAAATAAGCTGGGTGTCAAAAAAAGCGCTATATATTCTTAAAAATTCATTGGATTTGATGCTTCATTTGGGTGCAAATGTATAGATTAATTGTCGCCACAAAACTGAGTTTTGTCCTAACATCATTTGCATTATAGGAGTAGGTATTGTATAAAAGGTCAAAACAAAACAGGCACTACCTAAGCAGACAACTAAATAGAGTGAAATAAAAGAAAATCAGTAGAAACACAAACCAAAATTGGAGAAGGGTGTTTATGACCACAAAATCTTCTTTTTGTATGTGAAGTACTTACAATTTACGTAAAGTCACCTATGCTATAGCTGAGTAATATAAATATACAATGTGCAGATATGATATCTGAATTAGTACTTATGATCATACATGTATGTCACTATATGTGACCAAGTACATGGCTTCTGGAACAAATTCAGTGCACTCGTCAAGAGAATAATAGAGGGAAAAGGAGAGGGGGGTGCACAATTGGTTTTAAAAGGTAGAAAATATTTAGTATTTTTTGTACGGAGTAAGTGTTGGAAGGTTATTTTATTGGTGTGTTTAGGCATCCAAATGGAATTAATGTAGACCGTTAAGAAGTAGTTACAAAAATATACGGGAAATAATTTTTTTGGAAAAAGTAGGGGTAATTCCAATATAGAGAAGTGGGTAATTAAGATAACAGGATTTGCAAATAAATGAGTAATAAATTTTAGTTTGCAAAAAAGAATTATGAGGGAAATAAAATAAGAAGTTTAAAAAATAGAGTAGGGAAAATGGGAAAATAGGAAGTAAGCGAGCAGTCTTAGAGTAACAAAAATAAAATATGTAAGGGAGGTAAAAGTAGGAAAAGATATAGTAGGGGATAAATAGGGAGTAGAAATAAATAAGTAATTTTGAAGTCGCTATTTGTGCGCATTGTTCGTAAAAAGAAATGTGGAAAAATAAACAATAGGGAAAAATTAAAACGGGGAGAAATCTGGTAGAAGCCAAAAAGGAAAAAAAAATCTAATCAGAAGGGACAGGGACTGTTCAGCATGACCGGGAAAATAGATAATGTTCGTGAAAAGAAGTGCGGGAAAAAATAGGTTTAAACTATAAGGGGGACAAATATATTAGGAGGGGAAACAATTTGTTCAATTATATCGGAGGGCCGATTTGCAATTTGCAAAAAATGCGGGGACTTTGCTGGAGAAATGTTTTATTCTAGGAGGCCGACTCACAGTTTGTGGAAAACGTGAGGACTTTTCTGCAAGGAGAGTTTACGTTCGGAAATGCGAGGAGAGTTTATGTTCGGAAAAATTTCAGATTTGTCCAAATTTTGATATGTTGTTTGCGTTTTATTGATTTATGGATTGGAAGATATGATTTTAACAATTCTATGCATTTTCTGTAAATTTTGATTTGTGGACATTTTTTATTGTACGGAAGTTTAAGTAAGCACCGTAAAAATTTGTGTCAAACATGCATGAAATTGATATAATTAGACAGATTACATTTTTCTGCACATTTTGGTATTTTAACTATATTTTTTCGGAACCAAAATGAGTTAGATATGAATTTCCAAAGTTTAAATCAAAACTTTGGCCTCGTTGACCATGGCCTCGTCGCAGGAGAGCGGACAGGTGATGGTACGCTTTTTAAATTTCGGATTTTACCATTGCCCAGCTTCGATGTTCCTCTGGAAAAGAAGATAGGGAGGGCAAGAGTTTACTAGTAGACGAAGTTCTCCGTCAAGCAAAATACTGGCAGGCTGAATCTCTGCAGAGCTGCCGTGACAACAAAGAAAAAAGTGCTGCAAATCCCACACAGCAATGGTGCAAACCGGAAGGCGATTCGCTAAAGGTAAACATCGATGGCGCGTTTAATTCTGAAACAAGACAGGGCGGTTGGGGGTTCGTCATCCAGGACCAGCATGGCTATGCAAGAGGTTCAGGAGCTGGTCGAATTAGCTTTGCTAGAAGTCCGCTCCAGACCGAGGCCCTGGCATGTTCAAAAGCAATTCATGCGGCAGCAGCATGGGGGCTCGGACATATCACAGTGGAGTCTGATTCCACAATCCTTGTCCACGCCTTGGAGAGCAAAGACTATGATTTAGCACCTGAGGGTGTCATCTTTAGTGATCTACGAACTTTACTACAGCTTAATTTCATTTCTGTAAATGTTGGCCACGTGCCACGGTCTTGAAATAATGCTGCTCACCTGATGGCAGCACTTGGTGCAAGCCAGCATGAACCTAGGCTGGTTTGGCTTGATTATGTTCCAGACAATGTAAATGTTGTGGTGGCCAGCGAATCTGCTGAGCCTAGGTAATGGTATGGAGGTAAAAAATCAAAAAAAAAAAAATCCCAGCCTCGAGCTCTTCATGGACGCCATGCCTCCACTGACGTGAGAGTCCGGCGGGCTCCACTTCGGCCACCTCGACTTCACCCCTCAACTCCCGCACGGTCGCGAGGAGGACAAGCTCGCCATGGATCCTGGATCTCCGCCGCCGTGTATCCCGCCCAATACCCAACAGCAGACCTGGACCAGCCCGTGCGCCGCCCAAGATCCACGAGCAGCGCTGCCAATGCAGGCCTCCCTCAACCGAAAATCCTCTCACCGGCCACCGCCTCAGCACACTTTCTCTGCCGCCGGTCGGGATCCGGTCTCCGATGAGGCCCGCTGCCCTGCCTCTGCGCCATCGCCGTGCCACGCGGCCAGATTCCGGACTGACAGCGGCCCCTTCAAGGTACTGAAGTCAAACGAACATCACGCCTTGCCCTTGCTCTCTTCCACTGTCGCATGATTTTGTATCTTACGGCGTATCTGGCGAGCAAAATTGCAGGCAAGATGCAGACGTTCATGTCGAAGATGGAGTCTTCGAGTGGCCGGGCAGCCCATCATCCTGGCCAATGGAGTCGGTCATGGGCGACGGCTAATTAATCGACTGGAGGATATATAATTAGCTAATTAAACGGGTTGATTAACTGTAGTACACATGGTTTGATCAATTAAGAAATTAAGTAACAACAAATTCCTTTATGTTTGCTGCCGTGCCCGGCGGCGGTCTACTGCGGCGATCACATGTATGCATAATGCATGCATGCATAACCTGACGGTCAGAATTTTTTGGACTGCTTGCTTCATCGGAGCTTGATCAAAACCGAGAAGAAGAACCATTAGCCTAAGAATTATCACTAATTACTTTTCAAGAAACAAAGGTGGCCTTGCCTAAGAGATTCCTGAGTTGGTTGTTTTGTCAGAAATGTGGCATGGGTTCAGCTTAATGTGTTTGTAATGTGCTTAGACTAACCATAGTGGAGAGTAACTTCAAGCAGTAACATACACATATTACTAGACTATGTTACTATCCTCATAGTGCAAAGTAATATAGAGGTGGTATCATAGATTGTCTCATTTATTACTCTATAGACTCATTTTCTCTTGAAAAGTGTGATGTTACTAGTGTTACAAGTAACTAGCTAAGTTACTCTATTTGTATCTCTCCTCATTAATTACATGCCACGTAGGATTTTTTACTTAGATGGCATCTATGTTACTAGTGAAGTTACTCCCACAATGGGTAGTCTTAATGGTTTTAGCGACCTGGCTCTTTCCTATAGAACGACTGCGTATTAATTGGATGGAAAACTAGCATTTTATGTCCGTACTTGAATGCTTGGTCATTTGCTTATAACAAGTTTTAAGTTGCCGACAGAGCTTACCGCTCTGTAAATGTTCGGTCATAATGTGTTGACATTTGAGGAGATTTTTTTGGTCACGATGTGTATTTCGTCCGTCGACAAGGTTGGGGAGTTTCAGTTTTATGTGGCAAAGTTTTTTCTGAGTGGTAGTTTTATGTGGCAAAGTTCATTTGGCTAAAAAAATGGATGATTGAAAATAAAGTTCACAATTGCAGTGAGTGGGCAGGCGGGATCCCGTATGGGGCAGCTAGAGCAGCAACGAGCTGGGGGAAGGGTGGGTAGCGGAGGCGTTGATTTTCCGAGCGAGGCCATTTGGAGAAATGGATTCGGGTAAATTCTCTAAAAAGTTAATAAAATCAATCCGTAGTAACGCACGGGCAAGTTTGCTAGGATCATCTCAGCTCGAATCTGTTAAAGTTTGAATCAAAAGATGAACAGAACCTAGGAGGAGCCGGAAGCCTTGGAGGAGCAGGGCGCCGCGGGATGGCAACTGCAGGGCAGGATGGCGACCTCGCTACGGGCAAGACGGCGACGTGGAGGCAGCGTGGGACGTGCGGCGCCTTGGAGGAGCAGAACGCTGGCGCCAACCAGTTCGCTCTCACAACTTAGATGAACATGGGTGGCCGCTTGATCGCCGGATTAGACCTCCATAGGCCGTCGAGATTAGCCATGACATAGACGTTTTACATTATCTTGTTGGTTGTAATGCGTCTATTGTTGCACAACTTTTTACTTTCTTTGTGGGATTGCGGCTATGTGCATTTTTGACGCAGATGCCGGGTGTAATACTTAAACCTTTTGAGTAATAAACCCCTTTATCTAAAAAGATGAACTTGATCTACTTTGACATGTACCAGTCCACTCGTCTTGAGAAGTTCGTCACAAGCAAGCTAAGCTTGGCTATTATTTGCATTAATTGATAATTTGTCCTGTGACAGGCAGCGAGCTAAGGTTTAACACAAATACTAGGAAAATTAGCGCGGCGACACGCCGTGCCCGTGTGGTGACAGAATGTAAATAAATTGAAGCTAAAATTACGAAACAACTGTACAAAAGACCTAACTTTCAGATTTATCACGACCGGACAAAAAATATCATGATCCATTGGACATGAGTGCAAACACAGGTCGGATATTAGTGGAAATAAGCTGGGTGTCAAAAGAAGCGCTATATATTCTTAAATATTCATTGGATTTGATGCTTCATTTGGGTGCAAATGTATAGATTAATTGTCGCCACAAAGTTGAGTTTTGTTCTAACATCATTTGCATCATATGAGTAGGTATTGTATAAACGGTCAAAACAAAACAGGCACTACCTAAGCACACAATTAAATAGAGTGAAATAAAAGAAAATCAGTAGAAACACAAACCAAAATTGGAGAAGGGTGTTTATGACCACAAAATCTATTTTTTGTATGTGAAGTACTTACAATTTACGTAAAGTCACCTATGCTATAGCTGAGTAATATAAATATACGATGTGCAGATATGATATCTGAATTAGTACTTATGATCATACATGTATGTCACTATATGTGACTAAGTACATGGCTTCTGGAACAAATTCAGTGCACTCGTCAAGAGCATAATAGAGGGAAAAGGAGAGGGGGATGCACAATTGGTTTTAAAAGGTAGAAAATATTTAGTATTTTTTGTATGGAGTAAGTGTTGGAAGGTTATTTTATTGGTGAATTTAGGCATCCAAATGGAATTAATATAGACCGTTAAGAAATAGTTAAAAAATATACGGGAAGTAATTTTTTTTGAAAAAGTAGGGGTAATTCCAATATAGAGAAGTGGGGAATGAAGATAACAGGATTTTTAAATAAATGAGTAATAAATTTTAGTTGCAAAAATAAATTTATGCGGGAAATAAAATAAGAAGTTTAAAAAGTAGGGGAAAATGGGAAAATAGGAAGTAAGCGAGCAGTCTTAGAGTAACAAAAATAAAATATGTAAGGGAGGTTAAAGTAGGGAAAAAATATAGTAGGGGATAAATAGGGAGTAGAAATAAATAAGTAATTTTGAAGTCGCTATATGTGCGCATTGTTCGTAAAAAGAAATGTGGAAAAATAAACAATAGGGGAAAATTAAAATGGGAACCTGGATCCAAAATTGGGAAGTTAGAGTCGACCGAAATCGAAACCGATCACGGGAATGGAACCTACTTATCAACGCGCATATATTTCATGTACATATTATCGCGAAAAGGGAAAAAATAAAAATAAAATACACTGTAGCTGCTACCGTGCGCGGTGCACCGTAGAAGTGCGTGCAGTGTAGCTGCTACATGGCGCGTCGACGTGGACAACGCGATAGCTCGCTGAAGCGGAGCCCTTTAATATATAGTAGCTTGAAGTCGCTATATGTGCGCATTGTTCGTAAAAAGAAATGTGAAAAAATAAACAATAGGGGAAAATTAAAATGGGGAGAAATCTATTAGAAGTCAAAAAGGAAAAAATCTAATCAAAAGGGACCGGGACTGTTCAGCATGACCGGGGAAAATAGATAATGTTCGTGAAAAGAAGTGCGGAAAAAAATAGGTTTAAACTATAAGGGGGACAAATATATTAGGAGGGGAAACAAATTGTTCAATTGTACCGGAGGACCGATTTGCAATTTGCAAAAATGCGGGGACTTTGCGGGAGAAATATTTTATTCTGGGAGACCGACTCACAGTTTGTGGAAAACGTGAGGACTTTTCTGCGAAAAAGGCAAGCGGGGACTTTTCTGCAAAAATGCTTTATTCCGGAGGACCGATTTACAATTTTTGAAAACGCGAGGACGTTGCTGCAAAAAAGCGGTACATCTATATGTCCGTCAAAATAAAAAGGTTAGAACATGGAAATTGTTCGGTTGGGCGATATCCAGGCCGATTTGCGATTTGGAAAAAAGGTGGGGACTTTGCTGGAGAAATGTTTTATTCTGGGAGGCCGACTCACAGTTTGTGGAAAACATGAGGACTTTTCTACGAAAAGGCAAGCGGGGACTTTTCTGCAAAAGTGATTTATTCCGGAGGACCGATTGTGAAAACGCGAGGAGTTTGGTGCAAAAAAGTGGTACATCTATATTTCCGTCAAAATAAAAAGGTTAGAACTGGAAGTTGTTTGGTAGGGTGCTATCCATCTACTCGTGAGAGGAACATTCGAACGGACCACTGAGTGCGACGAATTTGATCAAATTCGTCAAGTGTTTTTGCGAACCTGGATCCAAAATTGGGAAGTTAGAGTCGACCGAAATCGAAACCGATCACGGGAATGGAACCTACTCGTCGGCGCGCATATATTTCATATACATATTATCGCGAAAAGGGAAAAAATAAAAATAAAATACACTGTAGCTGCTACCGTGCGCGGTGCACCGTAGAAGTGCGTGCAGTGTAGCTGCTACATGGCGCGTCGACGTGGACAGCACGATAGCTCGCTGAAGCGGAGCCCTTTAATATATAGTAGCATATATTTCATGTACATCTTATCGCGAAAAGGGCAAAAAAAATCAATAATAATACACTGTAGATGCTACAGTGTGCGGTGGAATGTAGAATTGCGTGCACTGTAGCTGCTACAGCGCGCGGCGACATGGACAGCGCGATTAGCTCGCTGAAGCGGAGCCCTTTGATATATACTAGGAATAATTGCGCGGCGACACGCTGCGCCCATGCGGTGAAATTCAAATTTGAAAATGTCGTTATTTGAAAAGTGTGCAAATATGGAAATCATTGAAATGCGAGGAGAGTTTACGTTCGGAAAAATTTCAGATTTGTCCAAATTTTGATATATTGTTTGCGTTTTATTGATTTATGGATTGGAAGATATGATTTTAACAATTCTATGCATTTTCTGTAAATTTTGATTTGTGGACATTTTTTTTTGTACGGAAGTTTAAGTAAGCACCGTAAAAATTTGTGCCAAACATGCATGAAATTGATATAATTAGACAGATTACATTTTTCTGCACATTTTGGTATTTTAATTATATTTTTTGGAACCAAAATGAGTTAGATATGAATTTCCAAAGTTTAAATCAAAACCTGGACTTTTAGAAATATTAAACAACTGTCAACCGGGCCCACTGTCAGGGATTTATTAATTACCCAAATCATTTTCCGTAAAATGTTAAAAGATTGATAGGTGGGGCCCGTGATGACGTCGTCCGCTGACATCATCAATGGCGGCAGAGGCCATGTTGACCATGCCTCGTCGCAGGAGAGCGGGCGGGGCAGCGCGCGAGGGCGCGTTGGACGCGGGAGGCCGCGAGCGACCATAAAGTGGCGGCGCTGCTTGATACGTCCATTTTGCATCACTATTTTATATCTAATTTACTGTTATTCATTGATATATTTCATATTTAGATGTGTTACTTATGTTATTTTACCTATTTTGCATGTTTGATGATTATTGGAGAAATAAACACCGGAGTCAGATTTCTGCTGGAAAAAGCGTCGTCAAGATACTATATTTCTGAAGATCGATAATTTGAGGAAAATACCCAGATGCTGCTATTTTATCAGATGACGGAGGTAGCCAAAAGGGGGAGCTGAGGTGAGCCAAGGTGGGCCCACCTCACCTGCTCGCGCGGGTGGGCCCCTGGCCGCGCCGAGAGGTGAGGTGGGGGCCCAGGCCCACCTCAGCCTTCGCCCCTTCGCGTACTTGACCCCCTCGGAACCCTAAGACAAGGGGGGCGACCATCGAAATATTCCGCCGCCTCCACGGGGCGGAAAACACCAGAGAGAGAAAAGCTCTCCGGCAGGGAGAAATCTGCCGGGGGAAATTCCCTCCCGGAGGGGGAAAACGTCGCCATCGTCACCGTCATCGAGCTGGACTTCATTGGGATCATCATCATCATCTCCACCGCCGACACCATCATCACCGCCGCTGCACCCCGTCTCCGCTGTAACATCTAGGGTTGAATCTTGTCTATTTCATAGGGGAAACTCTCCCGGTGTTAATTACTCCTTATTATTGATGCTATTGAGTGAAACCATTGGATTAAGGTTTATGTCCAGATTGTTATCCATCATTATATCACCTCTGATCATGTTCCATATGATGTCTTGTGAGTAGTTCGTTTAGTTCTTGAGGACATGGGAGAAGTCTTGATGTTAGTAGTGAATTATGTTGAGTAATATTTAATGGTTTGATATTTAAGTTGTGGTGTTATTCTTCTAGTGGTGTCATGTGAACGTCGACTACATGATACTTCACCTTTATGGGCCTAGGGGAATGCATCTTGTATTCGTTTGCCAATTGTGGGGTTGCCGAGTGACAGAAACCTGAACACCCGTTGGTATATCGATGCATGAGGGATATCAGGATCTCAAAGTTTAAAGCTGTGGTTAGTTTATCTTAATTACTTTCTTGTATTTGCGGATGCTTGCAAGGGGTTTAATCACAAGTATGTATTAGTCCTAGGAAGGGCGGTGCATTTGCATAGGTTCACCCACACAACACTTATCAAAACGATGAAGATTAATCAACTATATGAAGCGAAAGCACTTGACGTAATTCCCGTGTGTCCTCAAGAACGTTTGGTCATTATAAGTACATCAACCGGCTTGTCCTTTGTTGTAGAAAGGATTGGGCCACTGCTGAGCGCTAAGTTGACGAGGAAATATATTGTGGTGTTGCTTCTATCTCCCCGGCAACAGCGCCAGAAAACAGCTTGATGCGTGTAACGTCACACGTCAGTTGGGAACCCCAAGAGGAAGGTATGATGAGTGCAGCAGCAAGTTTTCCCTCAGTAAGAAACCAAGGTTTAATCAGACCAGTAGGAAGTCAAGGTTGCTTCGAAGGTGTTGGTGAAGGAGTGTAGTGCGGCGCAACACCAGGGATTCCGGTGCCAACGTGGAACCTGCACAACACAATCAAATTACTTTGCCCCAACTTAACAGTGAGGTTGTCAATCTCACCGGCTTGCTGAAAACAAAGGATTAGGCGTATAGTGTGGAAGATGATGTTTGTTTGCAGTGAATGTAAGAGAACAATGATTGCAGTAGATTGTATTTCTGATGTAAAAGAATGGACCGGGGTCCACAGTTCACTAGTGGTGTCTCTTCATAATAAAATATTAACATGCTGGGTAAACAAATTACAGTTGGGCAATTGACAAATAGAGAGGGCATAAGAATGCACATACATATCATGATGACTAATATGAGTTTTACTTAGGGCATTACGACAAAGAACATAGACCGCCATCCAGCATGCATCTATGTCTAAAAAGTCCACCTTCAGGTTAGCATCCGCACCCCTTCCAGTATTAAGTTGCAAGCAACAGACAATTGCATTAAGTATGGTGCATAATGTAAATAACACAAATATCCTTAGACAAAGCATTGATGTTTTATCCCTAGTGGCAACAGCACATCCACAACCTTAGAACTTTCTGTCACTGTCCCAGATTCAATGGAGGCATGAAGCCACTATCTAGCATAAATACTCCCTCTTGGAGTTACAAGCATCAACTTGGCTAGAGCCTCAACTAGTAACGGAGAGCATGCAAGATCATAAACAACACATATATGATAAATCAATAATCAACTTGACATAATTTTCCATATTCATCGGATCCCAACAAACACAACACGTAGCATGACAAATAGATGATCTTGATCATGATAGGCAGCTCACAAGATCTAAACATGATGGCACAAGAGGAGAAGACAACCATCTAGCTACTGCTATGGACGCGTAGTCCAAGGATGAACTACTCACGCATCAGTCCGGAGGCGGGCATGGTGATGTAGAGCCCTCCGGTGATAATTCCCCTCTCCGGCAGGGTGCCGGAGGAGATCTTCTGAACCCCCCGAGTTAGGGTTGACGGCGGCGGCAGCGGATGTTTTCTGGAAATATGGCTCGGTGCCCTAGGGTTTTCGCGTCTGGTGGATTAAATAGGCAAAGGGGCAGCGTCGGTGGAGGCCCGAGGTGGGCTCCCCACGTGGCGGCGCGGCAGGGGGCCCACTCGCGCCGGCCTATGGGGATGGCCCCCTGCTGCCCCCCTTCGTCTCCTCTTCGGACTTCTGGAACACTCCGGGAAAAATAGGCATCTGGGATTTTGTTTCGTCCAATTCCGAGGAAGTTTCCAGAACAGCTTTTCTGAAACCAAAAACAGCAGAAAACAGGGACTGGCACTGTGGCGTCTTGTTAATAGGTTAGTCCCAGAAAATGCATAAAAATGCTATGAAGTGTGAATAAAACATGTAGCTATTGACATAAAACTAGCATGGAACATAAGAAATTATAGATACGTTGGAGACGTATCAGCCACTCACTGCAATTATTATTACTGCATTTTATTTACTTGTACTTTATTTATCTGTCATATCAAAAACTTCTAAAAACTTGTCTGTGCGTATTTACAGTGAATCCTTCATCAAAACCACTTGTCAACACCTTCTGCTCCTCGTTGGGTTCGACACTCTTATTTATCGAAAGTACTACGATACACCCCCTATACTTGTGGGTCATCAAGACTATTTTCTGGCGCCGTTGCCGGGGAGTGTAGCGCTATTGGTAAGTGGAATTGGTAAGAAAAACATTTACTGTACGTGCTGTTTTTATTTTTGCCTGCTCCTATATCTCATTATGGAGGGGTCTTCTCTTGAATTCCTATTTGGGAAAACAACTACCACTGCTAAGGTAGTAGAGGAGGCGCCAGATGAGCAGGTAATCCCGTTCAAAATTCCTATGAAAATTGTTGAACGTGTCACAAATAACCGCTATGCAGGAGATGGAACTGTCCATCCTGGTGATCATTTGTTATATCTACATGAATTATGCGAGTTGTTTAAGTGTGCAGGTATCTCGATGGGAGAAGTCAAGAAGAAACTATTCTCTCTATCGCTTTCTGGTAAAGCTGCACATTGGTATAGACTGCTGAAGAATGGGTATTCTCTTGGATGGGAGGAAATTGTACCTCTCTTTTACTCTAAATTCTATCCTCCAAGTGAGATTCATAAGGACCGGAACCTCATATATAACTTCTGGCCCTATGATGGAGAGAGTATTGCCTAAGCGTGGGGGAGATTGAAATCATTAATGCTCAAATGTCCCATTCATGAGCTTCCTGGTAATGTTGTTATTGATAAATTTTATGCAAGACTCTCCTTTCAGGATAAAACTCTATTGGATACTACTTGTTCTGGATCATTCACTCGTAATAAAGAAGAGTTTAAATATGACCTTCTTGATCGGATTCAGGAGAACACTGAAGGATGGGAGAACGACAAAGGTAGGGAGTCAGGTATAAAATATGACTTTGAGTGTGTTAAAGCTTTTATGAATACTGATGATTATCGTAAAATTAGCACTACTTATGGTCTTGACTCTCAAGTTGTTGCAAATTTTTATAAAGCCTTTGCCTCTTATTTTGGTATGCGAAAGGAAGGTTTTAAAAATTATAATGAACCTTATAAAGATAAATCTGTTTCTCCTATAGCTAGAAGTATTGAGGTTAATACTGTTGATCGCATTATTCCTGAACCTTATATTGAAAAAGTTCCTTTTCCTATTAAGATTAAGGAACACTCTATCATAACTAGTGTTGTTAGCAAAAGTACAAAGAAAGCTATTAAACCTGATGAGCAAATAACTGTTGAACCTGCTATAGCAATGGTTAAGGATCTTGTCACTGAAAATTTAGAAGATAGGCACATTATCTTTTGTGAAGATGCTTCTAATATTGTCTCACATCCTAAAAGTTCCAGGAAGTCTAGTGTTCCTGTGCTTTCTGTTAGGATAGGTGATCATTGCTATTATGGTTTATGTGATATTGGTGCAAGTTCTAGTGCTATTCCTTATGAGCTTTACAGGGAAATTATGCATGAAATTCCTCCATGTGAACTTGAAGAGATTGATGTGGTTATTCAGCTTGCTAATAGGGAAACTATCTCTCCAATTGGTATTGTTAGAGATGTCGAAGTTCTTTGTGGTAAGACTAAATACCCTGCTGATTTTCTTGTACTCGGGTCGGTTGCCAGTGAGAGTTGTCCTATTATTTTTGGTAGACTTTTTCTGAATACTTGTGGTGCTGTTATAGATTGTAAGAAAGAGAAAATCTTTACTAAATTTGCTGGTGAATCATATGAATTCAATTTCTCTAAATTTGCTAAAGCACCTTATAAAACTGAATTGCCTGGCAAAGATTTTGAAGTTGCTCAACTTGCATCTATTGTTCTTGCTCCTAACAATGCTTTGCAGCAACATTTGGAGGATCATGAAAGTGAGGCCTTTAGGGAGAAAGGAATGAGCTTGATGAGATATTCCGTCATCAACCTATGCTCAAACACAATTTACCTGTGGAAGATTTGGGTACTACAATGCCACCCAAGGAGGATCCTGTTTTTGATTTAAAGCCTTTACCTGATGATCTTAAATATACTTATATTGATGATAAGAAAATATATCCTGTTATTATTAGTTCTAAGCTTTCAGGTAAAGAAGAGGAAATGTTATTGGAAGTGTTGAAGAAACACCGTGGAGCTATGGGCTACACTCTTGATGATTTAAAAGGGATTTCCCCTACTATTTGTCAACATGCTATTAATATGGAACCTGATGCAAAGCCAGTTGTGGAGCATCAACGTCGTCTAATACCTAAGATGAAGGAAGTGGTAAGAAATGAGGTATTAAAACTTCTTGAAGCTGGTATTATTTATCCTATTGCTGATAGTAGATGGGTTAGTCCTGTGCATTGTGTTCCTAAGAAAGGAGGAATTACTGTTGTTCCAAATGAAAATGATGAACTAATTCCCCAAAGAGTAGTGGTTGGTTATAGAATGTGTATTGATTTTAGAAAGGTTAACAAAGTAACTAAGAAAGATCATTATCCTTTACCTTTTATTGATCAAATGCTTGAGAGGTTGTCTAAGAAAACTCATTTTTGTTTTCTTGATGGTTATTCTGGGTTCTCTCAAATTGCTGTGAGAAAGCAAGATCAAGAGAAAACCACTTTTACTTGTCCTTATGGAACTTATGCTTATAGACGTATGCCTTTTGGTTTATGTAATGCTCCTGCTACTTTTCAAAAAATGCATGTCTGTTATTTTCCATGGCTTTTGTGAGGAAATTGTAGAAGTCTTCATGGACGATTTCTCCGTCTATGGAACTTCTTTTGATAATTGCTTGCACAATCTTGATAAAGTTTTGCAGAGATGTGAAGAGATTAACCTTGTTCTTAATTGGGAGAAATGCCACTTTATGGTTAATGAAGGAATTGTTCTTGGACATAAAATTTCTGAAAGGGGCATTGAAGTTGATCGAGCTAAAGTGGAGGCAATTGAGAAGATGCCTTGCCCCAGGGACTGATACGTCCAAAACGTATCTATAATTTTTGATTGCTTCATGTTAATACTATGCCTTTTGCACTTGTTTTTATATTAAGTTTATGATTTATTTGGACTAACCTATTAATAGTTGCAAAAGTGCACAATGTTCTTGTTTTACACTTTGATGTGTAGGAATTATCAAGAATACAAAAGGAAACCTTGTTGGACATGAATTGGGACTTTCCTGAAATCTGTCTGAGAACTTTTTTCGAAGATTGTCTGTTTGACCCTCGAAGATGACCTCCAACGGACCTGGGCCTGAAAAGGAAGTTGTAGATAATTTTCTTCTGAACGTTCTAGAGTTAAAATTCGGCCCAATCGGAGTTCGTATGCGGCCTGGAAACCCGTTTTACTGAAGCCCTAAAGGGGATGACGGAAATCCGAGAGTCTATATAAAGGAGGAAACCCTAACTCGTGGGAGGGACCTCCACCCACGAATTTCAGCCACCAAAAGCCATGTTTTTGCCTTCCCCATGGATCCCATCTCCATGGGGGAGGGCTCCCAAGAAGCCATGAAGGAAGGGGGCTAAGGGGCGGTGCTCCCCCATGGAGCCGGCGGCGCAGGAGGAGCCCCCTGCACCACCGCCGGTGCCGGCGCCGCCCTGCGCCTCTCGCTGCCCTCTCCACCGTCTTCACCGCCATCTCCATCACCAACTCCTCCTTGTATTCAGTGGTTCATCCTCCCACAAACCTCTGTACCGTTCTATGTAAACATGGTGTTTGATGCTATAATATTTATCCTATGATCTATATCATGTTTGTGTAGTTTATTTGTCTTTTGATTGCTTTGTTGGATGTCTATGGTTCATTAGAGTTGTATGTTGATATGGTACTGTCCTATTGGTGTCCATTATATTTGTGCGAGCATGGATCAACATCATAGGGTTAGTAGTATGTGCAAAGGAAGGGGGTAGTCCTGCCGGAGTGACAGAAACCTGAGGACTCGAACCGGTTAGTTGCACTTATGGGAGTAAGAGGACCATGAACTTAAGGCTATGGTTGGGGAAACCTTAATGCATTGTTAGTATTTACGGATGTTTGCTAACAATCCAATCATATAGTACTTGTAATCCCAAGTAGTGGAGTGCATGTATATTTAGCCTCTCCCACATTGAAAACTGCATCGAAGACAATGAACTAAATAGCTTCACTAATTAATCTTGGACAAAGCCACGGCATTTACCACCACTTTTCCACACTCATGGTACTGTTAGTTAATGGTTACTTAGTGTATTTTATTGCTGCAGCACTAACTTTTACATTCTTGTATTTATTATCTTGCAAAGCTATCTCTCATACCCGTATTATTAGTCTAGTATTATTTCCTAGATAAAGTAAACGTTTAGTGTGCGTAGAGTTGTATCAGTGGTTGATAGAACTTGAGAGAATACGTATCCTACCTTTAGCTCCTCGTTGGATTCGACACTCTTACTTATCGAAAAAGGCTACACGCGATCCCCTATACTTGTGGGTTATCAAGACCTTTTCTGGCGCCGTTGCCGGGGAGTCATAGCGTAGGTGAATGTTCTTGTGTGCACTTGTTTTCTTTATCTCTAACTAATTTTTATTTTCAGTTTTAAGTTGTTCTTTATCTTACTATGGATAGGGAATGCGAATTACAAAAAAATAGTTGTAGTTGTTACCTAAAAACGTTTTCAAAAAGAAAAGTGATTGGAAAGATGAGTAATGGTTAAGTGGGGGTCGACCTTGAACACTTGTGTTCATGCCTATGAAACCAAAACAAATCTTTCCATGGAAGCTTCTCATCCAAAAACATGTAAATATTGTGTATATACCTCTGTACATAAAAATAAAATGCTAATTGTAGTCTCTAATAGAAAGTTGATGCTAGATTTGGATTTCTGCGCATGGACAGATTTTTGCTGTCCACCGTTTTGAGCTGTATAAATTCCAGAAAAATTGAAAAATTCTGAAAACATTCACGCGTGATCCTCAGATATGTACGCAACTTTCATTAGTTTTGAGTTTTCCGATCTGAGCAACTTAAGTGCCTCGAAAAAATTCGTCTTTACGGACTGTTCTGTTTAGACAGATTTTGTGCTTCTCAGTAAATAAAATCGTGATAAATCTCAGAATAGTATTTTGACTTGAAAAAAAATTGTGCATAAATCTGAGATTATTATCTGTCTTTCATTAGTTTTGAGTTTTGTCATTTGATCTACGTAGATATATCGCTAAGTGTCATCTTTACAGACTGTTCAGTTTTGGCAGATTGTTATGCTTATTTAGAATTGTGCTTATACTCAATGTTTATAATTTTTATTTGATCAATAAACGTTATAAATTGGTTAGTATATAGTAGGTAATGTTAAATTAAACTTGCCAATGCTCGAACATGAGTGGATTTTATTTAATGAGTACTAACCCTACTAATGAGTTTTGTGAAGTTTTATGTGGATGTAGCTTATAAGATCTAATCGATATGGTGATATGAGATAAACAAGAAGACGCAAGAGCTCAAGCTTAGGGATGTGAAGGTGCATCCCAAGAACATATTCAAGAACATACAATCATCTAAGCTTGGGGATGCCCGAGTCATCCCATATTCATCAACAAACATGAGGTTATTTCGTTCATACTCTATATTACCCGTCCACATGATATGAATTGTCTTAACTTGTGGTATAATTGCTTTTATATATATTGGTATCACCTTCTTTAGTTTTCTTAGGCTCTTTATTTGGTTTCAATTGCTTCTTTGCTTCACATATAAATTCAAAACAATAAAAATATTTTCTTTTGTTTTGCTTCTTTGTTAGGTTCTTTATTTGGTTGTTATTTTTGGTTTTCTTTTAGAGTTTTCCTTGCTGTAGCTAGCATGTTTAGGTCTTGTTTAGCCTCTGGTCTTTTAGTTTATCAAAAATAAAGTACCAAGTTTTACCCTTTTAGCCTAGTTGATACAATTGTAAAAAGTGATTTTATGTTTTCGGTATCTACTGCTCATTGCGCGATTTTTCATATTTTATTGGAAACTCTAAAAATCACGAAAAAATTACTGATGTTGTATCACTGAATCCTCTACATGCAAAAAAAAAATTGGCTAAAATTTCGGACATATTTAAGATCACCTAAAAATTGCGTTTTCCAGCTGCTGTTTTTCTGGACAGATTCTGACTTTTGTTGCAAGAGTGGCCTCTTTTCGTTTTCATTTGATTTTTAATGGTTCTTACCGTTCATTTATAAGTTGGCCATTTAAGCAACCTTTCTGTAACCTAAAAACAAAATTTGATTTGGTTTAATAGCAGCACTTGGGAAATATTGCACTAATGTCTAACCGCAGAAAAGAATGGAAAAGTTTTTGTGTTGAAGTTTTTTCACAGAGAATGAAGGAACGCCAAATTGTGCAATGTTGAAGAACGGCCAAAGTCATAAGCTTGGGGATGTCCCCGCATCCCTCTTCATCAATAACCCCTCGGTTTGCAAACCTTCAAACTTTGTTTTTTGAGCAACATATGAACTTTGCTAAATTTGAAGCGGCTGTATTTTATTATCTATTATCTTAGCATCAAACACCAGTTACATTAATAAGTGGATCCTCACATATTTTATTTATCTTCTGTTTTCAATGTTTACATGGTTAATGGATTATTTGATGAAACTTAAAAATGATGTGTGAATGATATTGTTTAGTGGTTATATTTTCTTATGGTTAGTCTCAACTAGCTAATACTGTATATTATGATATTTTGATGTTAACATGCATTGTGCTGTTCATAAGATGGTATGGTATTGTGGTATCCTCCTCTGAATGATTCTTTTGAATTGACTTGGCACATGCTCACGCATGCTTGTGACTGAAAAACAAAAAGTCAATTAAGCCTTGATGATTAATTTTGCCTCAGCATGTATCACCTTTATGCCTCCATTAATTTTGTTTTGTCGCAAGCATGATTATGACGGTTATTGCTCTCTTGATTGTCGCAGGAATTAAGCTTGGGGATGTTGATACGTCCAAAACGTATCTATAATTTTTGATTGATTCATGTTAATACTATGTCTTTTGCACTCGTTTTTATATTAAGTTTATGATTTATTTGGACTAACCTATTAATAGTTGCAAAAGTGCACAATGTTCTTGTTTTACACTTTGATGTGTAGGAATTATCAAGAATACAAAAGGAAACCTTGTTGGACATGAATTGGGACTTTCCTGAAATCTGTCTGAGAACTTTTTTCGAAGATTGTCTGTTTGACCCTCGAAGATGACCTCCAACGGACCTGGGCCTGAAGAGAAAGTTGTAGATAATTTTCTACCGAACGTTCTAGAGTTAAAATTCGGCCCAATCGGAGTTCGTATGCGGCCTGGAGACCCGTTTTACTGAATCCCTAAAGGGGATGACGGAAATCCGAGAGTCTATATAAAGGAGGAAACCCTATCTCGTGGGAGGGACCTCCACCCACGAATTTCAGCCACCAAAAGCCATGTTTTTGCCTCCCCCATGGATCCCATCTCCATGGGGGAGGGCTCCCAAGAAGCCATGAAGGAAGGGGGCTAAGGGGCGGTGCTCCCCCATGGAGCCGGCGGCGCAGGAGGAGCCCCCTGCGCCACCGCCGGTGCCGGCGCCGCCCTGCGCCTCTCGCTGCCCTCTCCACCGTCTTCACCGCCATCTCCATCACCAACTCCTCCTTGTATTCAGTGGTTCATCCTCCCACAAACCTCTGTACCGTTCTATGTAAACATGGTGTTTGATGCTATAATATTTATCCTATGATCTATATCATGTTTGTGTAGTTTATTTGTCTTTTGATTGCTTTGTTGGATGTCTATGGTTCATTAGAGTTGTATGTTGATATGGTACTGTCCTATTGGTGTCCATTATATTTGTGCGCGCATGGATCAACATCATAGGGTTAGTAGTATGTGCAAAGGAAGGGGGTAGTCCTGCCGGAGTGACAGAAACCTGAGGGCTCGAACCGGTTAGTTGCACGCATGGGAGTAAGAGGACCATGAACTTAAGGCTATGGTTGAGGAAACCTTAATGCATTGTTAGTATTTACGGATGTTTGCTAACAATCCAATCATATAGTACTTGTAATCCCAAGTAGTGGAGTGCATGTATATTTAGCCTCTCCCACATTGAAAACTGCATCGAAGACAATGAACTAAATAGCTTCACTAATTAATCTTGGACAAAGCCACGACATTTACCACCACTTTTCCACACTCATGGTACTGTTAGTTAATGGTTACTTATTGTATTTTATTGCTGCAGCACTAACTTTTACTTTCTTGTATTTATTATCTTGCAAAGCTATCTCTCATACCCGTATTATTACTCTAGTATTATTTCCTAGATAAAGTAAACGTTTAGTGTGCGTAGAGTTGTATCAGTGGTTGATAGAACTTTAGAGAATACGTATCCTACCTTTAGCTCCTCGTTGGGTTCGACACTCTTACTTATCGAAAAAGGCTACACGCGATCCCCTATACTTGTGGGTTATCAGGGACGTCAAAGGTATTCGCAGTATTCTTGGTCATGCTGGTTTTTATAGGAGGTTTATTAAAGATTTCTCTAAAATTTCCAAGCCTCTTACTAATCTTCTTCAAAAAGATGTACCTTTGTTTTTGATGATGATTGTAAGGAAGCTTTTGAAACTTTGAAAAAGGCTTTAATCACCGCTCCTGTAGTTGAACCACCTGATTGGAATTTACCTTTTGAAATTATGTGTGATGCTAGTGATTATGCTGTAGGCGCTGTTCTTGGGCAGCGAGTAGATAAAAAGTTAAATGTTATTCATTATGCTAGTAAAACTCTTGATTCTGCTCAAAAGAATTATGCCACTACTGAAAAAGAATTTCTAGCTGTAGTTTTTGCTTGTGACAAATTTCGACCCTACATAGTTGATTCGAAAGTCACTATTCATACTGATCATGCTGCAATTAGATACCTTATGGAAAAGAAAGATGCTAAGCCAAGGCTTATTAGATGGGTACTTCTTTTGCAAGAATTTGATTTGCATATCATAGATAGAAAAGGTGCTGAAAATCCTGTTGCTGATAATTTGTCTAGATTGGAAAGCATTCCTTATGATCCTATTCCTGTTAATGATAGCTTTCCAAATGAACAATTGGCTGCAATAAGTGTAAGTTCGCGAGATAGTCCTTGGTATGCTGATTATGCTAACTTTATTGTTTCCAAGTACTTGCCTCCAACCTTTTCAGCTCAGCAAAGAAGGAAATTCTTTTATGACTTGCGGCATTACTTTTGGGATGACCCACACTTATATAAAGAAGGAGTCGATGGTATTATGCGAAGATGTGTTCCTGAATATGAACAACAGGAAATACTGAGGAAATGCCATGGAAGTGCTTATGGAGGGCATCACGCTGGAGATAGAACTGCGCAGAAAGTTCTACAATCAGGTTTTTATTGGCCTACCCTCTTTAAGGATGCAAGAAAGTTTATTTTATCTTGTGATGAATGTCAAAGGGTTGGTAATATCTCTAGACGCAATGAAATGCCTATGAGTTATTCTCTTGTTATTGAACCATTTGATTGTTGGGGATTCGACTTCATGGGTCCTTTTCCTTCTTCACAAGGTAATACTCATATACTTGTTGCTGTTGATTATGTCACTAAATGGGTAGAAGCTATACCTACTAAAAGTGCTGATGGTGAGACCTCTTTAAAAATGCTTCAAGATGTCATTTTTCCTAGGTTTGGTGTACCTAGATATCTTATGACTGATGGAGGTTCTCATTTTATCCATGGTGGTTTTAGAAAGACTCTTGCTAAATATGGTGTTAATCATAGAATTGCTTCAGCCTATCATCCTCAAACTAGTGGACAAGTAGAATTGTCAAATAGGGAGATTAAATCTATCTTGCAAAAGACTGTTAATAAATCTAGAAAAAATTGGGCTAGTAAGTTAAATGATGCTTTATGGGCTTATAGAACTGCTTATAAGAACCCCATGGGCATGTCTCCTTATAAAATGGTTTATGGTAAAGCTTGTCACTTGCCTTTAGAATTAGAACACAAAGCTTATTGGGCAGTGAGAGAACTTAATAGAGATTTTAAACTTGCCGGTGAGAAAAGGTTGTTGCATTTAAGTTCTTTAGATGAATGGAGAAGTGAGGCTTATGAAAATGCTAGACTCTTTAAAGAAAAAGTTAAGAGATGGCATGATAGGAGAATTCTTAAAAGAGAATTTAATGTTGGTGAGAAAGTTCTATTGTATAGGTCTCGTCTCAGATTTTTTGCAGGAAAGTTACTCTCAAAATGGGAAGGACCATTTGTTATTGTGGAGGTGTATCGTTCAGGTGCAATAAAAATTGCTTCATTGAAAGATAACTCTACACAAGTGGTAAATGGTCAAAGACTCAAGCATTATATTTCTGGAGATTCTATTAATGAAGAGGTTGATACAATTAAAGTGGTGACTCCGGAAACTTTCATTGAAGAACATTTTTCTGGGACTGCAGAATTCGATTCGAATAGGTAACAGTTTCGGTAAGAAAAGTTTCGCGAATAACTTTCTAGAAGATATTTTCGTTTTTATTAAATATGGAAAAATAAGAGACCGAACCGGATGGGAGACGGCACCCGTGGTGCCCAAACCATAGGTCGGCGCGGCCCCCCAGCCGCGCCGCCTGGTGGTTTGAGCACCCCGGAGCTCGTCTCCGATCAGGTTTCCTCCTGTACCTTCCTTATGTTGTAAAACTTTTTGCTATATAACTCACCCGAACCCCCGAGGTTCGTATCTCGCCTTTTCATCGTGTTTCGTTTCGAGCTGTTTCTGTCCAGATATTGTTTTCAGATCTAGAGCTGCCATGTCTTCATCGAAGCCTCCAAAGGACAGTTTCTTTGTGAACGTCGTCACCCCATACATGGATGAGCTGAAGATGCATCCCAAGGAGTCGCAGATGGTTGATGGAAAGCTGCAGACGGAAGACGTGCGAGGACCCAAAGGAGAAGGGAGCCTGGAAGCCAGGATGGAGAAGCTGGAGCAAGAGGTCTTCACATACAAAAAGCTGGCGGAACGTGAAGTGGGAGTCTTCCACTCAATGGTGTCCGCGCTGGTCGCTGAACATAAGAAGGAGACTGCACAACTCTGGGAAGACATATTTCACCTCATCAACACCACCAACAAACTGCAGGCGCAACTCTATGATGTCCAGAATCAAAACTGTGAGTATGAAACTCGGTTTAAAAACATAAGCCTGCTGCTAGTTTCAGGATAATCGAAACCAAGTCGTCCTTTGTTGATGGGAAACCCCTTCCCTGGAAGTCTGATGATGAGGACAATTCACCACCACCACCGAAGGAGTAATTCATCATAAGTATTGGCATCCCCTTGGTTTGTTCCAAGCTTGGGGGAGTGCCGCGGTATCACATCATTATCTTTACCTTTTCCATAAAGTCATATCGTGAGTAGGGAAGTTATCTTATATGATGGTTTGCAATGTGGAAGTATCTCTCTTTTAGTTGGTTATCTATGTATCCCTTGGTGTGAGTTGCCGTTATGAAATATTAATGAGAAGTTTTATCATTTACTTTCTGCATACTTTATTTTAGCTTGCAATTCTCTTTCATATTGATAACCTTGTTGTTAGTATAGGGATCACTTTTTAGAGCACCAAGTTAATCTTTTTGGTTTTGGCAAACTTAGCATTGGTCAGTAGTAGACAATACTTTGAGACTTAAGTAGAGAGAGGGAGTGCATGCAAATATATTATTCCATGATCTTTCTTTCTTTGTGGCTCATAAGCTTAGTATTCTTAAGTTAAACTATTTGTGCTTCTAAGGAAGATTGCATGATTATTCTTATCACTTGTATAATTGTTTGTATCCCTCAACTCTTATGCTTGCTACATAACCTTGCTAGCCAAAGACCTGTATCGAGAGGGAATGCTTCTCATACATCCAAACCTTGAGCCAAACCATTGCCATTCGAGTCCACCATAACTTCCTACTATATGGTATTTTGCGCCATTCCAAGTAAATACTTCATGTGCTACCTTTAAATTATTCAAAACTTATTACTCCTAGTTTTGTGTCACTGTTTATTAGCTCATGAGGGTTCTGTAGAGTTTCTCTAGCACTTTTGTCAAACAGACTTTCACCAATGGACTAGTGGCATATACACCGCTTATCCAACAATTTGCAAAAAGAGCTGGCAAATGGGGTGCCCAGTCCCAATTAACTACAACTTTCATTAATAATTCTCTTCACATGTTTTGCCCTGATTTATCAGTAAGCAACTTAATTTGCAAATAGACACTCCTCCATGGTATGTGAATGTTGGAAGGCACCCGAGGATTCGGTTAGCCATGGCTTGTGTAAGCAAAAGGTTGGGAGGAGTGTCATAAAAATAAAATACATGTGTAAACAAAAGAGAAGAGGGATGATCTACCTTGCTGGTAGAGATAACGTCCTTCATGGGAGCCGCTCTTGAAAGTCTGGTTGACAAGGGGTTAGTGTTCACTTTACTACGATTCGTTGACAACGACATACATAGCTCAAACAACTATTTTCATACTCTCTATATGCTTTGCAAAACTTAAAAGCTCTAGCACATGATTTAATCCCTGCTTCCCTCTGCGAAGGGCCTATCTTTTACATTATTGTTGAGTCAGTAAACCCATTCCTCTCTATCTCAAGCAAGCATTTGAGTTGTTGAGATCCAATTAGTTATATGTGTTGATACTTCTAATCATATCTCTCATTTCCTTGTTTCGCACAATAGCTTTTATCCGAATGAATATAACTTTGAAAGTTATCAATGACTGTAAGGAGACTGTTATGATTAAGCATGTAAGTTCTGCTATATAAGCTCTGATATAAAGACTCTTCTCGAAAGATAAGTATGATCTGTTAATTGTTCTCTGACCAAGAGTTTAAGTTTGCCTTCACCAATCATGGTTCTCTTTATGCACTTCATCGTGGTTCCCTTTACTTATTTCAAGTTAGATTATATGAAGGGAAGTTGCTGTCTAGAATGACTGTATCAATGAATGTGATGCTTCTTGTCCGTATTTTATTTATCGACACTTTGCTCCATAAACTTGTGGTCATGTTTACTGAGCTCAGTTTTCGCTTGGGGACAAGCGAGGTCTAAGCTTGGGGGGTTGATACGTCCATTTTGCATCACTATTTTATATCATAATTTACTGCTATTCATCGATATATTTCATATTTAGAAGTGTTACTTATGTTATTTTACCTATTTTGCATGTTTGATGAATAATGGAGAATTGGACACCGGAGTCAGGATTCTGCTGGAAAAAGCACGTCGAGATGCACTATTTCTGAAGATCAATAAATCGAAGAGAATATGGAAGTTCCTATTTTACCAGATGACGGAGGAGCCAAAAGGGGAGCTGAGGAGCCAAGGTGGGCCCTCCCACCTGCTGGCGCGGGGGCCCCCTGCCGCGCCGAGAGGTGGGGGGGCCCTGGCCCACCTCAGCCTTCCCCCTTCGCGTACTTGACCCCCTCGGAACCCTAAACACGGGGGCCCATCGAAATATTCCGCCGCCTCCACGAGGCGGAAAACACCAGAGAGCGAAAAGCTCCCCTGCAGGAAGAAATCTGCCGGGGGAAATTCCCTCCCGGAGGGGGAAATCGTCGCCATCATCACCGTCATCGAGCTGGACTTCATCGGGATCATCATCATCATCTCCACCGCCAACACCATCATCACCGCCGCTGCACCCGTCTCCGCTGTAACATCTAGGGCTGAATCTTGTCTATTTCATAGGGGAAACTCTCCCGGTGTACTCTTGTTATTGATGCTATTGGGTGAAACCATTGGACTAAGGTTTATGTTCAGATTGTTATTCATCATCATATCACCTCTGATCATGTTCCGTATGATGTCTTGTGAGTAGTTCGTTTAGTTCTTGAGGACATGGGAGAAGTCTTGATGTTAGTAGTGAACTATGTTGAGTAATATTTAATGGTTTGATGCTTAAGTTGTGGTGTTATTCTTCTAGTGGTGTCATGTGAACGTCGACTACATGATACTTCACCTTTATGGGCCTAGGGGAATGCATTGTGTATTCGTTTGCCAATTGTGGGGTTGCCGGAGTGACAGAAACCTGAACACCCGTTGGTATATCGATGCATGAGGGATAGCAGGATCTCAAAGTTTAAGGCTGTGGTTAGTTTATCTTAATTACTTTCTTGTATTTGCGGATGCTTGCAAGGGGTATAATCACAAGTATGTATTAGTCCTAGGAAGGGCGGTGCATTAGCATAGGTTCACCCACACAACACTTATCAAAACAATGAAGATTAATCAACTATATGAAGCGAAAGCACTTGACAATTCCCGTGTGTCCTCAAGAACGTTTGGTCATTATAAGTACAACAACCGGCTTGTCCTTTGCTGTAGAAAGGATTGGGCCACTCGCTGCAATTATTACTGCATTTTATTTACTTGTACTTTATTTATCTGTCATATCAAAAACTCCTAAAAACTTGTCTATGAGTATTTACAGTGAATCCTTCATCAAAACCACTTGTCAACACCTTCTGCTCCTCGTTGGGTTCGACACTCTTATTTATCGAAAGTACTACGATACACCCCCTATACTTGTGGGTCATCACTGCTCCTCTTGGGTCACCGAAGGAGCTCCGGCAGCGAGCACGCGCGGCGGCTGATGGCGGAGAAGACGCGGTCGATCCGCTCGATTTTGAGCCTCCTGGCTTGCGTGCGTTGGCAGGGAGATGCAGGGGAGGACGGCGGAGCTCGTGACGTCCTTGGTTTCGTCTGGGGAGGCCTGCAGCGACGGCGCGTCGACGACCGCGGCGAGCTCACCGCCGCGCCGGAGAGAGGAAGGAGAAGGTGGGGGTTGTGGCGACGTTTTGCTGGGAAGTCCCTGCTGTTTCTGCATTTTGCAAATTAGCCCATCTGCGTGCAAAGACTAGGACCGCTCCATAATTTCCACTGAACTGAGGATGCTTTTCGTAAAAACGCCACGCTGAACGTCCGCAAGCCGTCCGATGGAAGATCGACGGCGCGGAGACGTGCGCGCACTGTCGAAACGCAATACTGTAGCTAGTATAGTGTCAGGCGTCGTGGCTCAATCTGGACCGTCTGTTCTGCCGATCGGAAGGCCCAGAAAAGCGGGTGACGTGGAGGCTGAAACCGTCGGCTTTGATATATTGGATAGATATGTTGTTTTGTGGTGATCCAAATTGTATACTGATAAAGGCCAGCTTGTGACGAGGAGAGCGGAGCGTCCCGGAGATCACGTCACCGACCTAGTTTAGGTCAGGGCTCCTATAAATACATCTTGTAAGCCGCCAGTTGGGATAAGCCAAATATTGTAAACCCACGGCGTTTGTAACCTCACCCGCTATAGTGAAGTATTGCTGGCTGGCGCCCGTGGTTTTTTCCTCTCCTTTGTTTGGAGGGGTTTTTCCACGTTAAATCTCGTGTCCCCGTTGGTTTGATCTTTCCGCTCTTCATCATTTTCTTGCTATCTTTTGTAACAAGTGGTATCAGAGCCCGTGTTTCAGATCTGTTTTCAGATTAGGGTTTTGGATGGCATCGATGAAGTTCGATCTACCGTTGCTGGACTACAAGACGAGATGACACAACAACAGAGACAAGAGCAAGGGCGACAAAGGTCGCTCAAAGTCTAAAGGCCGTGACAAGTTCTGCAGGTACTGTAAGAAGAGTAATCACAGCATTGATGATTGCTGGAAGCTGCAGAACAAGGAGAAAAGAAAAGGTACTTACCAACCGAAAAAGGAGGAAGGTAATGATACTGGTGAGGCTGCTGTTGTTGATGGTAGTTCTGATGGCGATTGCCTAGCTGTTTTAGCTGCATGTGTTTCTCGTCAGGATGAGTGGATTCTAGATACTGCATGTTCCTTTCATATTTGCTGCAACAAAGATTGGTTCAGTTCTTATGAGTTAGTGCAGACTGGAGATTTCGTGTGTGTGGGGAACGACTAGCAATGCACCATTGCTGGCGTTGGATCTGTTCAGATCAAGACACATGACGGCATGACACGCACGTTGACGGGAGTGAAACACATACCAACCATGGCGAGAAATTTGATCTCGCTCAGTACCCTTGATTGTGACGGGTACAAGTATACCGGCGGAAACAAACTTCTGAAGGTATCAAAAGGTTCTCTCATTGTTATGGTTGGTGATATGAATTCTGCTAAGTTATATGTTCTTAGAGGTAGCACTTTATCTGGTACTGTTGCTGCTGTTTCTCATGATGATTCAAGTAAAACTAACCTCTGGCATAAGCATCTTGGACACATGAGTGAACTTGGTATGGCAGAATTGATCAAGAGAGAGTTACTGCAGGACTGCAGTTTGGGAAAGATGCAATTCTGTGAACATTGCATATTCGGTAAGCACACGAGAGTTAAGTTTAATGCTTCCGTACATACCACCAAAGGTACGCTTGATTATGTACATGCTGATGTTTGGGGCCGTCACGTAAGCCCTCTTATGGTGGTGCTCGTTATATGCTTACAATTATTGATGATTACTCTAGAAGAGTTTGGCCTTATTTCATGAAAAATATGGATGATTCATTTGCTGCTTTTAAGGAGTGGAAAGCTATGATAGAAGGCAAACAGAGAGGAAGGTGAAAATACTTCGTACTGACAATGGTGGCGAATTTTGTTCGAATGTTTTTAATGATTTTTGCAGAACAGAAGGAATTGTCAGGCACCTCACCATCCCGTACACGCCCCAGCAGAATGGTGTAGCGGAGCGGATGAATAGGACCATCATCTCCAAGGCTCGCTGCATCATTTCCAACGCTCGCATGAGTAAGCGTTTCTGGGCTGAGGCGGCAGCCACCGCTTGTTACTTGATAAACAGGTCACCATCTATTCCCCTCGACAAGAAAACTCCTACGGAGGTACGGTCAGGTACTCCTGCTGATTATTGATGCGTGTAAGTCACACGTCAGTTGGGAACCCAAGAGGAAGGTATGATGAGTGCAGCAGCAAGTTTTCCCTCAGTATGAAACCAAGGTTTAATCGGACCAGTAGGAGATGAAGATCACTTCTGAAGGTTGTTGGTGAAGGAGTGTAGTGCGGCGCAACACCAGGGATTCCGGCGCCCACGTGGAACCTGCACAACACAATCAAACTACTTTGCCCCAACTTAACAGTAAGGTTGTCAATCTCACCGGCTTGCTGAAAACAAAGGATTAAACGTATGGTGTGGAAAATGATGTTTGCTTGAAGAAAACAAAAGAGAACAATGATTGTAGTAGGTTGTATTTCAGATGTAAAAGAATGGACCGGGATCCACAGTTCACTAGTGGTGTCTCTCCATTAAGATAACTAACATGCTGGGTAAACAAATTACAGTTGGGCAATTGACAAATAGAGAGGGCATAACAATGCACATACATATCATGATGACTACTATGAGATTTACTTAGGGCATTACGACAAGGAACATAGACCGCCATCCAGCATGCATCTATGTCTAAAAAGTCCACCTTCAGGTTAGCATCCGCACCCCTTCCAGTATTAAGTTGCAAGCAACAGACAATTGCATTAAGTATGGTGCGTAATGTAAACAACACAAATATCCTTAGACAAAGCATTGATGTTTTATCCCTAGTGGCAACAGCACATCCACAACCTTAGAACTTTCTGTCACTGTCCCAGATTCAATGGAGGCATGAACCCACTATCTAGCATAAATACTCCCTCTTGGAGTTACAAGCATCAACTTGGCCAGCGCCTCAACTAGTAACAGAGAGCATGCAAGATCATAAACAACACATATATGATAGATCAATAATCAACTTGACATAGTATTCCATATTCATCGGATCCCAACAAACACAACATGTAGCATTACAAATAGATGATCTTGATCATGTTAGGCAGCTCACAAGATCTAAACATGATGGCACAAGAGGAGAAGACAACCATCTAGCTACTGCTATGGACCCGTAGTCCAAGGATGAACTACTCACGCATCAGTCCGGAGGCGGGCATGGTGATGTAGAGCCCTCCGGTGATGATTCCCCTCTCCGACAGGGTGCCGGAGGAGATCTTCTGAACCCCCCGAGTTAGGGTTGACGGCGGCGGCGTCTCTGGAACTTTTCTGGAAATATGGCTCTCGGTGCTAGGGTTTTTGCGTCTGGGGGAATAAATAGGCGAAGGGGCGACGTCTGTGGAGGCCCGAGGCCCGCTCCCCACGTGGCGGCGCGGCAGAGGGCCCACCCGCGCTGCCATATGGGGACGGCGCCTCGTCGCCCCCCTTCGTCTCTCCTTTGGACTTCTGGAACGTGTCTGGAAAAATAGGCATCTGGGATTTTGTTTCGTCCAATTCCGAGAAGTTTCCAGAACAGCTTTTCTGAAACCAAAAACAGCAGAAAACAGGAACTGGCACTGTGGCATCTTGTTAATAGGTTAGTCCCAGAAAATGCATAAAAATACTATTAAGTGTGAATAAAACATGTAGCTATTGGCATAAAACTAGCATGGAACATAAGAAATTATAGATACGTTGGAGACGTATCAAGCATCCCCAAGCTTAGTTCTACTCGTCCTCGAGTAGGTAAACGATAACAAAAATAATTTCTGAAGTGACATGCTACCAACATAATCTTGATCAACAATATTGTAAAGCATATGAGATGAATGAAGTGACTCAAGGCAATGGTCTATAGTTTGCTAACAAATAGATAATGAGTAAACACTGAATCATATAAGCAAAAGCTTTTCATAAATAGTACTTTCAAGACAAGCATCAAAAAGTTTTGCATAAGAGTTAACTCATAAAGCAATAGATTCTAAGTAAAAGGTTTTGAAACAACACAAAGGAAGATTTAAGTTTCAGCAATTGCTTTCAACTTTTAACATGTATATCTCATGGATAATTGTCAACACAAAGTAATATAATAAGTGCAATAAGCAAGCATATAAAATTGTTGCACACAAAGTTGACACAAGTGTTTGCTTCTAAGATAGAAAGAAGTAGGTAAACTGACTCAACATAAAGTAAAAGAAAGGCCCTTCGCAGAGGGAAGCAGGGATTAAATCATGTGCTAGAGCTTTTTAAGTTTTTGAAATCATATAGAGAGCATAAAAATAAAGTTTCGAGAGGTGTTTGTTGTTGTCAACGAATGGTAGTGGGCACTCTAACCCCCTTGTCAAACAGACTTTCAAGAGCGGCTCCCATGAAGGACATTATTTCTACCGGCAAGGTAGATCATCCCTCTTCTCTTTTGTTTACACATGTATTTTAGTTTCATTTATGGATGACACTCCTCCCAACCTTTGCTTACACAAGCCATGGCTAACCGAATCCTCGGGTGCCTTCCAACATTCACATACCATGGAGGAGTGTCTATTTGCATATTAAGTTGCTTACTGATAAATCAGGGCAAAACATGTGAAGAGAATTATTAATGAAAGTTGTAATTAATTGGGGCTGGGCACCCCGTTGCCAGCTCTTTTTGCAAAATTATTGGATAAGCGGATGTATATGCCACTAGTCCATTGGTGAAAGTCTGAATGACAAGATTGAAAGATAAAACACCACATACTTCCTCATGAGCTATAAAACATTGACACAAATAAGAGATAATAGCTTTTGAATAGTTTAAAGGTAGCACATGAAGTATTTACTTGGAATGGCAGGAAATACCACATAATAGGTAGTTATGGTGGACACAAATGGCATAGGTTTTGGCTCAAGGTTTTGGATGCACGAGAAGCATTCCCTCTCAGTACAGTGTTTAGTCTAGCAAGGTTGTTTGAAGCAAACACAAGTATAAACCGGTTCAACAAGACTTACGTGAAAACATATTGCAAACATTATAAGACTCTACACCGTCTTCCTTGTTGCTAAAACATTTTACCAGAAAATATCTAGACCTTAGAGATACCAATCATGCAAACCAAATCTCAACAAGCTCTACGGTAGTTCTCCACTAATAGGCTTAAACTACATGATGCAAGAGCTTAAACATGACCTACTTGAGAGCTCAAAACAATTGCCAAGTATCAAATTATTCAAGACAATGATCTACAAGCATAAGTATGTCTTTTCAATATACCAACTACCACATGCAGCATTTTCTGTTTCCAACCAAATAACAATCAATGCTGAGGCTTTCAGCTTTCGCCATAAACATAAATAATAAGTGCTGAGGCTTTCAGCTTTCGCCATGAACATAAACAATAAGTGCTGAGGCTTTCAGCTTTCGCCATGAACATGAATAATAAATTAAGAACACAAGTGTTCATATGAAAAAGCGGAGCGTGTCTCTCTCCCACACAAGAATGCTAGGATCCGATTTATTCAGAAAACAAAAACAACAAAACAAAACTAAAAGCACACAGACGCTCCAAGTAAAGCACATAAGATGTGACGGAATTAAAATATAGTTTCACTAGAGATGACCTGATAAGTTGTTGATGAAGAAGGGGATGCCTTGGGCATCCCCAAGCTTAGACGCTTGAGTCTTCTTGAAATATGCAGGGATGAACCACGGGGGCATCCCCAAGCTTAGGCTTTTCACTCTTCTTGATCATATAATATCATCCTTCTCTCTTGATCCTTGAAAACTTCCTTCACACCAAACTCGAAATAGTTCTCATTAGAGGGTTAGTGCATCATCAAAAAATCTCATATTCTGTGATGACACAACCATTATTAAATCCTCTGGTCATTAGCTACAGCCACTGATATTTTGTGGAGCAAAGAAATCCACTCAAGCATCGTAAAAGAGCGAATGCGAAACAAAAGGCAGAATCTGTCAAAAACAGAACAGTCTGTGAAGACGAATTTTTTCGAGGCACTTACGTTGCTCAGATGGAAAAGCTCCAGTTGAATGAAAGTTGCATAAATATCTGAGGATCACCCATGAATTTTTTCAGAATTGTTAGATTTTTCTACAGAGAGAAAAGCTCAAATTCGTGACAGCTAAAAATCTGTTTTTGCGCAGAAATCCAAATCTAGTATCAACTTTCTATTAAAGACTTTACTTGGCACAACAATGCAAGAAAATAAAGATACAAAGGAATTGCTACAGTAGTAAACAGTACCTTGACTCAAAACAGAAGAAAAGCAAAAATAACAGAAAATAAAAACAATGGGTTGTCTCCCATAAGCGCTTTTCTTTAACGCCTTTCAGCTAGGCGTAGAAAGTGAAAATCAAGTGTTATCAAGAGAAGAAGCATCAACATCATAATTTGTTCTAATAATAGAATCAAAAGGCATCTTCATTCTCTTTCTAGGGATGTGTTCCATACCTTTCTTAAGAGGGAATTGATACTTAATATTCCCTTCTTTCATATCAATGATAGCCCCAACGGTTCGAAGAAAGGGTCTTCCCAAAACAATAGGACAAGATGCATTGCATTCAATATCCAAAACAACAAAATCAACGGGGACAAGGTTATTGTTAACCGTAATATGAACATTGTCAATTATCCCCAAAGGTTTCTTTATAGAGTTATCAGCAAGATTAACATCCAAATAACAGCATTCCAAAGGTGGCAAGTCAAGCATATCATAAAGTTTCTTAGGCATAACAGAAATACTAGCACCAAGATCACATAAAGAATTACAATCAAAATCATTCACCTTCATTTTAATGATGGGCTCCCAACCATCTTCCAACTTTCTAGGGATAGAAGCTTCAAGTTTTAATTCCTCTTCCCTAGCTTTTATGAGAGCATTTGTAATATGTTTTGTAAAGGCCATGTTTATAGCACTAGCATTAGGACTTCTAGCTAGCTTTTGCAAGAACTTAATAACTTCAGAGATGTGACAACTATCAAAATCCAAATCATTATGATCAAAAGTAATGGGACCATTGTCTCCAACACTTCGAAAAATTTCAGCACCTTTATCAGAAATAGTTTCAGCAGTTTTAGGCAATTTTGCACGCTTTGTAGTAGAAGTAGAAACATTGCCAACACCAATTATTTTACCATTGATAGTAGGAGGTTTAACAACATGTGAAGCATCAACATTACTAGTGGTGGTAATAGTCCAAACTCTAGCTATATTATTCTCTTTAGCAATTTTATCTTCTCTTTCCCACCTAGCATGCAACTCAGCCAACATCCTAACATTGTTGTCAATTTTAACTTGGATAGCATTTGCTATAGCAAGAATTTTGTTATCGTGAACCTCCGGTTTAGCAGCCATTTTATTAATTAAAGAAGCTTGTGACTCAGACATATATGAAATTCGGTTTTCAGCATTTGAAAGCTTAGTTTGCAAGCCAGAAATTTCCCTATTCAAGTTCTCAAGTTGATTCCCTATATTTTTCAACATGGCAGATTGTTCATTCATAGTTTTAGTAAACAATTGATTTTGCTCTTATTGTGATTGCATATAGCTCTTAGTAGCCCTTTCAATTTCCAGCATCCTTTCCTCACTAGGCGAACTAGATCTACCATAAGAATTACCATAACCACTACCACTATTAGAAGGATATGGCCTATAGTTGTTATTACCAAAATTATTCCTATAAGCATTGTTGTTGAAATTATTATTTTTAATGAAGTTCACATCAACATGCTCTTCTTGAGCAACCAATGAAGCTAAAGGAACATTATTAGGATCAACATGAGATTTACCATTAACAAGCATAGACATAATAGCATCAATCTTTTCACTCAAGGAAGAGGTTTCTTCAACAGAATTTACCTTCTTACCTTGAGGAGTCCTTTCAGTGTGCCATTCGGAGTAGTTGATCATCATATCATCAAGAAGTTTTGTTGCTGCACCCAAAGTGATGGACATAAAAGTACCTCCAGCAGCTGAATCCAATAAGTTCCTTGAAGAAAAATTTAATCCTGCATAAAAGGTTTGGATGATCATCCAAGCAGTCAGTCCATGGCTAGGGCAATTCTTTACCAAGATTTCATTCTCTCCCATGCTTGGGCAACATGTTCATTATCCAATTGCTTAAAGTTCATAATGCTACTTCTCAAAGATATAATTTTAGCAGGAGGATAATATTTTCCAATGAAAGCATCTTTGCATTTAGTCCATGAATTAATACTATTTCTAGGCAAAGATAGCAACCAATCTTTAGCTCTTCCTCTCAAGGAGAAAGAAAACAATTTCAATTTTATAATATCCCCATCTATATCCTTATACTTTTGCATCTCACAAAGTTCAACAAAATTATTAAGATGGGCAGCAGCATCATCAGTACTAACACCAGAAAATTGCTCTCTCATAACAAGATTTAATAAAGCAGATTTAATTTCATAAAACTCTGCTGTAGAAGCAGGTGGAGCAATAGGAGTGCATATGAAATCATTATTATTTGTGCTAGTTTCGAAAATTTCAGCACCTTTATCAGAAATAGTTTCAGCAGTTTTAGGCAATTTTGCACGCTTTGTAGTAGAAGTAGAAACATTGCCAACACCAATTATTTTACCATTGATAGTAGGAGGTTTAACAACATGTGAAGCATCAACATTACTAGTGGTGGTAATAGTCCAAACTCTAGCTATATTATTCTCTTTAGCAATTTTATCTTCTCTTTCCACCTAGCATGCAACTCAGCCAACATCCTAACATTGTTGTCAATTTTAACTTGGATAGCATTTGCTATAGCAAGAATTTTGTTATCGTGAACCTCCGGTTTAGCAGCCATTTTATTAATTAAAGAAGCTTGTGACTCAGACATATATGAAATTCGGTTTTCAGCATTTGAAAGCTTAGTTTGCAAGCCAGAAATTTCCCTATTCAAGTTCTCAAGTTGATTCCCTATATTTTTCAACATGGCAGATTGTTCATTCATAGTTTTAGTAAACAATTGATTTTGCTCTTATTGTGATTGCATATAGCTCTTAGTAGCCCTTTCAATTTCCAGCATCCTTTCCTCACTAGGCGAACTAGATCTACCATAAGAATTACCATAACCACTACCACTATTAGAAGGATATGGCCTATAGTTGTTATTACCAAAATTATTCCTATAAGCATTGTTGTTGAAATTATTATTTTTAATGAAGTTCACATCAACATGCTCTTCTTGAGCAACCAATGAAGCTAAAGGAACATTATTAGGATCAACATGAGATTTACCATTAACAAGCATAGACATAATAGCATCAATCTTTTCACTCAAGGAAGAGGTTTCTTCAACAGAATTTACCTTCTTACCTGAGGAGTCCTTTCAGTGTGCCATTCGGAGTAGTTGATCATCATATCATCAAGAAGTTTTGTTGCTGCACCCAAAGTGATGGACATAAAAGTACCTCCAGCAGCTGAATCCAATAAGTTCCTTGAAGAAAAATTTAATCCTGCATAAACGGTTTGGATGATCATCCAAGCAGTCAGTCCATGGCTAGGGCAATTCTTTACCAAAGATTTCATTCTCTCCCATGCTTGGGCAACATGTTCATTATCCAATTGCTTAAAGTTCATAATGCTACTTCTCAAAGATATAATTTTAGCAGGAGGATAATATTTTCCAATGAAAGCATCTTTGCATTTAGTCCATGAATTAATACTATTTCTAGGCAAAGATAGCAACCAATCTTTAGCTCTTCCTCTCAAGGAGAAAGAAAACAATTTCAATTTTATAATATCCCCATCTATATCCTTATACTTTTGCATCTCACAAAGTTCAACAAAATTATTAAGATGGGCAGCAGCATCATCAGTACTAACACCAGAAAATTGCTCTCTCATAACAAGATTTAATAAAGCAGATTTTAATTTCATAAAACTCTGCTGTAGAAGCAGGTGGAGCAATAGGAGTGCATATGAAATCATTATTATTTGTGCTAGTGAAGTCACACAACTTGGTGTTCTCAGGAGTACTCATTTTAGCAAAAATAAACTAAATCGAAATGACAAAAGTAAAACAAGTAACTAATTTTTTTTTGTGTTTTTGATATAAAGAAAGCAAACAAGACAAAAAAAAAAAAGCAAGACAAAAAACAAAGTAAAGAGATTGGTGTGAGAGACTCCCCTTGCAGCGTGTCTTGATCTCCCCGGCAACGGCGCCAGAAAACAGGCTTGATTTCTGGTGCGGAGTTGACGGGAAATATCTTGTAAGAAGTTGTTGGTCTCCCCGGCAATGGCGCCAGAAAACAGGCTTGATGCGTGTAAGTCACACGTCAGTTGGGAACCCCAAGAGGAAGGTATGATGAGTGCAGCAGCAAGTTTTCCCTCAGTATGAAACCAAGGTTTAATCGGACCAGTAGGAGATGAAGATCACTTCTGAAGGTTGTTGGTGAAGGAGTGTAGTGCGGCGCAACACCAGGGATTCCGGCGCCAACGTGGAACCTGCACAACACAATCAAACTACTTTGCCCCAACTTAACAGTGAGGTTGTCAATCTCACCGGCTTGCTGAAAACAAAGGACTAAACGTATGGTGTGGAAAATGATGTTTGCTTGAAGAAAACAAAAGAGAACAATGATTGCAGTAGGTTGTATTTCAGATGTAAAAGAATGGACCGGGGTCCACAGTTCACTAGTGGTGTCTCTTTATTAAGATAACTAACATGCTGGGTAAACAAATTACAGTTGGGCAATTGACAAATAGAGAGGGCATAACAATGCACATACATATCATGATGACTACTATGAGATTTACTTAGGGCATTATGACAAGGAACATAGACCGCCATCCAGCATGCATCTATGTCTAAAAAGTCCACCTTCAGGTTAGCATCCGCACCCCTTCCAGTATTAAGTTGCAAGCAACAGACAATTGCATTAAGTATGGTGCGTAATGTAAACAACACAAATATCCTTAGACAAAGCATTGATGTTTTATCCCTAGTGGCAACAGCACATCCACAACCTTAGAACTTTCTGTCACTGTCCCAGATTCAATGGAGGCATGAAGCCACTATCTAGCATAAATACTCCCTCTTGGAGTTACAAGCATCAACTTGGCCAGAGCCTCAACTAGTAACGGAGAGCATGCAAGATCATAAACAACACATATATGATAGATCAATAATCAACTTGACATAGTATTCCATATTCATCGGATCCCAACAAACACAACATGTAGCATTACAAATAGATGATCTTAATCATGTTAGGCAGCTCACAAGATCTAAACATGATGGCACAAGAGGAGAAGACAACCATCTAGCTACTGCTATGGACCCGTAGTCCAAGGATGAACTACTCACGCATCAGTCCGGAGGCGGGCATGGTGATGTAGAGCCCTCCGGTGATGATTCCCCTCTCCGGCAGGGTGCGGAGGAGATCTTCTGAACCCCCGAGTTAGGGTTGACGGCGGTGGCGTCTCTGGAACTTTTCTGGAAATATGGCTCTCGGTGCTAGTGTTTTTGCGTCTGGGGGAATAAATAGGCGAAGGGGCGGCGTCGGTGGAGGCCCGAGGCCCGCTCCCCACGTGGCGGGCGGTAGAGGGCCCACCCGCGCCGCCATATGGGGACGGCGCCTCGTCGCCCCCCTTCGTCTCTCTTCGGATTTCTGGAACGTGTCTGGAAAAATAGGCATCTGGGATTTTGTTTCGTCCAATTCCGAGGAAGTTTCCAGAACAGCTTTTCTGAAACAAAAAACAGCAGCAAACAGGAACTGGCACTGTGGCATCTTGTTAATAGGTTAGTCCCAGAAAATGCATAAAAATACTATTAAGTGTGAATAAAACATGTAGCTATTGGCATAAAACTAGCATGGAACATAAGAAATTATAGATACGTTGGAGACGTATCAATTATTCACAGCTTAAAGTTTTCGGTTGCACTGCTTATGCTCATGTTGATAATGGGAAATTAGAGCCGAGAGCTGTTAAGTCTGTTTTCATTGGTTATGGTTCGGGTGTAAAAGGATATAAGTTGTGGAATCCCGAAACTAACAAGGCCTTCATGAGCAGGAGTGTTGTTTTCAATGAATCTGTTATATACTTTGATAAGTTGTCTTCAGATGTTTCAGATAATTCTGGTGAGGAATAGATTCGTGTCGAGGTGGAGCACTCTGTTGAAAATGAAATTGTCACTGGAGATGACATTGTCACTGAAGACAATGATGGTGCTGCGTCAGATAGTTCAGATTCTGATAATGATACTGTGCCTAATTCACCCCCTGTTTTGCAGCCACAAAATCAGTCTATTGCTGCCCGTAGACAAAGGAGAAATTGTGGTCCTCGACCACGTTTAATTGAGGAGTGTAACATTGTTAATTATGCTCTGAGTTGTGCAGAACAGGTGGAGCATGGACATGAGCCGTCCACGTATACTGAAGCTGTTGGTTCAAGTGACCGTGAGAAGTGGATATCCGCTATGCAAGAAGAGATGCAGTCACTTGAGAAGAATGGCACATGGGATATTCGCTTGCCTAAGCAAAAGAAGGCCGTCCGCTGTAAGTGGATCTTCAAGAGAAAGGAGGGTTTGTTCTCCAAGTGAGCCTCCAAGGTTTAAGGCAAGGTTAGTTGCAAAAGGCTTCAGTCAAATCCCAGGTATTGATTATAATGATGTTT